>CM044446.1:43125311-43155408 GCA_024363595.1 Xenopus borealis | reverse complement strand
ATAAACCTTTATTACATTTCCCTGGGCTTGTTTAGTGTTCTTTATTTGCGCAGCATACACATCCAATCAATTTTAAATTTGGCGCCATATGCAAGTTAGCTTTCGCTAGCGTTACTTCGCTTTGCCTAACTAATTTACGCTAGAGCAACTTTGCTAGCTTTCAGCTCCCTGGATGCAACTTCAGATCTTTGTGAATTTGCGCAGCCCTGACGAATCTACGCCTGGAGAAGAGCGGCAAAGTCAACACTGGTGGATTTGCCGGGTAATTAAATTTCCCCCAATATCTATTATAGGGGGGCGCCTTTTGCCTAGAAGACGTATTAGCACTCACTCTATTAAAATCACCAGATATCATGTCTCTCTACATGCAGGATTTGTAAGAGTTGTTTTGATTTTGTTTGTACTGGAATCAGTACAAACAAGGTCGGAAAAACTAGCTAGCTAGGAAAAGAAGCCCCCATAAGATATATTGGATCTGTCAATGAATATCTGACACACAAGGAAACAACAGAAATCCAGTCTATGACAGTATCTTGAGCATTTTGGTTAGGATTTGAGGATAGAAGCGTATATTTTTTAAGCTGTCACTAATTGGTAAAGCTGGTCACTAATAAGTCAAGTTGCACCTGAGGAAGAGGTGGACCCCAAAAGTTTGTGCTGATTCTGCTGAAATAAATGCTTTAAAGGCTTTTGCCGTAAAATTGGTGTGCTTCCACCGTATGGGATTATTTGCTTGGCTCTGTAGACTTTTGCACTTGAGCACCAATGCCAATAATGTTTAAACAACGACTGCCCAGACTGTATTTTTTGCATGAGCTTTGGTCAGAAGGAATAAAGGAAATGAAAGTAAGTTTAGGAAATACTAAATGACAACATTAAGTCAGAAGAAAACTTAACCGGCAAAATATGTAGTATAATGTGAATTTAATGGCAATATATACATAGCTTTAAAAGAAAACCTTTAAAAAAAAAATTAACAGAATAAATACATTATGATACAAATTGACAATATGCTTATAGAAGGAGCAGGTGATAATTACAGACAACACTTTATCTTCACACAATGCCCTTTCATGGCTTGATGGCCATCACCACGCTAGGACCACAATCCATACATCAGTGCAAGAATGTAGAAGTCCCAATGGACTAAAACATCTCAGAAGTCAGGAGTGTCCATCATATACCCTTTATCTGAACAGACAATACAGAACATGTGTCTAATTTGTACAGGTCTTCAAAATAATGTTACAGTGGAAGAGTGGTGAAATCTGGTGAGATCTACTCTATGAATTCCTAGTCACTAAACATAAACAACCCATAGCAGTACCTGTATTAGTTTGAGCTTTACACGTTCGAGTTTTTTCTTAAATAAGATACTCGTCGAATTTCGAGGTCATTCGAGATTTAAAAACAAAAAAAATTGACCTTTGCTAATCAGCCACTAAGAGACATACTAAATCAAATTGAGGGAAAACAAAATTATCCACAAAAATGCCCAAGTCTGCAATGTGAGTTTGGGCGTGTTTCGTGAAGAACGGGTTTTCACATTTTCATAAATATAAATAGGGAAACACTCTGCATATACATAGCATGCAAACTAACACGCAGTAGAAGAGTAAATTGGATTTAAAAAGAAAAGCAGTTGGGTACATTCATACCAAATGCAATTGCTTAAAAAGAGGAATTAGGTACTAAAGAATCTGTTGCCAAACAGTTATGCCATTGAATGTCACCATGCAGAACCAAAGCTTCAATTCAGGCATTCAAATTTAGACTGGCTTCTTACTAGACTTACCCTGAGACTGGCTACGAGAAACCTTTGGGCTACGAGAGTTTAACATGACACAGTCTCACTTCAAGTCAACTGTCACAATAAAGTCAGATTTGATTTAAACACTACAAGAGCAATTCAGACAACATTTCAGACTGTGCTAAGGCTATTCATATATATTGCTTAGTCAAACTGGATTCAAGTAAGTTTAGCTATCTTTAAAGGGATACTGTCATGGGAAAACTTTTTTTTTTTTAAAACTCATCAGTCAATAGTGCTGCTCCAGTAGACTTCTGCACTAAAATCCAGATCTCAAAAGAGCAGCAGACAAATTTGTTTATATTCAATTTTGAAATCTGACATGGGGCTAGACATATTGTCAGATTCCAAGTTATTTGACTTGTACCTGCACTTTACTATGGAACTACTTTCTGGCAGGCTGTTATTTCTTCTTCTTAATGTAACTGAATCAGTCTGTGGGACTTGACTTTTACTATTGAGTGTTGTTCTTGGATCTACCAGGCAGCTGTTATCTTGTGTTAGGGAACTGCTATCTGGTTGCCGTCCCATTGTTCTGTTGTTAGGCTGCTGGGTGGGGGAAAGGGAGGGGGGTGATATCACTCCAACTTGTAGTACAGCAGTAAAGCGTGACTGTTTTTCAAAGCACATGCCTGGGGGCAGCAGGGAAACTGCTAATATGTCTAGCCCCATGTCAGATTTGAAAATTGAATATAAAAAAAAAAAATCTGTTTTCTCTTTTGAGAAATGGATTTCAGTGCTGAATTCTGCTGGAGTAGCACTATTTACTGATGCATTTTGATAAAAACATTTTTCCCATAACGGTATCCCTTAAAAAAAAAAAAAGTTAAGTTAGGCCTCACACGCACAGTTACACACACACTACACAATTAAACTTACATTACATACATAACTATTTAGTGGAGAAAACAGGCAAACTTAAGCTAAGTTGTGGGGTTCATCACAGGTAATAAGTAGGGTTGCCACCTTATAGGTTTATTTTTTTTCCCTATTAATAACATTGGGATCAACTAACAAAAATACCGGCCAGGCCTGTAAAATAGCGGCCAGGTGGCAACCCTAGTAATAAGAGACATATTCATGATCACATTACTAAAGTAGAAGAAAGAAAAGAAAAACCAATTACTCCAAATTAGTTTAAAAAAAAAATGAAAGCCCATCATTTTGTCTTGTGATGGGGACAACTAGGTTGATCAAATAATGAAATTCATAGGCTACTTCATGCAAAAAGCATAAGAGAATTAGAAGTTTAGAAGGCAAATACAATGAATTGCAATTCCATGGATTTGTCATTTACACTAGTAATTAATAAAACAGCTATTGATTAAAATCTAGGCCTTTGTTCAGCCTACATTAATTTCTCAGCTGCATAAAAAGGGTTACAGGATGAATCCGCTTCACAGATCAGAAAGTCAGAATGAAGGCAAGAATTGTGATAAAAAAAAGATCAAGTGTTTTTGATCGCAAGGGCCTTTGCACAGACTTTGTGGTCTTCTTTCAAACTGTGTTAAAACACAAAAAAAGACAACTCTGGTTCAGGATTCCTGATCACAATGGTAAAATCTGTCCCATTGAGGAAAGGTTAAAAGGCACCAAGCATGACTTGCTATTAAGCAAGGACTAAGTAAAGCACAATGGCAACAGTAAAACTAACAGATTTCAGTATTCAGCATAGTTCCATGAAGCCAATGGGCAAGTGTAGGGTTTCTGAAATAATCAAGTTAATCTTCACTACTGCTCTCTCAGCATTTGTTGCTCAGTCTGCCATTGTGCAGCAGTTGAGTGTCAGATGAATGATCCAATATATCCTATAGGGGGTCGCTTTTTCCTAAAAGATGTATTAGAGCTCACTCTATCAAAATCAGCAGACATCATGTTTTTTTGTACTGGAATCAGTGAGTGAGCTCTGCTAGGAAAGGGAGCCCTTTGGATCATACATCTGACACACAACTGCTGCATGAAGACAGAATGAAGAGAAACAGATGTCGAGGAAGGAATAGTGAATGTAACCTTGGTTATTTCAGAAACAATGCCAAATTTTTTATTGATTGTATTTTTTATGTTTCTTACTTCAGTATGAGGAAGCTTATATTAAATTTTCATTCTTGCAATAGTTCCCCTTTAAACTGAGCTCTAGTGCCAATCCATGGCACTTGAGCTCATGCCGTTTGTTGCAAAATGGACTTTTCCACCAATATTTCCAAATTGTTAAATATGAAATAAAATATTATATTTCTTTTCATTCAGAGGCTTCCATTGTTAACACCTGGTGACCTTCCGTTACTAGACAACTAAAAAATCCACCTATTGATGATTTCCTTAGTAGTTACACAGAGACAGTCAATGTAAGGACACTTGCTTCATTTGCTCCTTGCAGTGCTACTCTTCCATATACGTGTGCTATATATATATATATATATATATAGACTGAAGATTTTCATTCATCCAGGTCATGGTATAACTAATGCAAGTAATTCAAAAATCAACTGGACTTGAAACTTCACCTTGACGTGAATCACCTCTTTTACTCCTCCTTTTTTTCTGGTTTGAAAGAGGCGATTCATGTCAAGGTGGAGAAACCATCCCTGAACAGAGGTGGGGGCCTTCAACAACACCTGTCTGCTACAGACAATGCTGTTGTCACATCTGTATCCTGGCAGTTTCAGAACATTTCACACATCTGTTCATGCAACTCTCACAAGTAACACCTGTGTCTAGAAGTTGCATGACACATTGGTAATCCAATCAAAGTAACTACATAGAATCAACAATGTCAGATGTCACCTCTCTGAAGAGTTACAATGTGCCATTGTGATTGGATTCATTAAAAAGTCTATATACCGAGAGCTCGCACCAGTCCGTTATACTGAAGAAGCTGCTTGCATAAGTAGTAAAACATCTTCATAAAAATTTTTCAGAAAGTCCAGTTTGAATTACTTATATTAGATAAACAGAGACCATACCGAACATCTTATAGTCAGTAAAAGTATACGATGTAACGGTTTTGCATGAACTTGAGGAAAAGCATCTTGGAGACCCAAACCAACATATACACAACTATATTAAAAATAAATGCTGAAAATAAGACATTGGGTTGGGTTCTAGGTTTGAGTAGAACCTTTAGTGAGCCATTTCATTTGTAGCCGGTTCAGAAGATAACAGCTAGAATTTAAATTTAATATAAACAAAGCAGGTTCTGGATATTACACATGGTAGGTCTGAGTAAAAACAGCTGATATCTAGGTAATGGCAATGTCCTTCACAAGGATTACTTCAGTGTCCCAGTGCCGTGTAAGGCAGCACAGAGTGAATATCTGAGCAAAAAATTCCTCTTTTTGTTGCCTGTGAAAAATAAAGACTTTCAGCAAGCAGATTCAATAAAGGGAAGGTGTCTAAAGCATATGTAACCTGATGGACAATTCTACTTCTCTGAAATCTCCAATAAAACTTGTCATTAAAATATAACCAAAGAACACAGTATTCGGGTATACATAATTTTTTAGATGACTTTCGGGGTCATTCTCTACAGACAGATCTGACAATCAATAATACACTTTCTCACAGTTTTCAAAGGTGCACAGATCATTTCTTGCATTTCCAAACAATAAAAGCCCTTGATATCTTTCAAGTATTTTAAATAACGCAAACACATAAACATACATTGGCCCCTAAACATTCAGGCATGATGAGCAATGTATAGAGTACAACAGGCATTAAAGGTATTCTTGCATCAGTAACATTCAAGCGAAAACATCAGAAAACAGATACATTCGATACAATTTAAAACTTTATGTTTTTTTCCAAACAACTCTGGACACCATCTGAATTAGGAGTGGCTCCTGTAAACTACGTTTCTAGGCTTTTGTTGCACAGTGGTTTTGCAGGGAACCTACCATACCCTGTATGCCTCCAGTTACAAGAATGCAATTCCCTTATAATTGCATATATGGAAAAGATTTCTGCTGGAAAATGTGCACGTGCCCCATGAAGGCAGTTGCTAGCAGGGAATTCGTTTAGCTAACATGAATTCAAGGCCCTTGCATAGACTTCCCTTACATATTTTGTGGTTAGTCAGGGATATGCAGAATGTATTAATCACTGAAGTGTTTAGGTTAATACTTACATATTTTAAGATGGGGAGCATCACAAAAGTAAAAACATGCAGTAGAAAATTATCAGCTAGAAGAGTTAAAGCCTTATAGGCAGCAGAGACATCTCTTTTGATGTAAAAGACAATGCTCAGTGACCCTCTGAAGATTAAAAACACAATTATGACAAACCATCATGGCTACTTACAGAGACAGAATGACAATGAAATATATATATAAATACTCGTTAACAAGTGGCAAGAGACTGACTGTAACTTGGTCAGTCTCTGTCCTGTATAATTGTCTCAACTCTCCTGTCACTATCCTGACCTTTTTCTTCATGTAACAGACAAAATTAACTAGCTAACATTTTACATTTTCAAGCCAGGTTCTTGATTTTTATTTTGGTTTTCAATAATATTTAGTTCTACAAAAATATAATTTAACCTACTTGGTAAAAAGCAATGAATGGTACCTTCAACGTAACAAAAACAAAATATATATGTATATATTAGAACAAAAACAAACATTGAGTCATTAATACAACAGGTACAAACATAATACAACATATTTATGTACGGTTCAACCCATGGACCATTTAAACTACAACTGCACGGCAAAGTCTTCTGCAGAAAAACTCTATGAATCTCAGGGGGACAGGAGCAAGGTAGCAAATTTCTTTTGTGGCAGCCTGCTAAGAAGGCAAGGTTTCCATAAAGCAGAGATATAATAATCATGCTTTTACAGCACCCACTATTTCAGGAAACAAAAATATGTGGAATTAAGCCCCCAGTATCCATTAGATGTACAAATTAGTATTTGAAACACTAAATGGCAGGGATTTTAACTATTTTGTACATGAAACATGAGGTCTTAATTCTACAGGATAGTTGGGGGCTAAATGTACAGTAAAGCCAAACCCTTTTCTTTTTCTGCGGGGGAAGATCCGAATTCTTATTGATAGGGCATGAGGAATTTGGTTTTTGAAAAACATGGCCACAGATCGGCTCCACCCAAAACATTTTTAATGGTACGAGACCAAGTGTTTGTGTAGAGAAGGAGGAATTAAAACAGCTTCTTGTTAACTTCTGTCAAAAAAAAAAAAGTCAGAAAAGCAACATCTCTCTCTAGTTTAATTGAATTCAGAAGCATGTTGCAGTTCTGCTGTATGTACCCTGATATATTTAAATAAAAATCACAGAGACTAGCTTTAGAAAAAGCACAGAATGAATCTAAACAAAATGTGTCTTCCATAAGAGACATATACATAATATTCAAGTAATACAGATTTTAACTGCCTTTCAACCACAGGCTGGGAATACATCTCCAAAGCTTCAATTTGGCAACAAAGCCTGAAAATGTGCTACAAGTCCGTTGAAGTTCTCTTTTTCATACTGCGACGCTGTGCTAAGTTGGAGGCTGCAACAGGTTCTAGAATGGGTTGGAAAGTCTTTTGATTCAGAGCAGAATATGTTGCAGCCATTGCTCCCTGAAGAAAAAAAGGTGAAATAAATGACTTCATGAAATATGGTATTGTCAGTTGTGGCATTAATAGATGAAATTACAATTTTATTTTAAGGTTAAATTAAAGTGATTAAACTACTGAAACTTCAGTAAAGTTTGCCACAGCTATCGGATCTAAATGGTTACCTCCTATGATAGTTTATAAATGCACTTTTTTGACCAAGAACACTCATGCATTTTAGAGATGTCAATTCATCCAGGTCATGATATACAGTATCTAGTAGAGTTAACAAAGAACTAAAGATTACCTAAAGAAGTAGGCTAGAAATGTTGTACATTATGTTTTATGCTTCTGTACCAGCCCAAGGCAACTACAGACCTTTAGCAGTAAAGCTCTGTGACTAAAAAGATGTCCCAGTAGCTCCCCATCTTCTTTTCTGCTGATTCACTGATTGACATGCTTTGTGCTGCTGTCACTTACTGAGCATGGGGGACACACTCACAATTTACAGTACACATAGAATAGAAATGTCACAATATAAGGCTGATAAGTAACTAATTCTTATTATTAGTAGAGGACAGCTCAGAAACCAGCACAACTTGCATCAGAATTCAATAATCAGCAATGTAGGATAAGCTAATAAAGACAGGCAAACCTCATTTTCTGCTTGATGATTTGCCACAACCTCTAAGCTTAGCCTCTCAACACTGAGCATGTGCATGTTGCAGGCACTCCTAAAAGAAGGCCTGGATCATTACTACTATAGAGATGCTAAACATTTAGGCTGGGTCAAAGTTCAGTCGCAGAAATTTCTAGCCAAATTTATTTGCAGGGTTTAGTCCTCCTTTAAAGGACAATGCTGTAATTTGTATACTAAACAAACATGATCTTACTGCACCACAAGCCTAATCAAACAAATGATTTATGCTTTCAAAGTTGACCACAGGGGGCTGTCATCTTGTAACTTTGTTAAACATTTTTGCAAGACCAAGACTATACACATGCTCAGTGTGGTCTGGGCTAAACTTCAATATCGTCATAAATTATCAATACAGCACAAGTCAAATAATATCTGCCAGAAGCCGATGCGGCAAGACTAATTAATATTCAGAATATGCAGACTGCACTGGGTCCTGTGTTGTCATGTAATCCAATGTGGATGTTATAGTTTTTGTATTGTTTAATACAAACTTTCTCCAACTCTCCAGTTTATCTGTTTAAATATGGCTCCATGATCTTTATCTCAGCAGCTGGAGTTAGAAACAGTAAAGGTGATGTAAAAGCAAAATTAAAATCCAATACAAATCTCTATACAGTCACCTACTGCTCTACGGGGAAAAAAAGCTGCTGGAGTTCTGCACGGCTGGGAAGTAAGGTGGGGGCTCCATCTGCTGTTCATAAGTATGAATGTTTCCCTGCACAGCAGTTAGGGACTGTCTAACAATTCCTATCCACAGCAGTAAATGAAGGGAGAATTTCACTGCATACAGTCAGGTTTCTTATAAAAGCGGGACACTTTTATAATCAAAATTGTTCCTGTTTGAACTCTGTAAATACAGTATTTGAAACCCTAACCCTAATTGAAATAGGGGTGCCTATTAACTATTCTCCAACAAATGACCCCCCCCCATTAAAAACAAGTGTGTATCCAAAAATGGAAACAAATATGAGGAACAGGCAGGAGAAAACTTTCTTACATGCATAAAATGAACATACAAATAATATAACACTGGCGATTTTGTCCTGATGAATGAAGATCCTAATTTAAATGGGACCCATCACCCAAAATAAATATTCAAAATCCTATTACATCACATTAGACAAGCAAAATGAACTTTATTTACACTATATACATTGTTTGAATCTTGTTTCCTTCAGTCAAATTCAAAATTATAGCAAGCAGACAGGAGCCATTTTGGGGACACTCGTTTGTGCACTTGAATGGGGGACCCAATGTCCATCCCCATGCTTTGGCTACACAATTAAACAGTGAAGAGAACTGGGGGATTGTGTGGAGATCAGTGACATCTAGGAAGCGCAGAATGGAAAGTGAAAGCAATTGTCTTCCCCGCAGACAATATTTTATTGACAGCTGATATTTTTAAATGAGCTTACAACAGCTATGAATGCTTTAATAAAAAATAGAAATTGTATACTTTTATTGTACAGATTTGTGTGTCTGGGTGACAAGTCCACTTTAAGAACACATGCTTTAGGATTCTCAGACTGGAGGTTTTACCTTTA
Organism: Xenopus borealis; assembly: GCA_024363595.1. Classification (NCBI taxonomy): domain Eukaryota; kingdom Metazoa; phylum Chordata; class Amphibia; order Anura; family Pipidae; genus Xenopus; species Xenopus borealis. The sequence continues at coordinate 43,145,801 of CM044446.1, read as the reverse complement.
CAAGATGAGGTGCATCTTGTCTGTTTAGTTGGTAATGTGGAAGCTGATCTCTACATGCAATCCAGGAATGTTTTAAAACTTTCTCAGCTGTATATCGCTGATGAGGATCGACATGAAGCATATGAGATAACAAGTCCTGCAAATGATTGCATGGAAGAGGTAAATACAATTAGCTTTATAACAAACAGTGTGGTTTCCCATGTTAAATAGATAACGCCTATAAATTCATTTATGGTAGTAAATTGTGGCTGTGACAGTATGCCAAGTATCACACAGGAGCCTGATACTGCAAAACTATAAAGTAAACAAAAACTTTATATAAAACTTGACAGTATTTCAACTTTCTTCTAAACGCTGCCAAGATCTGCCAGCTTCGCTGGAAAACGGTTTTTGCTTCAAAATGACTATTATACTTTACATAAACAAGCTGCGTAGCCATGGGGCAGCCATATAAAGCTGAAAAAGGAGAAAAGGCACAGGATATGCAGCAGATAACAGATAAACTGTATGATATACAATGGGATTCTTCAGAATGTATCTGTTTTTTACTGTCTCCTGTGCTTGAATGTCTGCCCCCATGGCTACAGAGCAGCTTGATTGACATGCTACAAAACCTCACATTTTATAATCTCATCTATTAGCCAATAAAAGGTGTGTAGAAAGAGATGCGCTGGACAAGATCAGTTATAAATATTTTCCCCAGTACTAACCTGGTAAACCGATAAAGCAACAGTAACATAAATTTAATTATTTTAAAGTAATATAAATATAATGTAGTGTTGCCCTGCACTGGTAAAAGTCTGGAATGTCTACTGTTGAAACACTATTGAAAGGTGTTCCTATACCCTTTATATTGTGAAGAGCTTACCCAAAATAAATTGGTGTTCTGTCGGAAGACTTTGTGTCCCTGTCTTTATGCACAGGATACTACACGAACCTACCTATCATAGCGAATTCCCCCAAAAACTGTGTGTACAAGCAGTAAAGCTAGTCACAAAGTTTATTACTTATTCTATTTTCTAGTTTTGGCTAACAAGGTACAACGGTCTAATTGTGTAGTAGCACATATCTTCTCAGCTAACAAGCACTGTGTAAACAACTGACAAGAAAACCCAGGTCTTGAGTATAATTTTGTAATATTAATAAAGCTGGGAAAGAGAAAACATTGAGCCTAACAATTTCATTTAAACGCATAAAAAATAAATGGAACAACGGATAATATCCTTCAACAAATGGAGTGTCTGCCAACTAGGACTGCATCCCAATAAATAAGGAAAATGTACTGGGGCAATACATATATATCTGGGGTTCTCTTGGATGCTTATGTGAAAACCCTTTTATCTAACAATACTAAATACTAGGATTCTGAAGTCACGGGTACTTTACTAGAATACCTTTGCAGCATCTGAAACAGTGTCCCAGTTCCCTCCACTAAGTGAGAAGTTTCCACTGCCTATCCGCAATAAGATTTCCTCAGGGGTATCATTGGGTCCATTGGCAAAAGGAGTATAGCTGAAAAGGACAGGGAAACTGTTAAATAGTTTAAAAATAAGTATTCACTTTATGTGTGAATTCATAATTCAAGTTTAACTTTTACAAAAATATATTAAAACATTCTGAGGAATCACAAGTGCATAATCTGTGTAAATCACCTCTAAATAAAATATAGGAATAAAACAAAACAAAACTACTGAAATGGTCATGCTGTTCTTTGGTCTACCTTGATGTGCAGTGCCAACGTAAAGTAGTGTTTCTGGATAGCGCGAGACATTAAAGTAACTTTTACAATTACAATTATTGTGTGCAATATCTGAAATGTAATGGCTGTTGCCAATGGCAAACAAAACCATGCATATGGTGTCTTAATGAGGACAGACTTTAATTTAAAAATGGATTACCCCTTTAAATACCACCTACATGCAGACGATATCCTAAGAAACCCAGATCTCTACCTGCCTCCTAGAGGTCTCCTCCTAGTTAAACCAAATTTACCTTAAACTTAACCTGGCTAAAACAGAGGTCTGTCTTTCCACCAAACCTGACCCTTATAAATGTAGTCATGCATACATATTGCCCAATTTATTTGCTCACCCTGCTAACATTGTATACAGCAGGACACCTAGGCTCCAGATATCACATGCAGCATCATATCCTTGCCTCATTAGAACCTGAAAAAAAAAATTGTCTTTAATTATATAAGAAAACTCATTCATAAACAATCGTATTACAGTCAGAACTGTAAAAATATGAAAAAAAGGCATCATACAGTAACACAAACAATTACTTATATTGCCTCTGTTTTGTCCTGTGATTCCCCTGTTGGTGAACTTCTTGCCAATTATGTTAAATATATGGTTCATATTTTAGGAAGTAATCTTTACATACCAATACAAGCACTTTTTCAATAAGCTTTTATTACAAATGTATCTTTTTTCTAAATAAATGAAACTGAAGTGCATGCAGTTACCTTGTACACAGTTGTGTTCAGAATAAAAGCAGTGTCTTTAAAAAAAGTGAAGAAAGCTCAAAATCTTTAGAATAGCCTTTATTTCCATACATGCAAACTCACTGGCAACACTTAACATTCTACAGTATTCTAAAACATGAAGAAAAATGTATCAAATTTGTTATTCCTTTACAGAAAGTGGTCTGCATTCTTATTTACAAACTCAAACATTCACTGTATAAACTGAAAAATAAAGATTTTGCTTTTCTTTGAATCATGGAACCAACTGTATAAACACTTTCTGATAATTGTTTTTGAGAGCTGTTGCACATCTGTGTTGCATGGAGTCGACCAACTTCTGACGCCAACAAGTTTTCTACTGGATTAAGGTACGGGGATTGGGCTGGCCATTCCATGACGTCAATCTTGTTGGTCAGGAACCAAGATGTTGCGCATTTACTGGTGTGTTTGGGGTTGTGGTCTTGTTGACTTGTGCATTTTCTCTTCAACATAAGGCAACATGACCTCTTCAAGTATTTTGATGTATTGAAACTGATCCATGATCCCTGGTAGGCGATAAACAGGGCCAACACATAGTATAAGAAACATCCCAATTTGATGCTTGTGCCACCATGCATCACTGTCTTCACTGTGCACTGTGGCTTGAATACAATGTTTTGAGGGTGGTCTGACAAACTGCCACCCTAGACCTAAAAAGAATAACCCAGCTTTCATCAATGTTGCAACATTTCTCTTTATGCCAGTCAATGTGTTCTTTAGCAAATTCTAAGTGATACTGACACTAAAAAATAACTTTTTAACATATGAATGTACATTAAATGTTACCTATAGGCCATGTTGATCATTTTTTGCTGAGAGGTTTTTTTTTTGTATATAACAGTTGGAGTTCCTAAGCCTGACTCTCTGACTTTGCCAACCTGGCTGTCCCCTCATACAGGAACATGGGGCAACAGACAGGTAATGTAAAAGCATCATGCAAATACTTTATGGCAAAGTTAGCAGTAGCTTTCAAAGCCAATATTATAATAGATGTAAAAAAAGAGTTTAATTTCAGGTGTCAGTATCTCTTTAAGCACAACAGTGACTTTGCAGGGGCTTCTTGCATCTTTTTTTCCAACAGTGACTTTGCAGGGGCTTCTTGCAAATAGCTTGGCTTCACATGCTTCTTCTAATTGTACCAGTACTCACAGGTAACTTTAGACCTTCTTTGATCATCCTGGAGCATCAGCAGCATGCATGTCATGACTGTTGGTTTTCTATTACTCTACTATACCTACTAGTAAGTGATTTGCCATGTAGAAATACAATTTCTACCAAAAAGAGTGACTGATCAGGTTAGTGATGTTAGAATGCTATTATTCTGAACAAAATTGTGTGTTAAGGTGCTGGCTCTTTCTGAAAGCACAACCAGGCAATATGACCCAAGACGGTTGCCTACACATCAATATTACAACTAAAAATATAGATTTATTGGTTCAACAATATCATTGTAAAGAGTAGAATGAAATACTTTCATGTAATTTAGTAATATAAACTATGTCATAAAAAGTAAAGTAGAATTAAAATGTTGCAAATGTTAGCATTGAAGTTGGTGTTCAATCCTCATTCTATTCAGGGAAGTGATCAGTAGATGCTTCCTGTTTCAGTATATTGAACGTTTACCATTCTGTTAATGGCAAGGAAGGTCTCCAGTTAAAATTCAATGAAAGTAAAAGTGCAAAACTGCTAATGTTAATACACCAGCCATATTGTAAATTGTAAACTTTAAAATGCAATTATTATTGGAATAGTATACTGCTTGGTAAAAACAGAGGTAATTATTTCCAAGTATTTTTAAAAATAAATTACTGTAACATACCTCGGGTGCCACAAAATTGGCAGTGTAACACGGCGTCAAAAGCAGGCCATTGTCTCCCCGCAGTTGCTTGGCAAACCCAAAATCACATATTCGTATAGCGTCAGCGTTGCTAGAGTCATCCATGTAGAGAATGTTGCTAGGTTTAAGGTCACGGTGAACAACCTGACATTTAAACATGCATGAAGAAAAATATAAACAATTAATAAATTAAGAAAAACATTTTTGTACTTTAAGTATTTAAGTGCTCTTTAAAGCTTATAATTAAAAAATAAAAAAAGAAAAAAACCTTTCCTTTTTTTTAATACCCTTTCCTTAAGCAATACATAATACCCTTAAGCTCTCTGCCTAAACATGAAAAGTAAGATTTTATATAAAATATGTAATCAAGGGGTGCAGGTTTCTTCAGTTAATAAATTAAAATTGTATTTTATTTTTGCCTTTACATACTCTTTAATGTTTCCAACTCCAGCTGCAGGGACAAGGATCATGGAGCCAGATTTAAACAGATAAACTGGGATACTATTTGGCGGATTTTATTTTTGCTACAGCCACTGGTTTTGGAGAGGTGGAGAAAGTTTGTATTAAACAATACAAAAACTATAAAATACACATTAAATTACATGACAAAACAGGACCCAGAGAACTTTGTGTATTTTGTTTATTAAACAGTCTTGCTGCATCTGCTTTTATGGCAGATATTACTTGACTTTTGCCGTTAATAATATTGATAATTTGTGACAATTCCTTTGCTTTGATTCCTTAACAACCTCCCAAATGGTCTAGATCACTGACCCCAGCAGCCTGAGGCTACATTTTATAGCTAAAGGTATTGCTTTTTTTATTGCTTATCTTTCTGTTCTAAACGTCTCATTCAACTTTCAGTCTCTCATTCAAGCCACTGCCTGGCTGATAAGGTAAAACAGAAAAAAGCAACCAGAAAGTAGCTTAATTTCCAATCTAGAGAGCTGCTGAATGAAAAATATAAATAATTATAAAAACTCAACAAAACAATGTGACCAAATGTGTATGTAGGATACAGACAATGGTCTGTATTTAATTCAGCAAGTGGAAGGTGGATACATACAGTTGTGCTCATAAGTTTACATACACTGGCAGAATTTATGATTTCTTAACCATTTTTCAGAGAATATGAATGATAACATAAAAAATTTTCTTTCACTCATGGTTAGTGGTTGGGTGAAGCCATTTATTGTCAAACAACTGTGTTTACTCTTTTTAAATCATAATCACTACACAAACTACTCAAATGACCATGATCAAAAGTTTACATACCCCAGTTTTTAATACTGTGTATTGCCCCCTTTAACATCAGCTTGAAGTCTATTGTGGTAGTTGTGGATGAAGCTCTTTATCTTCTCAGATGGTAAAGCTGCCAATTCTTCCTGGCAAAAAGCCTCCAGTTCCCGTAAATTCTTGGGCCGTCTTGCATGAACTGCACGTTTGAGGTGGCTCAATGATATTGAGGTCAGGAGACTGAGGTGGCCACTCCAAAACCTTTACTTTATTTTGATTTAGCCAATGACAGATCGACTTGGCCTTGTGGTTTTTAGATCATTGTCATGTTGGAATGTCAAAGTACTTCCCATGCGCCGCTTCAGGGCTGATGAGTGCAAATTTTTGCAATCAATTCTGACCAAATTTCCTTTATAGCTCACACATCCCCAAAACATCAGCGATCCACCACCATGTTTAACAGTAGGAATGGTGTACCTTTCATCACAGGCCTTGTTGACTCCTCTAAAAATGTAGTGTTTATGGTTGTGGCCAAAAAGTTCAAATTTAGTCTCATCACTCCAATTGACTTTGTGCCAGAAGGTGTTAGACTTGTCTCTGTGCTGTTTGGCATATTGTAAGCGGGATACTTTGTGGCATTTGCGTAGTAATGGCTTTCTTCTGGCAACTCAACCATGCAGCCCATCTTTCTTCAAGTGCCTCCTTATTGTGCATCTTGAAACAGCTACACCACATTTTTTCAGAGGGTCCTGTATTTCACCTGAAGTTATGTGGGTTTTTCCTTCAATCCTGAACATTTTTTCTGGCCTCACTGGATGAAAGATGCAGGGGTCTGCCAGGAGTTCAGAAAGCCATTCACCTTTTATAAACCCCCACTAATTACAAGCAAACAGATCACAGGTGAAGATGGTTACCTTTAATAGCCATTCTAACCCTTTTGTGTCAAGTTGTGTGCATGTTACCAGGCCAAACCACCCGGGTATGTAAACTGATGTATGATTTAAAAAGAGTAAACAACCATGAGTGAAAAAAAAAAGTTCTTTGTACATATTTTTAGCTTTTCCTTTCTCCCATAGGGGGGAATTCACAAAAGTGTCGGGAAGGAACAAATGTCTTTAAAATGTTGTAGCAACAGACAAATTCACATAGCATTTCCCTGCCCATTTTCCAGATATACAACACTTTTGAAATAGTGTAGTGAAAAGTGGGTGTGGTTTTTTTCGGCGCCACTTTCCCCGGCATTTTTATTAACGACGATTTTTTCGACACATTAGGCTCTCCAAAATGAAAATGTCGGTCAAATTGTCTTTTAAAATGTCTTTAAAATGTTGTGTAAAATGTCGTCTGTATGATGAAAAGATATACGACATTTTAGAAAATTGTCGGACTTACGACACATTCAGAGATGGCAACATCTGCCTTTGTGAATTTGCCGTTTGTACGACATTTTACAAATTTGTCGACCGCCACTTCTGAGTTACTTATTTTACCGACACTTTTGTGAATTCCCCCCATAGTGCAGGACAAAAGACACTTTCAGAAAAGTGACCAGCACAACCTGGCAAATTAAAAGTATAATTACACATGACGTGCACCACCTACTCCTTGACAGTGTAAGTAGTCTACAGTTTTGGTGATGGTGTACAGCACAGCACTGGCTTCACGTTCTGAAAAATATTTCTGCCTAAGTATCCGATCAAGCAATTCTCCTCCTTTCATCAGCTCAGTAACGAGATAAACATATCTGCCATTGTCGTCGTACACCTGGGAATGAAAAAAAGGTCAAATAAAAATAAAATACCATCAACAGTCTGTGTATTCAATTACTTGGAAATATCAGAGAAGTTCACAGCCTTTCAAATCGAAACACTTACACCATTTGTGTAGGTACTTACATCTTTTAATGTGATAATATTTGGATGCTGTCCATAACGCATTAGAATTTCAATCTCTTCCGAAGGATCTCTCTTACTTTTATCTATGATCTAAAATGAAACATTTAAATTATGAAATAAACAAACTCCTTTAAAAGCAAAAATGAAAATCAAAACTTTAGTAGCCCCCTGTATTAGGTCAATGAATATCAACTACACGTAGTATTGCACGTATAGCCAATAGATTTTTAAACCTGCCGATCAACATCTGGCTGACTTTCAGCCAGATATCAATGGGCGACTTGATAGGGAAGTTTTGAAATATAGCAAAGCAATTTCTGATAATGTTGTATATAAACATTTTCAAATGCACCACGCTTCACTTTGATATATTGGTGGAGCTTATATAAATTTTAAAACTGTTCAAAGCTTCTTTATGATAAAGAGTTTAGTCATCCTCCCAAACTACAAAACTGTGGCATAGCAACAATAAGAGATTCCCACAAAATTCTCTTATAGACTCCAGTGAACTTCTAACTTACAATTTCAGTTATGCTGGAGATCATCATCCCTGGCACTCGCACACTGAGCGAGAGCAATACACTGGGGAAATTTAAGATAATACAAATTTGATATAAATTAATTTTTGGTGCTGTTTTTAAGCAATAAGATTATAAGATTAGGAATAGCAATGGTCAAGGAATGTGCTAGTTTCTAGTACATGAACTATAAATAACAATGGAAAATATTCTGGCAAGTCTTTGCATTATGAAAAGTTATACCTTAACAGCAAACTCCATATTTGTTGCCCTGTGGACACAGCGTTTGCATACAGAATAGGAACCAACACCAATATCTTCTTTGAGATCATAAAAATCTGTAAATTGAGCTCTGCTTCCATGGAATTGCTGTAATCAAGAAAGTGTTTGACACAAATTATTCAATTTATATATTTGGACAGAGTTAAATCCTTCATCTCCAAGTTGTCCAGTCCAGTTTATTGTACTTCCAACGCCTCAGATGAACAATAATACAAAATCAAACTGTACCAAAGTAATTGGAGTATAAAGTACTGTTGTCGTCCACTGGTTAAAATGTTGTGTTTTGCTTAATAAAGACTATGATAGTTTATATAAACAAGCTGCTGTGTATCCATGGGGGCAGTCATTCAAGCTGGAAAAAATACATTTAAGTTATTGTTTAAGTCATATTTGACTGTTTACCTGTACAACTGGCAAGACATTTGCAATAGAAGAGATCTTATGCTCTTCAACAGCAGACAGAGCAACAAAGCTAAAGCCTTTGAAAAGCTGATGGGCATTAGCACTAGGTGGGACTCCTGGAGAATCTAGAGAAGAAAAAAGTTGAATATGTTTTAGATTAACAATGGAATATATACTCAATTTTAGATGGTGCAATATAGTTAAAGTAGGAAGAAAAGCTTTGTTATACGGTTCTGGTTTGAATATAATTTATTTCTTTTCTTCATTTACAAGTTGAGCATATCAGAGCTTAGTATGATTCTTTCTGAGAAGGCTTGTAGGAATTAAAAGTATAAAAATACTAGACTAGCTTTATAATTGTTTTAATAACTGGTGTGTGTTATTGCATGAACATGAATAGAATAGAAAGGTACAAACAAGCATGCTGCCCTTGTAATTTGAACTTTAACACCCATTAACAAACAGGCAGTAGGAATGACACATTAAGGATATTACGGGAAAAGTAACTTTAAAACGGTTATATGTATAATTTACACTTCATTACAGCATGAATGGCGGAAGAAGTGCAGTTACTTACCTATAAACCTGAATAAGGGCAGACCATTGTCTAGCCTGATTTTGATAGTTAACCCATATGACTGCCTTACAAATTACTTGGCAAAGACAGCACAATAAAATAATTGTGAAAGTGCCAATATATAAAGAAAGTGTTTTGGAAAGTGTATTTAGTAACTAATATAAAGTAAGGTTTCAACTAACACAAAGGGATATAACCGATAAACCTAGAGCCCATTACCTCCTGATGTACAAAAATGAATACTATATGAAACTAAATATAAATGTAGTGGTTCAGGCTGGGTAATAAAGGAGATTTTTAGAATGGGTCATTTTACCTTTATATTCTTAACTAACTCCAGTGTTATGTTGGCCTTGTGTTTTGGGATAAAATAGTAAAAGTTTCTGCATATGTTTTTAAAACATTTGCAAAAATTCTTGCTGATTTCAGTGTAAAGTTAGTTTTCCTTTACAGTTAGTAAGAAGTAAATAAATATTTGATATAAAGGCAACTCTGCACAATAAATAGCTTCTAACACTAAAATACTAAATTATTGTATATGTTTTAGTGGAATTTATGTTATCCTGATTGAGCTACTTTTTTAGCAAGCTGGCTATGTTATATACAGTCATATGAAAAAGTATGGGAACCCCTCTTAATTCTTTGGAGTTCGGTTTATCATTCGCTGAGCTTTCAAAGTAGCAACTTCATTTTAATATAGAACATGCCTTATGGAAATAGTAGTATTTCAGCAGTGGCAAAGTTTATTGGAAAATATGAATCATAACAAAATTAGACAGGTGCATACATTTTGGCACCCCAACAGAGATATTACATCAATACTTAGTTGAGTCTCCTTTTGCAAATGTAACAGCCTCTAGATGACTCCTATAGCCTTTGAGGAGTGTTTGGATTCTGGATGGCGGTATTTTTGACCATTTATCCATAAAAAATCTCTCCAGTTCAGTTAAATTTGATGGCTGCTGAGCATGAACAGCCTGCTCAAATCATCCCGTCCATGATATTCAAGTCGGTGGACTGTGACGGCCATTCCAGAATATTGTACTTCTCCATCTGCATAAATGCCTTTGTAGATTTCCAAGTGTGTTTAGGGTCATTGTCTTGTTGGAATATCCAACCACTGCATAACTTCCACTTTGTGAATGATGCTTGAACATTATCCCGAAGAATATGTTGATATTGGGTTGAATTCATCAGACCCTCGAGTCCCTGAACTAACCACACAGCCCCACAGCATGATGCAACCTGCACCAAATTTGACAGGAGGTAGCAGGTGTTTTTCTTGGAATGTGGTGGTCTTCTTCCGCCATGCAAAGCGCTTTTTGTTTTTATCAAATAGCTCAAAGTTGGTCTCATCGGTCCAAAGCACGTTGTTCCAAAATGATTGTGGCTTGTCTAAATGAGCCTTTGAGTACAACAAGCGACTGTTTGCGGCATGAGTGCAGAAACCCTGCCATACAGATGTTCTTTGTGCAAAATGCGCTGAATAGTAGAACGATGTACAGTTATACCATCTGAAGCAAGATGTTCTTGCAGGTCTTTGGAGGTGATCTTTGGGTTGTCTTTAACCATTCTCACAATCCTTCACATATGCCGCTCCTGTATTTTTCTTGGCCTGCCAGACCTGGGTTTTATAGCAACTGTGCCTGTGGCCTTCGATTTCCTGATTACATTCCTTACAGTTGAAATGCACAGGTTAAATCTCTGAGATAGCTTTTTGTAGCCTTCCCCTAAACCATGATACTGAACAATCTTTGTTTTAAGATCTTTTGAGAGTTGCTTCGAGGATCACAGGCTGGCACTCTTTTCTAATTATAAGGGTACCCAAATATTTGCAAAGACAGTTTCACATTTGATTTAATTAGATACAACTGAATAGAGCTTCACTAAAAATCTTTGTTCAGTACTCAGATGTTCCTGGGAAATGAAAGACATAGCATTTATCTTTTTTGTTGAAAGTGGAGTAAATTATTAAGCAGGCTGAGAAGGGTTCCCACATGTTATCATATGACTGTAATAGTGCACAAAATTCAATATGTGGCCAGTTTATAGAATTTAAGCCATGCTCACAGACCAGATAAAAATGCTAGCAATACTATAAAAACTGTGGTGGGCTTTGAGCCATAAAAAATATACCCAAGGCTTAAATCTGGGCCAATGGCCCTTAACCGAAGAAGACAATTAACTTTCATATTTCCGACACGAAAAATGTGTGTTACCTTTTGGTGTTTTTGCTGTAAACTCTGGATCAAAACAAAAAGTGTCCTCAGGCTTTCCAGATGCAGGTTTAAATGGGGGTTGTAGTTCCAGTCTATACAATTTCTAAAAGACAGAAAAAGGATTTTTATAAATGTATTTAACAAATGGTAAACTTCCACTGATAAATATGCTTCTAAAAACCCCATAGGAATGTATAGAAAAAGAGTAATTTATTCTGTGGTGAGTTCAGTCATATTTTGCAGAAAGTGAATTTTACCAAACTTACATTCCAATCAATAGTTGCAAAAAATGGATGTCGCTTGATTTCTTCTACACCATCCAAGCCAGCACCTAAAAATATAATGTTCATATACATCAGTAGCTCCTCCAACTAATTAGTATCGGCAAAGAACTAAAGATACGCTAAAATGTTTTTTTGGTGAACAACTACAGATGTATTTATTTTATAGCACCTCCATATGTAACAGAAGTGCTGGGGTTGGTGAAATTTAGAATAAAAACAACAGAGTTGAATGTACACAGAGTGGAGAGACTGTCAGATATTAGCAGTAGAAAATCTTTTATATTAAAATGTATAACTACAAGGTGTTTTCAACCAAAGGCAGTCTAAATCAGCACAAAAGAATTAGGAAAGTTTTACAGTTTTCGTAAATGATGGATAAAATTAGCTTTTAATATAGTGAGGAGTATATAGTGAGAGTTTACAAATGGTCTTTGTTTTTATTTTGAAACTGGTTTACATGGTTTTTATTAATTGTTTTAATTAACCTACCAACCAGGAAGGAGTCTTGAAAAAATAAAATTTAAAACTCATGGTCATTTACTTGACAGGGTTAGAAAACCAAGAAAAATAGTATGCAGGCTGGAAAAAGCTAGAATAGGAAAATCAACAATTCTAAGAATATACAAAATAAATAATGAAGACCATTTGAAAAGTTGCAAAGACCCATCTACATTCTAATAAAAGTGAGGATAATGGTTAACTTCCCATTAACACTTTAGTCAGTACTCAAAAAGGTATCAAGATAGTAAGTAGATACTGTAGGTAGTAAATGCTCATCAGGGCAAATGTGACTGCAAATCATTGCTAGTTTGGCTGGAACAGATAAAATACTTTTGGGGTTGTGTAATAAAAGGCACTAAGTTTGCCCAAGGGCAGTAACCTATAGCAACCAATCAGCAGGTAGCATTCACTAGTCACCTGTTTAAATGCAAGCATCTTATTGGTTGCCATGTGTTACTGCCCCTGGGCAAACAGTGCTTTATATTACATATAGGGGTTTGTGTTTAAAGAAATGACTCACACTGCCTACATATAAATTGAATTCAACTTTAGGACAAGTCAGTCGGGGGGGGGGGCAGCCCCAGATTTGGTGGGTGGGCACCCAGAGGACGTGTGGCGATGGCGCCCGGCCAAGCGGTCCTAGCAGCCACCACATATCCTCGCCAGTGCTAGCGCATGTGCTGGGGAGCTGCTCCAGGAAGATGCTGTCAGTAAGAGGCTGGGCAACATGCTGCCCCTAATACTGTGCCAGCCTAGGCACAGGCCTATGTGGACTCGCCATGAATCCAGGCCAATGTTGGATGCAAAGAGATCCTCTAATTTTTTCTTGCCTAAGCACACAAAAACTGTCTGAATTGATACGAAATTTGGGTTTTAGCACAAAATTTACTATTGACTGACCTATACCATTGATTTGTAAATGAACTTGGCAAGATTTAGGTAGTGAATATTCAAACTAGAACTGTTTGCATGGTCATGGTGGGATCTCACATTCAAATTTACATTCAAATTGGGGGGATTAAAATTTGAAGGTTTGAATTTTGACATCAAAAAGAATTTGAAAATTCATATTCATTATTAGACCCTTAATAAAACTGCCCCTAAGTGAGTTTTATTTTTTTAAACTTATATTTAAAAGATTTGTTATTTAACACTTGAAACTCACCTAATCTATTTGAAGGATTTCTTTTGAACAACATCCTTAATAGGCTTTGGGCTTCAGGGCTTAAAAATTGTGGCATTCCAAGCTTTGATCTAGAGATATATAGAGATGATAGAGTGATGTATAAATATAACATACAAGATTATATACATATACATACATTCTCAAATTCCAGTCATGCATATCCAAAATTCTTAGACGATGCAACCCATTTTACAATCAGAAAACATGGTTTCTTCACAGAACATATCATTGCCAGTGGCTCTCCCTTTTAAAGGACCAGTAATAAAAACCAAAATAAACCAAAAATTGGGCTTTTATGAATTTAAAAGCAAAGTACTGGAAAAATCTTCATAAATTACAGTTTACATAAATAATAGCAATGAAACAGACATTCGTGATAAATATGGCAGAAAGGACAAGTGTACACTGTAGATAAAATGTGTAGAATACAATGGCTTGTTGCCTGAAAATATATTTTATTTGTAGGTTGTTTGTAGAGGAAAGGATGCAAACTTAAAGGGGGTTATTTAGTAAACGCTGATTTGAGGTTGGAGTTTTAAAGGGGAAAAAAACATCATTCCTGAGGGAAAAAGTGATTTATTAAACCCTGATGCTGTTAATAATCTGAATAAAAAAATTCTCCATCTCAAACCTGTGGAGGTCATGTAGACGTTAATGGCAGATGTACTGCGTACAATTGGAAGATGATCATCGCTTCGTACAATAATCTGATTAATAAGTGGTTTTCAAGTACGAATAAATTTGCATGATTCAGATTTATTTTATTGAGTCTATTCCTGCACCAGATTTTTGAGTAAATTTATTGATAAAGATGTGCCCTGTGCAAGTGGTTTTAAGAAAATAGTGAGAAGTTTTCGAATTCTAGTAAATAACACCCAAAATTAAATTTTTTAAAATCTTTATGAGGTTATCTCAGCAGTAACCTTTCCTGTAATAGACAACTGAGGCTTTCCAGGTTACAATAAAGCAGCATTCAGCGCTACGCAACAAGTTGGCGCTATAGAAATACATGTTAATAATATTCAACACAAGTGCTCCACAAGATATATGATCTACCACTATGTATTCACAATTGCAATGGTCATGCACTTACTTCAGGATCATATTCATGGTTTCATTCCGATCCTTGCCTTGGAAAGGCAATGTACCAGTGAGCATCTCAAACTTAAAAAAAAAAAAAACACAGAAAAGTAGTTAATGTTTTACTACTCATTTATTCAAAGCATTGAATATCATTTAAATGAAACACATTCTCAGATGGGGTAATAAAACAAAGTATTCTCTCTTTCTTTCTCTCTATATTTAATATAAATTAAAATTATAACAAGTAATATATCATAATCTTCAACACTGCATATCTAATGTGTTTTTTTTAAATGTATTGGGACACATCGAGGACTTTGAATTCAACATGGAATTCAAAAGCAACATTTATTTTGTGCCTAATGATTCTGTGCCTTAAGAATTCGCTGCCCCCTTTCTCAAAAGCATATCAAATGGCCCAGAATTGTGGCAGGCGAACTGTGGGGAAGACCTGTTAAAGGGAAACTGTCATATTTTTTTTTTTTTTTTAAGTAAGTTAATAGTGCTGCTCCAGTAGACTTATGCACTGCAATCCATTTCTCAAAAGAGCAAACAGATTTTTTTATATTCAGTTTTGAAATCTGACATGGGGGCTAGAGATTTTGTCAATTTCCCAGCTGCCCCTGGTCATGTGACTTGTGCCAGCACTTTAGGAGGGGGCTGCTTTCTGGTAGGCTGTTTTTTTCCTTCTCAACTGAATAGTACGCAGTGGGACATGGGTTTTACTATTGAGTGCTGTTCTTAGATCTACCAGGCAGCTGTTATCTTGTGTTAGGGAGCCATTATCTGGTTACATTCCCATTGTTCTGTTATTAGGCTGCTGAATGGGGGAAAGGGAGGGGTGATATCACTCCAACTTGCAGTAGAGCAGTGAAGAGTGAATGAAGTTTATCAGAGCACAAGTCAAATGACTTGGGGCAGCTGGGAAATTGACAAAATGTCTAGCCCCCATGTCAGATTTGAAAATGAAATATAAACAAATCTGTTTGCTCTTTTGAGAAATGGATTTCAGTGCAGAATTCTTCTGGAATAGCACTATTAACTGATGCATTTTGAAAAAAAAATTTTCCCATGACAGGATGCCTTTAAAGTAATGCATTTGTGTGTTCAGAAGCTAACAAGAAAACACAAAGTTATGGTGTTCTTTAGCTATAACACAGTATACATGAAACTGAAGAAATATATTTTATTTATGACAAAAAAGCTGAATGCAATGCTACATGGCATTTTTGTGTGCAAGTTAAGTCATTTGGCTGCTGTGAATTTCCTCTGGAAAAGCAAGGCAACAAAACTCTAGCGACAGTTTTGCTTGGTGTGCAGTTAAAGGTATCTCTTTAAAGTACACAGGATTCACACCAAGTATCATAAATATGAAAATTCCTGACTTTAAAAGTCTTCATGAGAACATTTGCTGGGACACCAAAACATTTACATTTTCCATTACTAGAATCGGATTTTCTTTTAATATTTAAAGTCATTTAAACATACCATTAGAACACCAAATGACCACCAATCAGCACTTTGTGTGTGACCTCGCCGGTTTACAACTTCGGGCGCCATATACTCTACTGTACCACAGAACGAATAGGCTTTTTTTTCATGATCCACAGATTCTTTACTGAGGCCAAAGTCTGGAAAATACAAGCATTGCAAAAAGTGCACCTAAACTTTTTAAACATATAATTTATGCACCAACTTTCTAGATTCCAACTTTTCTAGATTCGGGTCTTTTGGATGCATTATTACAAACTCCAGTGATGATCTTTGCAAACATTTTGTGAATATGAAAGGGAGGTTAATTTAAAAAAGTTTAGTTGTAAGTCACAATAATATTCAGTTAGCCACTAGGCATAGTGTGCTTTTTGGGGGTAAAAACGGTCAACTTTACTTAAAAAAGGACTTTCTTCTTCTAGGAATGGTTTTTCTTGAGGGGCATTAAAAGCTATGAGGACCGCGCACGTAATCCATAAAATAGATATCATTCATAAGAAGTATAAATAACAAAATATTGTGTGCAGAACACACAACTTTCTGATTTTATTGTTTAGAAAACAAATGGATAGAACGAACACGTGCATACAGAACGTATATCTTATTTAAATAATGCATAGAGTTCTGTACATGATGGCAGTGTTTGCAGAGTTAGCAAGAAAAGTGTATCCTCTCATTCAATTATTAGATCTTGATCTTGCCTGCATAAAAATATTATCAAAAAGCATGAAAAAGCAAGTGATCCTTTTACTGGAGGGTGAGGGGGATTAATTATGGGCAGTAGTAATGGCCCGGTCAGCTTAATTTTACCTTCCAGCTCATTTGCCCGCAAGTGCCCGCTTCAAGAATAAACGGTAAGCTCATCGTTAGCGGGCATGACATAGGAATTGTTCAGTATAAAAATAAAAACTGGGTAAATAGATGGGCTGTGCAAAATTAAAAATGTTTCTAATATAGTTAGTAAGCCAAAAATGTAATGTATAAAGGCTGGAGTGACGGGATGTCTAACATAATAGCCAGAATCCAATTTCCTGCTTTTCAGCTCTCTTGGTTTCCAGTGATTGGTTACCCTGGTGACTTGGCAGTAACCAATCCGTGACTTGAGAAAGGGCCACATGGGCCATAACTGTTGCTTTTGAATCTGATGTGAATGCTGATGAACAATTGCAAACTCACTGAACAGTTATGTCCCATGTGGCCCCCCTTCAAGTCGCTGACTAACTCAGAGTTAGAGAGCTGAAAACATGAAGTAGTGCTCTGGCTATTATATTAGACATCCATTCACTCCAGTCTTTATACATCACATTTTTGGCTAACTAACTATATTAGAAACATTTTTTATTTTGCACAGCCTATTTATTCAGTTTTTATTTTTACACTGAACTATTCCTTTATGTCAGATTGCTCAAACTACACCAATACAAAAGTCATGATAAAAAAAACCTGGATGGATCAGGTATGTTCAGGTTTTATGATATGATTTGTACATCTAGAGAAATATGTGCTTTAAGTTTTGCAGAAAAAACAATTCATAAAAAAAAATGCTAGCACATAGCCTGATGGCCTGGGAGAATTGGAAGTAAAGGTAATATGAAATAAAAATACAGATTCTAGGAATATCATTATGGAGTTTGTAAATGGATTATGCTAAAGTGTAATGAAAAATAATGTTAACGTCAATGAATATATACTACAGCGTAGAAAGAACCTACCTGTTAACTTGATATGTCCTGCTTCATCAAGCAAAATGCTGAAAATTAAAATTCACATTCACCAATACACATAACAAAATGTTGGTAGCATTGATCAAAAGTCTCAACAGTGATTGTGGAAATGGAATACACCTATGCAGCTTTATACATCTGCAGGGGGCTATATAGAGAATATAATCAAACAGCTATTTTCTGCACATTCATTTTAACCAAAGAATCCACAGGACACTTTAAAAATGTCATCTGGCAGAAAGTCATAACTCAGATGGACAGAAGTGGGAATACAAATGAGTTTTACTTTACTTTTCTGGTTTCAGATCTCTGTACACGATTCCCAAGCTGTGAAGATGGTCCAATGCAAGAGCCAGTTCTGCCAGGTAAAACTTCACATCTTCCTCTGTAAACATAACCTAATAAGAACTGTATAGATTTAACTTCTGAGATGTTGCTTTATGTCCTAACAAAACATTCACATTTCAAGATATAAAAACATTATGCAATAGATATACACCAACAAACTTTGCACAAAAAGCAATAGGTAACTATTTCCCAGTATACTCTGCATGTATTTCAATATGAAAAGTTATCTATGCGGAGGGAGATCAGCATTTAGTGCTACTGTTTACTAAATACTACAGCATTCTATATATATTGTAATAGAACAGTCCAAAGAAAATTATGCAAATAAGGAAGAGTTAGGAAATTTGGCAAACTACTGTACCAGTTAAATATATTGTAGTGTGGTTTACTCTATAAAGCAATGGTATAGTGAGGGAAACTATCAGAAAAGTACTTATTTAGATTATTTTATAGTGTAATCATAACAAAAACATGAGTCACAATTTAGCAACACAGTAATTAGCATTTTCAAACGATCTGAACCCGCTGCTGATTACATAAGCTGCCATTTTTGCAGAGTTTCTTAACCCATTCCTGCCTAACAAAGATTTCATTCAAAGCAACTAAATATCACGAAAATTGCTGGTTGATTTTGTAAAATTGCAAATGAAACAAGCCGTGAGGTGTTTATATCAAAGGTTGTATATTAATTAAGGAAAAATAGGATTTTTTTTTATAATTTGCTGCATGACCAGTGTATATGTATGTATATGGCTGAAATAAAAGCCTGCCAGAAATTGATATGGACAACAGATATGGTATTGTTCAGTAAAATAAAATAAAATGGAGACAGGAGTTGAAGGATTTATGTGCCACAGCCCTGAAGGCCTTATATTTTATTGTTCAGGTATTTTAGATTTCCTCTAGTCCACCTACAGAGACACACCCACAGAGACACACCCACAGAGACACACCCACAGAGAGAGCTACACACTGATACACACCAACAGAGAGCGCCACAAAGTTTAGAAACAAACAACTATATTGGCGTTATATAAATAAAAGCTGATGACAGTGTAGAACATTCTAGCCAGAGATACACCTTAGCCCTAGATTAATCAATCACTAAAACATATAGTTACCTCTTTGGATAACCGTGTGAATACATCTCCTCCCCTGAGAAAATCCAGAATCAGATACAACTTCCCTTCAGTTTGAAAGGCTGGTTTAAACATAGAAAGAGGAAAAAAGTGACTTCATTGTTTTAAATAGTATCATGTACAGTGAAGATTTATTTTTAATATATTTACTAAGGCTAGCACATTATTCCAGTTATTGTACAATAATTATTTAAAGAGACATTTGCAATGATATTCTTGTTAAAAGTATTTACTTTACTAAAGGCAAAATAAAATTTTTTATGAAAGATTTTTATATTCAGCTTCCAGGACATTCAGGGGAAACTTTCCAATTCTGTCTCTAGTTTGTCTCAAGGGAGAAGGGGTTAGTCCTGAACCCAGAACAGCAATAATAGCAGTATGGGCTCCTTATTACTTTCCACTAGTCATGGATATATCTGCCAGAAAAGATGTTTCTGTGAAAGACGTTTTACAGCTTGTTGGTTCAAGAAGTATAAAAACCATTTTGACACCTAAAGATGAAATGTTCCTTGTTGTGCTCTGAAGGTAGAGTCCTACATCAGGTCAGGTACCTGTGGAATACCTGCGAAGAAGTCAGGTTTCAGGCATGAAATCACAGATTCCTTGGCTTAAGTGTGGATGTGGCCCCTCCCACCACAGACAATAATGCTACTTTTTCCAGTTATGCCATAATGTCACTTCCACCTTCGTGGGACTCTGGGTCTGAAAGTACAGCTCCATATGAAGGTGTAAGCACATTCTCTTTACAGAGCTACAGATACCATTAAATGATCCCTTGATTTATGTATGCATTGTGATACGAGCAAGTAATGCCAACTTGGCCAGTCTGCATTCATAAGAGACATTGTGTATTTGCTTTATTCTTATATGGATCTTTACGAATACCTTAGAAACTGACAGAATTACCAGTCCCCCTAATGTATCTATAACCCATTTCAATAAAGAAATATATTCTGTTGGTTTTGGCTGCTGCAGACTGGAATGTTTCATGCAATTACTCCTTAGTCCTCCAATATCCATCCAATAAAAGATGACCTCAAATTTAACTTTTTAGTATGATGCAGACAGATAGTCTGAAACAACCTTCTCCAATTTTACCAATAAATGGGCCAATAAGCTGCTGATATGGTGTGAGGGGGACTTTCAAAAGCTTATATCTGTTTGTGTATGTCCAGCTTTAATTATTACATAAGTTAAAGTAGTTTAAAGGAGAAGGAAAGCTACCAAAGCAGTTTATTGGCAATAGATTATCCACAATAGTG
>CM044446.1:43094594-43117774 GCA_024363595.1 Xenopus borealis | reverse complement strand
TTGCTGACCCTGTAAACTCTTCTAAACAATACATTTAGTTGATACTGTCGAGCAGAATCACTGGGTTTCATTAAAGGGGTTGTTCACCTTTGAAATAACTTTTAGCATGACGTAGAGAGTGGCATTCTGAGACAATTTGCAATTGGTTTTAATTTTTATAATTTAATGTTTTTGAGTTATTTAGCTTTTTATTCTACAACTCTTCAATTTGCATTTTAAGCAATCTGGTTGCTAGGGTGCAAATTCTCCTAGCAACCACACATTGATTTAAATAAGAGACTGGAATATGAATAAGAGAGGGACTGAATAGAAAGACGAGGAATACCAAGCAGCAATAACAATACATTTGAAGCCTTTCAGAGCATTTGTTTTTTATAAGGGGTAGCGACACCCATTTGAAATAATAAAAAGGCAACTAACTGTACCAAAAATGTATCAAAATAAATGTATCAAAAATAAATAATGAAACAATTAAAAAGTTGCTTAGAATTGGCCATTCTATAACATACTTAAAGTTACCTTAAAGGGCACCTGTTGGGTAAAAATTTTATCCCCTACCAAAGGTGCGCGCTGATAGAGCCCGCATTCCGGTTTGGTATAACAGTAATTAAAAAAAAAAAAAAAAAAAAGCATCCTGCCAGTGTTGGGCTACCCCACCAGGAGGGAGCTCCCGGTGTGAGCAGCCATGACCGGTCACTCACATGCGAATAACGCGTGTATGATGTCAGACGCATACGGAGCAATATTGGGCCGCTTTTCAGAGGAGTTACAATATGTTACCTCCTTTTGAGCCTTGGCCATACTCACAATGCATATTCAAGCACCTCTCTCCAGCTGCAGTTTTAAATTAAGCAGAAAGAAGAGGAACCAATCTAACCAGCAGATCAATGCAGCAGCACTGACAGGCACAGCTTTGAGTGCAGCTACACAGAGAAGCACAGTGGAGCGCTCGCACAATCTTCAGTCGCTTCCTATCGTCTTTGCTGACATGAAGCTTGCAGGAGCTCATGCTCAGTTGGGCAAAGTCATGAATCCGTTTCCTCACTGCACGTTGGTGTAAAACATTTAAGGGTCAGATTTTTTTTTAAAGGCTTTTAATTTTTTACGAATGAGGGAGGGAGAGGGGGGTAATGCCAGGAAGTTTGGGGGGTAGTTCTCCTTTAAAAGACCAACACAAATGAAATTTTGTGAAAACACTTTGTGAATATGATCAGGATGTTGTATTTGCCGAGATTGCACAAATGTAGCCACAAGAAAACAAAGGTACAGACATAAAGGTGGCCAAACAAGCGGATCGCTCTCCGATTTGAGCACCTTGAGGTGGGCGATATCAGGCTGGTCCGATCTTGGGCCCTAGTGCCCAATGATCGCATCAGAATGACCCAGATACGGGCGGTCGGATCGCGGGATCCGACGGTATTTTTAATCCTGCCAGATCTACATCTGGCTGACTTTTGGCCAGATATTGATTTGGGAAGGCCGACGGAGGGCCCCACTCATGGGCCGATAACTGTCTGTCGGAAGCTTTTATCGTCCCGTGCTTGGCTACCTTTAGATAACATAATCAGCACCTTTACTCAGTAAAACACTACTACTCCCCAGAGGTTCTAAAGAATACCGTATAAATGAACTCGCTTTAACATTACATTAACACTGCCTACGGAATACGTTTTCAGACAGCATATGGTGCTACTGGATTGGACTCCTCACTCCTAATGAATGGCAAGTGTCATAGATTATGTTTTTCATGAATGCCTCCCTCCTTCCGAGGCAAACTGGAGATTGCTTTAGACAGGGTTACAGTCGATGGGCATAAAAATTCTCAGTTTATTGGTATACAACTACAAAAGCAGCTAAACCCAATTCAGACAACTCTTCCAGCTATGGAACATTTAATATTATAAAACAAGTATTACATTTGCATCCATTTAAAGTGCAAATATAAACTGGGAATATTGTTGCTTTTTATTAATTGTTGCTAGGCTATAAATCAAGTACCTTAACATGGTTAATCCGGTTTACACTCCTCACCCTTATAAATACTAATTAAAATATTTTACTTTTAAGTAGAAAGGGTGAGTCCAATGCAGCACTTGGGAACATATTACGGGGAGCACCCTATTAAAAAAAAGGTAGTAATTACCCAGTGATCTCCACCCAACAACACAGGAATGAGGCTATACACACCATTAGCACTGAACGTACACGAATGCTGTACATTTACTTTGGATTTCACATCTTGGTATTAACACTGCATTTACTCCTTCTAAAAATAACATAAATATCAGCACTGCTGGGCTAAACATTTTGTTTTCAAGGATCACACATCAGTTTATAAATGATCCCCCCCCCCCGTGTTTTATGCTTTCCTTTTCCTTTAAAGGGGTTGTTCGCCTTTGACTTAACTTTTAGTATGATGAAAAGAGTGATATTCTAAGACAATTTGCAAGTGGTTTTCCTTTTTTATGATTTTTGAGTTATTTAGCTTTTTATTCAGCAGCTTTGCAGTTTACAGTTCCTGTGATCTGATTGGTATGGTCCAAATAACCCTAGAAACCATTCACTGATTTGAATAAGAGACTGGAATATGAATAGAAGAGAACCTGAACACAAAGATCAGTAATAAAGTGGTATTAACGATACATTTGTAGTAGTGATGTGCAGGCAGGCCCAATACCTGGGGGTCAAGTGGACTTCACTTTTCCAGGTCGCGGGCTGAGCGGGCGCTACTTTACAATGTCAACTTCCAGGTTCAACTTTTATAGACACGCGACTGCTCTCCCCGCACCTTTTGTGACATCGTCAGCGGAGGTCTATATAAGTAACCCGGAAATTGGGCTCAGGTGGGCGTTGTTAGAGGGAGGGAGAATATCAGGGAAAACCCGACTAATACACTTCTTACTAGGCTACCTTATGTGAAACATATCCATGAAGAACAGTTGCTACTTGCTTAAGTTAGCATTAGCAATATTTGCACTAATTTCTAGTTAAATGATTCCACAGTATAACTGCAAAATACACATTTTTATTTTGTCTTTATAGATATATTGCAATGTGTTTTAACCATAAACAGCAAAATTAACATCACTGACATAACAATTTGTTCCAGGTATGTCAGCACAACATTTTTTAGAAGACAATGTTTCCTGCAAACCTGAAACAGAATAATACCATTTATAAACAATTAACAGGGACAAAATAGGTTGGCGGCACCTCTATAATTTATATGAATATGTGGATTTGTGAAAAGGTACAGGTATGTTCTTGTGTATGTCTTTACACTGTGCCATTAGCAGTAGGCTAATCTGTAGGAAAGCCGGATTGAGAAAATCTAGTTGTAAGACATATGAACATGGTCAAAATAGAATTCAGATACAGAACAGGCTGGGGCTCCTCCTAGTTACAGCTAAACAATTTGTCTCCACACACCCAGTATTTAATGTACTTTTCCAAAGTTTCATGACTAAGCCAGAAAATTAGTTCTGGACACGTTCAAATAAACTCAGTTATAATTATATGTAACCTAGTCATATACATGTACATGAACAAAACAAAAAGCAATAGGATAATTGAGCCATCAATATGCTAGTCTATCTATAACTTGGTACAATGATTTGAAAATTAAAAGAATAGTATGGGAAACGTCTTTTCCATTTGTTGGAGCGTTCCAGAATTCTCATTAATGGAGAACGTTACCCACTCTTCCACTAGAAATAAGTAAAACTTTTACACTACTAAATTATGAGCCCATAATTATCCATCAATCATGTATTTGCACAAAAATGATGTTGTCAGTATTGCTTAAGAATGATCCTGACATTAATGCAGCATGTTAAAACATCACCCAGACTTCAACGAGCACTTGTGTTACTTACTTGTTTCTTACTCCAATAACTCATGAGCCATGTCTAATGGAACAGTAGCATTTGGCATGGGGCAGGACACGTTTACATGTTCCTGCCCAATATACTTCAACAACATAAGCACAGCCCCTGTTATTTAATTGGCTACTTTATGAAGAATATACGCAAAAAACCTATGGGTTGTATAGGAAGGTTTTAGTATTGCTTTAAGAGAAAGTGAAAGCAAATGTTAAAATACAGTACAGCAAGGCATACACAATTTTAATTTATGACTGTCCATTTCTAAATAAACTAATATGCAAGATGTAAACTACAGTTAAAAAATTTACATATTGATGTCTAACCTTGTTTTTATTTATCCCCTTAATAGTTAGTGTTGCCCCCTTTCTTTGAAATAAGTGCAGTGAGATGCTTCTTGTAGCCATCTACCATTCTCTGACATCTGTATGAGGACAGTTTGCTCCACTACTCAGTTCTTTCAGCTGTGAGATGTTTGAGGGTTTTCTTGCATGTACAGCAGTTTCAAGTCACACCACATCATCTCGGTGGAATTTAGATTTGGGCTCTGCCTCGGCAACTCCAGGACTCTCCATTTGTAAGTTTCCAGCCACTCCTTGGTGAATTTACTGGTATGTTCATGTGGCAGAGTCCAGTTCTGCTTCAGCTATAATGTTTTTTACAGATGGTTGACATTTTCCTTAAGCACCCTCTGAAACACAGTAGAATTCATGTGGATTCTATGATGAGGAGCTGGCCAGGTCCTGCTGCAGCAAAGCATGCCCAAACCATGAAACTTCCACCTCCATGCTTCATAGTTGGTATGAGGTTCTTTTCTTGGAATGCTGTATTTGGTTTATGCCAAACATGTCCACTGTTCTGGTGTCCAAATAATTCAATTTTAGACTCAACTGTCCAAAGAACATTATTCCAAAAGTCCTAGTTTTATTTATGTTTTCTCTGGCAAACTTCAGTCTGGCCTTAATGTTTCTCTTAGAGAGCAAAGTGTTCCTCCTTGCACAACTCCCATGCAAATTGAGACTGTGCAGTCTATTTATGATTGTAGAGTCATGCACTTTCACATCAACAGTAGCCGTCTGTAGGACCCGTGACATTTTAAAGGAACAGTAACACCAAAACATGATTGCCCTGTAATGTTAAAACTGATGTGCTTGCTTCAGAAACACTACTATAGTTCATATAAACAAGCTGCTGAGTAGCAATGGTTGAAATTGAAAAACGGCTATATGGCACTGGATAAGCAATGGATAACAGATAACATTATGTTCTACAGAGCTTATCTACTGTGTAACTTGAACCTTTTTGAATGGCAGCCCCCATGGCTACACAACAGCTTATTTATATAAACAATAGTAGTGCTTCTGAAGCAAACACTGCAGTTTTACCAGTGCATGGCAACACTGCATTATATTTCTATTACTTTAAAACAATTTCATTTTTTGATGTTACTGGTCCTTTAAAGGAGAAGTCAACCTATAACGGGGTAAACCCCATGTCCCCCTGCCTACTAAACCCCCCCCTGGGCAAATGCCCCTAAGTTGCGACTTACCCATTCAGCACAGGTCCTGAGCGTGGAGTTGGCAGGCGTCATCTTCTCCCCAGCCATCTTCTTCCAGGATCCATCGGCGTTTGGCGGAGCATGCACAGTAGGAGTATTTGCCAGTTCAGCTCTACTGCGCATTCGCCGAAAGTACGAAGTTTCAATTGGAAAACGTTGTGACTTTTGGCACATGTGCAGTAGAACTGAACTGGCAAATGCCCCTACTGTGCATGCGCCACCAAGCGAAGAAGAATCCGGAAGAAGACGGCTGGGGAGAAGATGGCACCTGAAAACTCCTGCGCTGAGGGGGTAAGTAGCAACTTAGGGGCATTTTGCACGGGGGGAGGAGTAGGCTGGGGGGAGGGGAGCATGGGGTTTACCCATTATAGGTTGACTTCTCCTGGAGACTTCTTTTAGCATCTTTTGGTATGCTCTTGAGGTGAACCTTCTTGAACGGCCTGACCTGGGTATGTTGATTGTTTTGAAAATCCTCCACTTGTAGACTATTTTCCTAACAGTGGAAAGGCAGATTTCAAATTCTTTTGAAATTCCTTACCAGACTGATATGCTGCAACAATCTTCTTTCTGAAGTTCTTTTGATCTTGCCATGGTGTTCATTCTCACCTCAACAGTCAGGAACACACCATCCTAAATGTCTGATGTTGAAATAGGGCATACCTCCTTCAAAATGCGGAGTAATGATGGGATACGCCTGTGTGTGATTCGAGCCATTTTGAGTGGAATAAATGTGGGGGTGTCCTGGTTTATTCCTCACCAGAAATTGCATTTTGGTAGAATTACAATTTACAGAAGACTTTGAAAAGTATTTTCTTCCGTTTTAATTATATTTCTTGAATATGTCCAATTTTTTCACATGAAATTAAGTATTTATTTTGGGGGGTGTAGTTTTTCTTCAAAGAGAAGCTCCACATATTACAGTTTCAAATACATTATTTCACAAATTTTACATGCAAAGGCATTTGATGTACAAAGTGTAATTTAATGGCGCATGCAATCTTAATTATAAAACAGACTAATGACTGTATATGATTTAATTACCCATTTGTCATTTCTAATCAACCCCACAAGTCTAAAGTAATTACTACAAATCAATATTAATCAAAGTTATTAGTGTTTTTCAACACTAATATATAACGCAAGTTATTGCTTAAAGAAAAAAAAGGAAAGATCTTTCTGGGAAGTAACTCGCACCAATAAAACTAAAATAGGTGATAACTTTTAAATTAAATTTAAAGAGAAGATGGATTCTTGCCAACAATAGTTAAACATGAGATTAGATTATATTGTTATGTTGAAGGAGGAATCAGTAAAATATCAACAAATCCTTGAAACAAATGTCTTACAGTCTGTAAAATGAACCAGAATGGCAGTAGGATTCTTTAAAAAGCCCATCCAAAAAATTCCAAGTAAATATTTTGGAAATGTCTTCACTGTCCCCAAGTTTAAATATTATTGAAAATCTGTTGAGAAATCTGTTATGCAAGAAAGAGGGCATTGCAGAAGTTAAAAAGAATATTCAGTACTTTCTATGATGGGCCTGCAAAGTTTTGGACATCCAAGTTTGTTCAGACCAATAAAATCAGAAGATAATTGACAATGGCTTAGAATTCTAAATCAAAAACAAATAAAATAAGTTTAACCCCCAACACATTGAAATTATCTTCAGATGCACTCAGGGCCGGATTGACATAGCCGGATTGACATAGCAGGTGCCCCTATCGGGACCAGAGCAATGGGGATTGTTGTACCAGAAATTTCAAAAACTATCGTATTTCCAAAGCATGCCCAGTGTTTCTGAACCAATGTGGGTGTGGCTGGGCAGAATGCCGCCCCTAAAATCCTGCCGCACTAGGCCTGGGCCTTGGTGGCCTCTTCACAAATCCGGGCCTGGATGCACTGAACCTTCCACAAATGACAACTATGTGTGCCGTCATAATGAAAAATGTTAAAGGAAAACATGTACATATACCATAAGTTAGCAAAGTACTTGAAAACCTTCATTAAACTTTGACGGGGGAGACAAAAATGCACACTGTATAGTTTCTGGAGACATTTTAAGGGTTACTTTAATTCAGTAATATATTTTAAATAAAGTGAGCCAATGGATGTACAGGTTGTAAAACTGCAGGGAGCCCACTGCCATTGCAGATGCCCTAGAAGCCAATATTTTGTAATTTTCAGCATGGCAAAATGGGGCTTACGTTACCCCTTAAGTAAGGCAACAAAACAGGGGAGTATATATTCCTATACAGTTCTAAGGGTACTGATCCACAGAGCAGTGTGTCAACCAGTGGAAATCATCTCTTCCAACGGCGATAAAGCACCCCCAAATATGAGCCCCATGTAAAATACAAAATGGAATTTTTTAATACATGTATTTATCCTTGGGTATTTTCACCCTTCAGTCTATGCAGATGGGGCAGGAAAATAGTCTCTCTGCAGGTGGCAAAACACCTGAAAATATCTTTGTATACCTTGTACTGAGATTTCCTATGGCTAATGGCACAATGTTGTATATACACAATAGAAAAGCCAATCCATAGCCTTCATCCTTCTGTATGTGTGTGCTGAAAGGCACAGGATGATGATGATGATGATTGGTCATTGCTATAAAGGGTACTGGCATAGGGGCCAAAATTCAGTTTATGCCTCTGCTTGCTCCTGTGTCCGTATTCATAAGCATTGTATTGGCCTAGAAGCAGACATGGAGTGGATTTCAACACAAAAATGTAAACTCAGTTTGGCAATCTCTAGTCTATTCCAGCCATTCAAATAATTGTTATGACACTAAAAAAGGATACAAGTAAATGTACAACAAATATTTAGCAAATGGTGGGTGTCGCAGAGATTTCTCTAACTTGGACCAACCTAATTCCTAAAGCTCCCCATAGACGCAACGATCTTTCCCTGCCGAAACAACCGATGTTAGGGAAGTCCGACCAATCTGTCAAATTATCGTGCGGTTAGTGGGATACAAACGATCGTACATCTAAGATTTTTTGTCTGACATCGGTCTGAAAATGGATCGGCCAGGTTAGAAAATCTTTATCGGTCCCCATGCAATCTACCTATGTTTGCAGGGCCAAGCAGGCTGTGATCCTTCAGTTTTGCTGCAATATCGCCTGAAATGGTCTTTTTAGTTGATGGACACATCAGGCATTTAAACAATTGTTTTGAGACAATCGTGGTCTCACGATAACAATTGGATCTTTCAAAAATCTTTACGTCTATGGCCAGCTTAAGATCTGTTTTCAGCAGTGCCTTAATTGTTTTCATTTTTCAACTGCTACCTATAATCTCTCCTATCCAAGTTATATAAGGCTAAGAAAATGTGGCGTTCTAATTAAACAATTTACAATTGGGAGAACAACATAAATGATTGGGTGCGTCTGATAATGTATGCTTGAACATGCAGATTAAAGGGGTTGTTCACCTTCCAAACACTTTTTTCTGTTCAGTTGTTTTCAAATTGTTCCCCAGAAATAAAGACGTTTTTCAATTACTTTCCATTATTTATCTTTTACAGTTTTTCCAAAATCTAAGTTTAAAGTTGAATGTTGGTGTCTCTGGTGTTTGAGTCTGGCAGCTCAGTAATTCAGGCGCAGACTCTAAACTGATACAATTTTGCAACATTTAATGGATACATTTCTCAGCAGCATTTCTGGAGTATTAGCAACTATTGTATCAATTCTAGCAGCTGCCTGTAATGGAACCCAGAGATTTTGCTCAGCAGGGGCAAAGCCTGTAATGAAACCTAGAGATTCTACTCAGCAGGGACAAAGATAAGAAATGTATCCATTAAATTTATCAGTTTATAACAGTTGGGGGGGGGGGGTCAGCGACCTCAAACTAATAAAATAATTCACCCAAAGATGAAAATCTATGTATGTGTGTATTTTATTTGTATAGAGCTCCTTGAGGGCAAAGCACTGTACAGCAAAACAATAAATTAGTAGCAACAAACATGGGGTCATTGAAATAAAAAGTAACAATAAGTACATTATTAGAATTAAAATTCACATAAATATAAAATATATAAAATATAATTACAATATGCATTTTCTTGCATTTGACAAGCACTCAGTAGTCTTATTCAACATCTAGCGCACAAGATCGACACATCTGTTTACATATGACTTGTTTGCAAGATATCTTGTCACATATAAATGAAATCCTGACATGACCCAACACTGTGCTAAGTCACAACACACAAAGAGGGAGATTCATCAAAGAGTGAAGTTCCCCCTAAGACGCTGCATGGCACACATATCACAGAGGATCGCAATGGTGTAGGACCTCACACACCTTATTTAAGAAGAGCTGCCTGGTGCACACAAGTGGAGGCTCGGCCTCGGCTCGACACATGTGAGAGAGGGCATGGCTCACCTAAAGCCCTTATAAACACAAAATATAGCAATTTCAGCAGGTAATGGCACACACTCTGTATTCCAGTCATAATGAGTGAATCTGTCACAACAAGCCACACATACAGAGCCCCACTAAGGGCTCATCCAGACGAGCAGATTCGTAGAGATTAGTTGCCTGGCGACAAAACGCCACGTCTTTGAGGCAACTAATCTCCCCGAATAGCTTGTTAACGCTGCGCACCTGCTAGGTGTAAAGTCGCCTGTGCTTATTCACACGCAGCAGCGCGATTTTCAAAGTTGCGCCGCTGCATGTGGATAAGCGCAGGTGACTTTACGCCTAGCAGTTGTGCAGCGCTAACAAGATATTCGGGGAGATTCGTTGCGGCGATAAATTGCCAGGCGACAGATCTCCCCGAAAACTCCCCGACTGGCCTTACCCTTAAAGCACAAGACAGGGATACTAACCAATGAGCCTTAAAGGAGAAAGAAAGGCTAAAATTAAGTAAGCTCAGAAAGGTCTATATAAAAACCAGTAAACCCTCAAAGTAATGTTACTCTGAGTCCTCTGTCAAAAGAAACACTGCATTTCTTTCCCTCTATTGTGTACACATGGGCTTCTGTATCAGATTTCCTGTTTTCAGCATAAACATCCAGGGCTAGGGCTTGAGCATGTTCAATTTGCTCATCTCCTCCTCCCTGCTGTAATCTGAGCCTAGAGCTATAAGTGAGCAATGAGAGACTCAGGCAGGAAGTGATATCATAGCAAGCAAATATGGCAGCTGCTATCCTAAACAAATAGAGCTTCTAGAGTAGTTTACTCAGGTACGATAAAAAATTCTGCAGAATAAATATAGCGTTATAGCTTGCACTATTGTGGCTAATCTATTGGCAATACAGAGATTACAGCAGAGAAGGGGGGGGGGAGATGAGCAAACTGAGCATGCTCAAGCCCTAGCCCTGGAGGTTTAAACTGATCAAGAAGCCCATGTGTACACAATAGAAGGAAAGAAATGCAGTGTTTACTTTGAAGGTTTACTGGTGTGTTTATATAGACCTTTCTTAATTTTAACCTTTCCTTCTCCTTTAAAGGACAAGAAAAGTTAAACTAAAGAAGTAGCTAGAAATGTTGTACATTATGTTTTGGGCTTCTGTACCAGCCCCAGACAACCAAAGCCCTTTAGCAGTAAAAATGTGTCTCTCCAAAGATGCCCCAGGAGCTCCCCATCTTCTTTTCTGCTGATTCACTGCACATGCTCTATGTTGCTGTCACTAATGGAGCTTAGAATAGATATGTCACAATATAAGGCTGATTAGTAATTAATATGGATAATTACTACATGGCAGTACAGAAACCAGTGCAACTAGCACCAGAATTTAATAATCAGCCCTGTAGCATCAGCTTATATTACAGACAAACCTCATTTTCTTTTTGATAATTAGTGATGACCCCTAAGCTTAGCTTCTCAACAGCTGTTCAGAGCCCACTGAGCATGTGAGTGTCACAGACACATTCCAAGATGGTGACCCCCTGTGACAAGTTTGAAGTCCTGGATCATTGCTGCTATTGACAAGCTGAAACTTAAGGCTGGTGCAATCAGTTCAGTAGATAAAATATGTCATTTTAAGCCATATTCATTCCTAGGGTTTAGTTCTCCTTTAAGATGTTCAACTACAATGCATGCAAATGAAGCAGCTTTTGGCTGGTCAGAGTTGTAGTTTAGCATTGCCTTCAAGGTTAGTCCAACTGTGCCTTTAAACATGGACACTGGCTAAATCCCCATAACATAATATCTCGTTGGTATCTCACATGGTTGCATAGAAACGTACACATTCAGCAGCTTGCAGCCAATCCGTACACTGCCAGGCAACATAAAAATCAGGATAAATAAA
Source organism: Xenopus borealis (assembly GCA_024363595.1). Taxonomy (NCBI): domain Eukaryota; kingdom Metazoa; phylum Chordata; class Amphibia; order Anura; family Pipidae; genus Xenopus; species Xenopus borealis. The sequence goes on along the minus strand of CM044446.1, from coordinate 43,106,075 downwards.
GGATAAACAACTCTGAGTATTGTCCAGTATATTAAAGGCCTATGGAAGGAAGAAAGAGGTCACATAGATGTCTGCATGACGCATATCAAGAGAGGAAAATGTGAGCCCAGTATACAATAAATGACACACAAACATACGTACAAAGAAACAGCATGACAACATGTGGGGGCTAAAGGTAGCCACAAGTGAGAGTACTTCAGCAGCAGTCGGGCTGTGCTGAACTATAGCTCTCACTGTTGGCTTGTATGAATGTGCTAGGTCTTGCAGTTCAGCAGCCGCCCGCAGCCCCACATATACTAGGACAACCTGGCACATCAGTAAGCCTGATAGTAACTGGACACAAAGGGATACACGCATAATAAACAGAAGGCGCTTGAGATGCTACAGAACTACAAGTACCAGAATGCCCACGAGCAGCTGCGGAGGATCTCGCCTGCTGGTAAGTATAACTGTAGCGCTTCCCTGTGTGAGCACATTCTGGGGCTAGCCCGGATATAAACAGCGGAACACACCTCGCTACTGCTGCTGGTCACATACACCTCCATTTTCTGCCACGGATTCTCCAAGTGCCTGAGCCGCTGCGGCATCCCCACAACACCCCTTCTTTCACTGGAGGTTTTGTTCAGGCATGAGTCACCCGCCTGCTCCTCGCAGGACAGAAAAAGGCACCCACAAGGGGATGGATGAGTATGAAAGCGACGAGTCACTATCCCCCCCCCACGCCCACCCCCCTTTCCGGAACCGCGGCTTCTCCGCGCGGCCACCGTCACCTGTGCAGCATGGAAACCGAAGGGGAGCCGCGTAAGAATGATATCATGTAGGTAGGAGATCCCCAATTCTTCCGTCCTCGCGTTGCGCAGGTCTGAAATCTCGCGCATGCGCTTCGGCTGGAAGGAGTGTTTGTTTCAGGAAGAAAGATGCAAAAAACAGTGAATTCTGGGGGGAAAGTGGTTTTGGACGCTTGTTTTTGCACCGAGTTGTCACTTGTCACAGCAATTGTCACTATTGTCTGCATCTGCTGCATTATATTAAAGGAGAACTAAATGTTAACTAAAGAAGTAGCTAAAAATGTTGTACATTATGTTTTGTGCTTCTGTACCAGCCCACGACAACCGCAGTCCTTTAGAAGTAAATATGTCTCCCCAGTAGATGCTCCCATTCTTCTATTCTGCTGATTCACTGATTCACATGCTCTGTGCTACTGTCACTTACTGAGCTTAGGGACCCACTCACAGTTAGGGTTGCCACCTTTTCTTGAAAAAAATACCAGCCTTCCAAATCCAATATATTTATATTTTTTTCCTATTAATAAAATTGGGATCAACCATCAAAAATGCCAGGCCTGGCCGATATTTTTGATGGTTGATCCCAATGTCATTAATAGGAAAAAAACATAAATATATAGGAAGGCCGGTTTTTCAAGAAAAGGTGGCAACCCTACTCACAATATACAGTGGAGTCCTGAGCAGGTCCATTTTTCGCAAACCTGTACCTGCAACCCGTGACCCGCATTCTTACCCGCCTGGATCCGCTACCCGACCCACTGACCATCAAGAATCAAGTGCTGTCATGCTGCCAATAAAGAATCAGAAAGTGCTGTCATTGTAACTGGAAGTGACATCATCTGAAGTAGATGTAGGGTTGCCACCTGGCCGGTATTTTACCGGCCTGGCCGGTATTTTTGATGGTTGATCCCAATGTTATTAGTAGGAAAAAAAGATGTATATATAGGAAGGCCGGTATTTTTTTCAAAAAAAGGTGGCAACCCTAAGTAGATGTGGTCAGAAAAATGAGTTAAAATCTCTATTGAGAAGACACGTGGTCTGACCAGCACAACCGCCGTCCCACATCTATACCCGCACCCTGCAGGTTTTTTCGAATAACCCACGAGTACCCGACCCACTGCAGATCTCTAATATACAGTACACATAGAACAGAAATGTCACAGTATAAGGCTGATTAGTAATTAATACAGATAATTACTACATGGCAGCACAGAAACCAGAATTTAATAATCAGCCCTGTAGCGTCATCTTATATTACAGACAAACCTCATTTTCTGCTTGATAATTTGCAATGACCCCTAAGCTTAGCTTTTCCACAGCAGCTCAGAGTCCACTGAGCATGTGAGTGTCACAGACTCTTTCCAAGATGGTGACCCCCTGTGACAAGTTTGAAGTTCTGGATCATTGCTGCTATTGATAAGCTGAAACTTTAGGCTGATGCAATAAGCTCAGTATATAAAATAAGGCATTTTTAACCAGGGCCGGTACTAGGGGTAGGCAGAAGAGGCACCTGCCTGGGGCGCAAAGCTGTGGGGATGCTGGGCAGGTGCCTGTTCAAAAGTTTTCTACCTACTACTAGTCTGGGCCGTTTGCTCCCCTGCTCCTCTCCTTTCTCCTTCCATCCCCATGTCACTCCCCCCCTCCTCTCGTCACTCCCCTCCAACCTCTTGTCACTCCCTCTCCTTGTCACTGCGCTCTTTCCCCTCATCACTCACCTACACCCTCTCGTCACACCTTCCCCTGTCAATCCCCTCCCCTGGTCATGACCCTGCCCTTCCCTTAATTACCCCTATGGCGCATGCGTACGCTAGCATACACACTCCATTACAAGGGGCAAGCTTTTTCCAGCCCTGTTTTTAGCCGATATCGATATTTAGGTTTTAGTTTTCCTTTAAGGGAGCTTTGACTTTTGTTCTGCCATACTGTATAAACACAATTAGCAAGTTTAATTCTAAAATCATGCACCATTGTACGGGGGCAGCAGGGGGGTGTAGATTGTATTTTTGCTGGGGAGAAATGGAGGCAGCATATTTCTAATGGGGAATACAGGAAGGACAGCAGGGGGCAGCATATTTGTGCTGCTGGGGGGCAGATAATTTATATTGGGGGCTGTAGGGGTGCACCAGATATGGATTACAGGATAGCAGGGGCAGCAGATTAGCACATCAGGATAGCAGATTTTTGATTGCAGAGGGGACAGCAAATTTGTACTAAGGAATAGCAGGGCCCCACAAATGTATAGTCCAGACAGAATATTTGTATGAGAACAGCAGGGGGCAGCAGTTTTAAACTAGGAAATTAAGAAGCAGTATACTGTTTACTTTCAATTTGTGGGCATTAAATAATGTATAAAGGATTTTTTTTTGTTTTCACAATACTGCGCACACAGTGGAGCTATGGTACCATATATATGTTTTTTTTCTGATAACACGTTCCCTAGCTAAAAACTTTTGAATTTGAAATGACTGTAAACAGCAATAACAAATCAATGAGCCAAGGTCATTTTGTGGTTAGGTAGTGAGCAAAAGTCTAACACAAAACTAATGCTTGGACAGGATTTTCTAACAATGAATACCTTAGAGGAAATCCTTCATGCATCTCATATATTACAATGTGACAACATGAGGTGATCTATTTCTCCATCACCTTTAACCTGTGGCAATATCCACTCTTCCAGATCATGGGCAATATACATTTTTCACACTAATGATCCACATAAAATGAAACACAGTTGCAGTGAATGACCTACATCTGACATAAATGAGGTTTAGTGATCCCCTTAAAGGAGAATTCAACACTGTAAAAAAAAACCATACCCCCACCCCATGTAGACCTCCCTCCCTCCTCCCCTACTAATACCTCTACCTTATAATTTCTCTCTGCTAGGGTAACTTAATTCCCTGTTTATCTGCAATTCACCTAGTGATATAAACCCTCAGCCCAAGACATGCGCTTTCTGGCTTCTTGTAATGGAATTATTGGCTTTTTGATCAAATGGGATGATTGCAATTTTAAGGTTTTCCATCTCCTCCTGCAAGCAGGATAGTTTGTTTCAATCCTCCTCCCTTCCTCCAGTTGCACTTTATGTCAAGCTTTCAGATAAGGAGCAGTTTGTTATGCAGCTATCTTAAAGGGCAAGGAAAGTCTAAAATAGAATAAGGCTGTAAATGCTGTATTTTGTATACTTAACATAAACATGAACTTACTGCACCACAATCAAACAAATGATTTATGCCAGTGGTCCTCAAACTTGGCCCTCCAGCTGTTAAGGAACTACAAGTCCCATAATGCATTTGCCTGACTGTGGCTGTCAGACTCCATCATTGCATTGTGGGACTTGTAGTTCCTTAACAGCTGGAGGGCCAAGTTTGAGGACCACTGATTTATGCTTTCAAAGTTGGCCACAGGGGGCTGTCATCTTGTAACTTTGTTAGACATCTTTGCAAGACTAGACTACATACACATGCTCAGTGTGGTCTGGGCTTCGTAGGGATCGTCATAAATAATCAAAAAACAAAGCTGCTACAGTTCTGCATGGCTGGTAAGTAAGGCGGGGCTTCCCCTGCTGTTCATAAGTATGATTGTTTCCCTGCCAGAAGTTAGGGACCGTCTGACAATTCCTATCCACAGCACTAAATGAAGGGAGAATTTCACTGCATACAGTCAGGTTTCTTATAAAAACGATACACATTTTTTAATTAAAGTATATTAGAGATAGATTTGTTTTTCATTAAAGAAAGTAAAAATGGGATTTTGTTTCTTTGCCTATCCTTGCCCTTTAACTGTATACTGAAATAACCACAAAATGTAGTTCTATTAGGCACAGCGTATTCCGTGCTTCTGTTGGCTTGCACATGCTTCTGATCTTCGCTTCTCCTCTCATCACGTCAGCCAATTCTCGTCTATAAGAAGTCTCTTGGGCTTCTTCCTTTCTCTGGAATTCTCAGCCACGAGCTATCAGAATTTCTCCTTCCTTCCAAATACCTGTTTAGGGACCCACCTGTTTAAGGAAGCTTACTCAATGTGTCATAATTAACCAGACATAAATGTATTATAAATCACAAAATTCTTTCTATAATCACTACCTCTCAATTGTACACTAACCCTTTAGTTTTTAAACTTTTGCGAGTTGGGTCCTGCAATCCTACTGTACTCCTTAAACCCTTGTTGTTTGTTCAATATTCAATATAAATGCATGGAAAGCACTGTAATGTATTAGCATTATATAAATGAATGATGAAATGATGATGAAGTCATCACTGAACAGTAACACTAAGATAAATAGATTTTTACATTCCCACTATATTATATTGAGTTGTCACCATAGACACTGATAGCTATGACAAGTGCCCTGTATTTGCAGATCACAGCTCCATTACCATTTCATGTTGCTTGTGCACAAATACTAGGCAGAACAATGTGTAGACAATCTGTAAAGGCGAATGAGTTACCCGCTACACTTCATGGCATGGTGAAGGAAAGAGAAATATAGCATCATTCTCGGTATTGAGGGTAAGGAATATCAATATTTTTTTTATTCCTCTACACTCCACTCCCCGTGTAAAGATAATCCCCATGAAATTCACCTAAGAACTGCACTTGGTACTCTTGTATCGAAAATCAAGTCATATCAAACCTGCCTATAAATGACTGCAGCAAAAGCTGAGCCAGTTCAAGGTAGCCTTGCATAGGGCCAAGCTAATGGCATTGAAGAAGTGTCAATCACAGCTGTTGTGGCTGCAGTTGTGTGGCAGACAATATGCCCTGAACAAAACAATACAAATACAACTTCAGCTGCTACCTTGGGAACCTCAGCAATGTGGGTGAACCCTGAACCTCAGTACAGGTATTGGACCTATTATCCAGAATGCTTGGGACCTAGGGTTTGCTGGATAATGTATCTTTCCATACTTTAGATCTTTGTACCTTATGTCTACTAGAAAATCATGTAAACATTAAATAAACCCAATAGGCTGGCTTTGCCTCCAATAAGGATTAATTATGTCAGTTTGAATCAAGTACAAGCTACTGTTTTATTATTACACATTAAAAAAAAATTGGATTATTTGGATAAAATGGAGTTTATGGGAGACAACCTTTCTGTAATTCAGAGCTTTCTGGATAATGGGTTTCCGGATAAGGGATCCCATACCTGTACTTCTTTTGGTTCTGCCATGGACGCAAGTGCAGAAACACTTATGGTATTAAGAAAGCAGGACAAATATGTAAATATAAGCGTTTAGCTTCCCTTTAAGTTGTATACCTAGACTGTAAAAAAAAATTTAGACGAAGGCTATTCCATATGTACAAGGACGTTCCCACTATGTATATTCACTCTGTACTATTCTTCTCTTATTTTTTCAAATCGAGAGACAAAAGCTGACTTTAGTGCTGACGGTCTGATGATGACAGTATATTCCCTATAGGGTAACTGTTATAAAACCAGTCTGCTAGTTATTCTACATTGATTAGTGTACATGGCATATTTAGACCAAAAGGTTAAGTTTCAAAATCAACCTGCCACCACTAGAGCTGATAATGATCTAGTCATCTGATAAAGGCCGTTTTGTCATTGATTGTGACTCTGATAAACAAACGAGTTAGTCATCATTCTTCTACCAGCAAAAACAAAGGGAATGATGGATGTTGAATTTCTGCTGCAATTTATATGAAATCTACATGTTTGGTTTTAAGTCAGCTGTAGCTGCTGTTGATTGTGAATTCAAGAAACACGTTCTTGGCTCTTTAATCATTGTCCACTTCTACAAGTGCCCTAAGTAATACAGCTTACAGTGCAATATGTAGGTATAGCTTCCTTTGTATTCGCCAGCATTTATATAAACACACCATGCAACATAATCAGTGTTTGTGTTTCCTTATGAAAATAAGACCAGATTTGTCATATTATGGTTACCTTAATGTGCAGTATGCAATTTAATACAATATTCCTTCTCAGCTGACAACAGTGACCCTTAGACACAAGTTAAATGGTCTCAGAACATCTTTTGCCAGATTTTCTATCTTTATTTTAGCATCCTGATTTTATAAAAACAGTTTAATAATTTATAATTTTATGTACATTTTATCTACTAATGAATGTATCTATTTCCTCTGATTTGTATTTACCTAATCAACAATAAAAATATATTTATGAAATGGACAAAAAATAAAAATAGTTATTTAGGACCTTCAGGCAGGCTATTATTTCTCCTACTAAATGTAACTGAAGGGGTCACAGCGGGACATGGATTTCTACTACAGGTATGTGACCTGTTGTGCAGAATGCTGGGCACCTGGGGCTTTCCGGATAACGGATCTTTCTGTAATTTGGATCTTCATACCTTAAGTCTACTAGAAAATCATATAGACATTAAACAAACCAAATAGGCTGGTTCTGCCTCCAATAAGGATTATCTTAGCTTGGATCAAGTATAAGCTACTGTTTTATTATTACAGTAGTTTTTTATTAAATTTGGATTATTTTGATAAAATGGAATATGGCCATTCGATAATTAAGAACTTTCTGGATAACTTATCACATACCTGTATTGAATGCTGCTCTTATATCTACCAGGCTGCTTGGGGGAGAAAGGAGAGGGTTGATTTCACTCCAACTTGCAGTACAGCAGTAAATAGTGGCTGAAGTTTATCAGAGCACCAGTCACGTGACTGGGGGCACCTAGCAAACTGACTATGTCCAGCCCCATGTCAGATTTCAAAATTAACTATAAAATCCATTTGCTCATTTGAAAAATGTATTTCATTGCAGAAGTCTGCTGGAACAGCACTATTAACTGATGCATTTTGAAAAAAATATGTTTTCCCATGACAGTACAGGTATTGGATCCCTTGTCCGGAAACCTGCTATCCAGAAAGCTCTGAATTACGGAATGGCTGTCTCCCATAGACTCCATTATAATGAAATAATCCAATTTTTTTTTTAAATTATTTCTTTTTTCTCAATACATCATACTTGATCCCAAAATAAGATATAATGAATCCTTATTGGAAGCAAAACCAGCCTATTGGGTTTATTTAATGTTTACATGATTTTCTAATAGATTTAAGGTATGAAGATCCAAATTACGGAAGGATCCATTATCCGGCAAACCCCAGGTCCCGAGCATTCTGGATAATAGACCTGTATCCCTTTAATGTACAAATGACTGCAAATCTCATTCTTCTGAGACAGAGCCCCAAGAGATGTACTGCAACATGTTTAAATCAGATGAAGAGTAGGATGTTTTTAAGAATATATGTGAAATGTTTGTTTTAAGCAGTGCTACCTAGTTTTGCATTTGTAAACTTTTGAGCATTAAATCCATCATAATTAATGTATTAGTATTTGGGAACTGCACCTGTATGAAGCTACAGTACATACTGGTCTATATCTGAGAACAAACCAACAGGCAAGTCCACCATATAGGAGTGAGTAAATACCAGTGGAGAGATCCATATATTCTGCTTGTGATGATACTCTATTAATAGAGCTGCTTCTCTTGTTTTAAGTGTTTCAATTGTTCTCATTATTTCCCCAGTTTGGACACCCAGGTTTTATATAAAGTACAGTAATCTAAAATGAAGGTGAGGGGTGTTCTCCACCAAGTGGATGTATTTCTAAAAATGTAATCATAGTAGCAAAAATCTAAAATCAAGGGGAATTCTAAAGTAGTTTTCCTGCCGGAAGTGCTCGGTCATGGGTGGAGAGAGCAGGAGAAGAGCTCGACCTGAACCCACCCACGACCCGATGATTTGGTGCAGGAGTCGGCCCGAACCCGCCCGATCTATGGGGTGAGCCCCCCCACATCAATAGTGGGTGAATCCAGAGATGTGCATAGTGAAACTGGACTGTATGCTACCTACTGTAACCAAATTGGTTTTTATTTCTGCCCTCTCATGGCAAGCAGTGGACTACTTACAGATTCACATTGAAAAAAATACTAAATAGCTTTTGCTTTTAATCTCCACCTCTTAGGACACCTTCACATATCTGGCTATTTACAGAACATTACACTGAGTTTTGCAGGCTGTCATTTAGAAATGTGTACTCCTCTTTTCACCAATACACATACTCTGCTTTAAACAACCTTACACTGCTTTCAGACACAAATCTTTATAGGTGACACAACAAATAGTGAATTTAATTAAATTTTTTTTTTGGTCAAAACTCTCAAATTCGAATTGAAAATAATACAAACTTAATTCAAATATTAAAGATTTAGCTTTATCTCGACCCTTGGAACAATTCGAATTTAACTATTAACTATTCGCCACCTAAAACCAAATGAGCTCATGTATAAAGCAATGGAAGAGGTCCAGTTACCCATTTGAAGTTTTTAGGAGAAAAAAATACTTGATTCAAGTTTATTCGAATAGATTTGAGTTTTCGAGTCAGTAATATCAATTTGAGTTTCAGACGTTCTCATTTTTTTAATTAAAGGTGTGGTCCACCTTTAAATCAACTTTTAGTATGTTATAGTATGACCAAATCCAAGCAACTTTTTAATTGTTTTGAAAAATGCAATTGTTTATTTTTTCTAGTTTTATAATTATTTGTGTTTTGCTTCTGACTCTTTCCAGATTTCAAATGGGCGTCGCTGACCCCAACTAAGTAGCAAATGTCCTGTAAGGCGACAAGTGTATTGTTATTGCTACTTTTTATTTCTTTTATTTCTCAACTTTCTAGTACGGTCCTCTCCTATTCATATTCCAGTCTCTTATTCGAATAAATGCATGGTTGCTAGCCTAATGTGGACCCTAGCTACCATATTGCTTAATATGCTTTGCTCTCCTATTCATATTCCAGTCTCTTATTCAAATGAATGCATGGTTGCTAGCCTAATATGGACCCTAGCTACCAGATTGCTTAATATGCTTTGCTCTCCTATTCATATTCCAGTCTCTTATTCAAATGACTGCATGGTTGCTAGGGTAATGTGGACCCTAGCTACCAGATTCCTTAATATGCAAATTGAAGAGCTGCTGAATTAAAAAAGCTAAATTAATCAAAAAACCACAAATAATAAAAAATGAAAACCAATTGCAAAGTGTCTCAGAATATCACTCGCCACATGAATCTAAAAGAAAGGAGAACAGCCTCCCAATCGAGTAAAAAAAAAAAATGAACATGAATTCGAATTTGACCTTTGCTAAATGGGCCTTCCCCGTTGTATATGATTTTATTTCTACCAACCATTTCCCTTTGGGTTGAGTAAATGGCTTAAGAAACTCCCTGGAATGATTGATATAACCACCAGTTATACAGAAAGTCTTTATTGACTGTTGTGAGTTTTATTTTATTCTGCAAAGCAGAAATATATCCAGGATGCAAAATATATTCTGTTAGTGGATTAAAATAACTTAACCTGTTTTATTTTCAGTCCGTTCATTCTGTCTTCCAAGGAATGAAACATATGTAAGAGTGGGACAGAACACTGGAGGAGCAGGGATGGCTTTAAACACTGTCCGGAGTGTTCTTTTCAGAGAAAGAGGACATGCTGTATGAGGTATCTTCAGGATCAGGGGAGGGATGACTGTAATCCATGTCTTCTAATTCCAGAGGTGACTCAGCCAAGAGGATCTGCAGGAAACAAGAGTATTGCTGACTCCAAATCAAATCATGTAGAACAGGTAGGACAGCATACTGGCCCACAGCTTTTATACAGTACTTCACCCTCATATCCCACAAAGCCAATCATAAACCCAACATCCCTGATCCCATAAGTACAACAGGTTAAACCTGCTGATCTAGCAGTGACTCTTGGGGCATAATGTGCACATATAGGGGCAAATTCACTAAAGCGCGAAGCGCCCACGCTAGAGCACTAAAGGCCATACAGCAAAAACATGCCTGTGCCTCTAGAGTATTTCAGGTTCTTGTCTAGGTTACACTTGTTTGGTTAGGCTGACAGTATTTTAGCGAAGATATTCTTGATATACAGGTATGCGTCCTGTTATCCAAAATACTCGGGACCTGGGGTTTTCCAGATAATGGATCTTTCCGTAATTTTATTTGGATAAAAAAATGTTTATTTGGATAAAATGGAGTCTATGAGAGATGACCTTTCTGTAATTCAGAGATTCCGGATAACGGATCCCATTGTACTTTAAAATAACAGTACTACCTTAAATTCACAAATATATGCTGGCAGTTGTGCAAAAAACAACACTGCAGCTTTCTAACAAGCCAAAAAAACCCCCCAAAAAATGTGTTTAGAAGATGACAGTAAACAGCAGTAAGCAGCCTCAATAATTTTGTATATAATTATGTATAAATATGTATATAATTAGTGATGGATGAAACAGACCCATTTCATTTTGCCAATAATTCGCAAAACTGCCAAAAATTAAGTCTAAATTAAGTCAATGGGTGACAATTTTTTTCCACATGACAATTTTTTTTCACCCATTGGAGTCTATTGGCATCTTTTTCCGTGGCAAAACCTTAAGAAAAATTTCCCTCATCACTATATATACGCAATTATACCTTCATGATAAACCTGCATTGTAAACTCCCAATATAGGGTCTATTACGCGATATGTATTGGAGCTGGGATTTGCACACCCCTAATGTGCTGCATTTCAAGTGCGCAACACAGTGAGACTGTAAAAAGAAGCGGTTGCTTAGCACATTGTATATGTATATACTTGACGGATTATATATATATATATATATATATATATATATATATATATA
>CM044446.1:43068510-43091943 GCA_024363595.1 Xenopus borealis | reverse complement strand
GGGGGGGTAGGAGGGTTTTTTGCACAAAGGGTTTGAATTCTCCTTTAAAGGACACTTTAAAGAGATAGCATGGTATATTTGTTTCCCCATAGAACAGATTAATGTTGAAGAATTAATCTTCCAATGGAATTAATGAGTGGTTCTTGAAGGTGAAAACAGTGAGGTTGTGGGATTCCCTGTCAGTTATGTTGTGATGGCAGGTTCTGTTAATGCCTTTAAAGGGGAATTCAACCCCTCCAGCGATGTCTGCTTCCTTCTTCCCTTGGCGCACTGTGGCGCATGCGCAGTAGACGCATTTGCCGGTTTGTACTACTGTGCATACGCGAATGTTCTCGAAGTTCGCCAATTGAAGTTCGGCGCAGTAGTACAAACAGGCAAATGTGTCCTACTGTGCATGCGCCTCAGAGCGCCGTCGGAAAAACATGGAGCCCGAGAACCTGGCTGGAGGGGACCTGCATTGAGGGGTAAGTAGCGATTTAGGGGCATTTGCCCCGGGGGAGAGGCTGGTGGTTAGCCGTGGAGGGGTTGAATTCCCCTTTAAGAGTGGATGATTTCTTGAACAAGCATAATGTTCAAGGCTACCGGGATATTAAAATCTACAGTTGGTTTACAATTATAAACCTAATTTTAAGTTTTATCATATTTGACACCATTGTTTTCTAGTCCCCTAAAAAATTATGGACTTTTTGTCTTTAATTTAAAGGGGCTGTTCATTAACTTTTAGTATGATGTAGAGAGTGATATTCTGAGACAATTTGCGACTGCTTTTAATTTTTGATTAATTGTGGTTTTTGAGTTACTTTGCTCAAGTTTGCAATTTCAGCAATCTGGTTGTCAAGGTCTAAATTACCCTAGCAACCCATGCACTGACTTGAATAAGAGACTGAATACGAGAGGCGAGTAATACAAAATAGCAAATCCAATATATTTGTAGCCTTAATAGCCTGTCTGAAAGCAGTTCCATTGTGAAGTGCAGGATCTTACTGAAAGCAAGTGACCAGAGAGGACTGCCTACACAAAAAATACATTTATTTGTTCAAGAATAAAATGTGAAATGGTAGAATAAATTATGTGCAATGTACCCAGTGTAGTTTAGTAATAAAAACGAAATCATACAAATTGTTCAACTGATGCAGAAACATATGCTAACTGAAAAGAAGCTGAATTATTTTTCCACATGAACAGAACACATATTAAAATATTATGTGTATGGGGTTAACATAGCAGTTGCAGGGAAGGTTAGGCCCCAAGTGCATCTGCAAGAAAGTCTAGTTTTAGCTGCACAAATTGGAATTGGACCAAAGTACCATGATTGCATAGCATGACTCATATCCACTTACACGCATTGCAGTCAGATGTGAGGTCTGATTAATTCTGCAACAGTAACATCACCCTTAATGGTCATATACAGAGTACGCTGTTGCTATTTCCATCTTTGCATTTGCAGATTGACCTCAGCCATCCGTACGGCTTCCAGCTCCTACTTAAGTATAAAAAGGAAGATTAACTATTTTAATGGGTTTCTTTTTTATTAAGTATATTTAGATAAACCAGTTCAGAGCAGCCTTCCAATTTCTTTATTTATTCTGTACAGTTATAGAATTATGAGCCTGCTCATTGACCTATATCAAACCTGCAGCTAAAAATGTTGGCTGGCTGTTCAGTTTAATTACTATTCTTGATTTTAAAAACTTATATTCTTTTCAGGCGTTTCTATTGCTTTTCAATTGTGAATTCCAAACTGCTTCCAGTTATTGGGGGAATTGAGCCCTAGCCAGGGGTGATCCTGCCCATTTTGCCATCTGAGGTGGTCTTTATTCTGCCGCTTCCCCCCTCCCCACGGCACTGACGTTTTCAGGGGGTAAGGGGGGTCCTCATTGCTAGTGTAGAGCATGCAACTACACGCTCTGCACTTGAGTTACCAGGAGCGCCATATTTTCCGCCCCTTGTAACCAGTGGAGCGCTGCCGCCATGAGGCGAGAGACTCAACTCGCCTCATTGGCAGAGCACCCCTGGCCTTAGCAACCAAATAGCAGTTAAAATTCCAAGTCTAACTAAACCTAATGTAATGTAATAAATGGTGCAAAGTTGCTCAAGTGCATTAACCCCAGGCCCGGATTTGTGGGCAGGCCACAAAGGCCCAGGCCTAGGGCAGCAATATGCAGGGGGCGGCATGCCGCAACTGAGCCGGACCTCACCTGGCACTCTGAAGCCGCCACCTCATCAATGTGAAGCCGCCCGCAACCGCATCTGAGCCTGCCTACAGAGTGCCTGCAATTGGGAAAATTGCGAAGGAGGTGAGCGGGTCAGACTCAGGGGTGAGCTGGCCGGTGGTGGGGGGGATGAGTAAGTGGAGGGTGAGTGGAGTCAGGGCGGTGAGTTAGAGTCCTGCAGCGGGTCGGGAACCCGCGGGTTACCCACAAAATCCTGCGGTACCCTGCGGGTTGCATGTAGAAGTTCCTGGTGCCGGTATAGAAGCGGATAGGTGGGTTGAGGGTCGGGTCGCGGATCTTTGCCATAGCGATTTTTACTCCTTTTTTCTGAGCATGTCTACTACCAATGATGTCAATTCCGGTTTACAATGACAGCACTTCCTGTTTTACTCCTTTTTTTCTGATCACGGGTACTTCTGATGATATCACTTCCAGTTTACGACAGCACTTCCTGATTCTTGATGGTCAGCGGGTCTGGGTTGCAGATCACGGGCTGCAGGTATGGGTCGGGTCGCAGGTCCAATCGGGTAAGAATGTGGGTCGCGGGTCCAGGTTGCAGGTTGCTGGTACGGGTCCCAAAAAATGGTCCTGCGCAGGACTCTACGGTGAGGTGTGTGGCCTAAGGGTGCACCTTTTAGAAATCCAGCCATGAGTAATCCACAGCAACCGATAAGATAACAGTTGACCAATAAATGCTATCTGCTGATTGGCTGCTTTAGATGACTGTAGCAATCTTTGCACTTTATATTATATAACTGATGTTGCAGAACAAAAATGCAAATATATACAGGTTTTGGATTCGTTATCCGAAACCCATTATCCACGGAAAGGCCTTCTGCCATATACTCAATTTTAAAGGAACTATACCCGCAAAATGAATACTTGAGCAACAGATAGTTTATATGAAATTAAGTGACATATTAAAGAATCTTACTAAACTGGTATATTTATATATATATATATATATATATATATATATATATATATATATATATTGCCCTTTTACATCTCTTGCCTTGAACCGCCATTTCATGGTGGTCTGTGTGCTGCCTCAGAGATCACCTGACCAGAAATATTTAAACTTTTAACTGTAAAAGGAAGAAGTGTGGAAGCAAAAGACAGAAATCTGTCTGTTAATTGGCTCATGTGATCTAATTCTAATATATGGTTTGTTTGTGTGCACCGTGCTACGATCCCAGGGGATGGCACTTATTTTCTTTAAAATGGCAATTTTCTATTTAGGATTACCCAATGGCAGATACTAAAAAATAATATTATTACGAAGATGGTTTTACAGGGTTTTACACAAGCTGTTCTGTATCTTTTTATAGAGACCTACAATGTTCAGGGGGTATAGTATTCCTTTAACCAAATAAACCAAATTTTTAAAACCTGTTTCCTTTTCCCCTGTACTAATAAAAAAGTACCTTGTACATGATGCAAGCGTAGATATAATTAATCCTTACTGGAAGCAGAACCAGCCTATAGAGTGTATTTCATTTTTACATGACTTTCTAGTAAACTTAAAGGACCAGTAACATCAAAAATGTTTTTTTTTTAAACATTCGCTAGTATACATCGAAAAAGAAACACAAACACAAATGAAACTTTAAAATGGCAAAGCCTTTATTAAGAAACAACTTACCGAAGCTCCGCTTGCGCTCCTCTTCAGAAAAGGCGATCCATTGTGCGGCGCTCGATTTCTCCTCCCTGCCTTCCTTATCAGAGATAGCCAGGGAGGAGAAATTAAGTGCTGCACGATGGATTGTCGCCTTTTCTGAAGATGAGTTTCAATAAGTTATTTCTTAAAAAAGGCTTTGCGAGTTTCAGTTTCATTTGTGTTGTTTTTTTTTTATTCCTATGTATACTATCGAATAAAAAAAACAAAAAACATTTTTGACGTTACTGGTCCTTTAAGGTATGAAGATCCAAATTACAGAAAGATCCATTATCTGGAAAGCCCCAGGTCCCAAGCATTCTGAATAACAGGTCCCATACCTTAGTACATTTTAACATAAAATATCTACAGACTCATAGGGGCAGATTTACAAAATTCACGTGAATAGATCGAAGTTCGATTGAATTCCGATCGTAGGATTAAATCGGATGTTCGAATATTCAAATTTGGCCACTTCGATGATCAAATACCAAAATTCAAATGATCGAATATTCGATAATTCGACCATTCGATGATCGAAGTACTTTAACTTTAAAATTTTCATCGACTGCCTACTTCGCCAGATTGAACCTACCGAATTGCAATAGAAGCCTATGGGAATCCCACCTGCTCGAATACCATTTGTATGGTCGAACTCCTTGATCGTTTGAATCGTACCATTTTTTTGTGAAATCGAATGATCGGTATGCAATCGTACGATTTTTTCGTGAAATCGAATGATCGGTATGCGATCGTACGATTTTATCGAGGGATCGAATATTGAGGTAAAAATTGCCTAAAACTATACGATGTGCATTCGATAGTCGAATGCTTATCGAATTTCGAAGGAATTCGAGGGTTTTTTTGGGGAATAATAGTAAATCTACCCCATAGAGTATAAGAATAATACCCATGAATCAGATATAGTAAGCCTTTTTTAGGGCTACTGTAAGAGCTGCAGAGCTGGACTGTTATTTTGAGATGTGCATTGGACTGGCTACAGCACCTGCTGATTGTTAGGGAAAGACTATACCCACCCAATCTGCTATTCTAATTTACCATTATGACCCCAGACATAGATTATTCTAATTAATTCTCTGGCGTTGCAGAAAGCTGCCCAGCACAGTGTGCCATTCAGACAACAGCCCAAACACTTGGCAGGTAGATTTCAATTTGGAGTTAATCCCTGGCGTGCCCCAATGGTCTGTGTTACAAGAGGTTAGCAGCAGAGAGCAGCATTAAGCTTCTTGCAAGCATCCCTCAGACATAAGCGGGGGAGTAACCATTTCATTTAGACTCAAAATAAAAAGGGAATCGCTGTTCTTTAATGACAATGCACATGTCCAAACGCTGATAAATGAGCAGTGTGTGACTCACAGTGAGCATACGTTAGCATTTCACAAAATGCCCATAGCAGGCACACAGTGGCACTACAGAGGAGACGCTTTATACCAGTGCCCGACTTGGCAGCAGAAAGAATTCCCTTGATCATTTGTTTCCATGGCATCCACTGAAATTGGTTTCATAAGCGATCGAAATGGATTCTCCCACAATTCCCATTATATTTAAAATTCAATAGCTTTCTCAAGAAGCACATAATGTGCATAAACTTCTGCCTTTTGTGTATATTCTATCATAAACAAAGAGGGAAATAAGTGGCAACAATATGGCTTGCACATTTTCCCGGAGAAAGACGAATTTCTTCAAAGATTTTTTTTACTGAAAGCAAACCACTAGTTGGTTGCGTAACGGCACTACAGCAAATCAGAACTATGGTGGTGCCACGCCCAGAACGTGTTGGGACCACTTTTCTAAACCAGTGCAGCCTGGTTTGTGATTGGCTACAGCTGGCTGAGCACCCAGTGCGTTTGAGGCATATCGCTGGCAGGAGCTTTGAAGCGGCAACACCAGGTGGAGGATAGATCTGGAGCTGCCCATTTCTATTAGCTATTAAACCAAGTGCAAGAACACCTAGAGGCAGATTTACTAAGGGCTGAATTTTTGAAACGTCGAAATTCGACCCTCAAAGCATTTTTAAGGTGGATCAAATAGGTCCATTTTCGATTGAATAAAAATCCTTTGAATTCTTCAACTTAGAACATTTTTCAGGACAGGTTCTATGAGGTCTCCCATAGGCTAAAATGGCAATTTGGCAGCTTTAAGCTGATGAATAGTCGAAGTCGAAGCATTTTTAAAGGGCAAGTACTTCGAAATTCAATTTTTTTCAATTGAAATCGAATTTTGGGCTATTCGTTAGTCGAAGTAGCCCAAAATTACTTCGAAATTCGAATTTTAACACAATTCTCTGCTGCACCTGCATGCATCCCAACTGACGCATTTTGAGCGCTTTTGACAACACAACTGATTGTTACTGAAATGCCCAGACTTTCTCTTTCATCTCCTGCACTGAACAGCCAAAAACATATACAAAGTTTCTAACTTAAATGGCTTTTGGAAAAGAGCCCAGAACAGCCACCGGGTACACTCAGATAATTTTGTAACAATTTTGAGATAAGCAAATAAATAACAATTTAGATAAACAGGTCTCTTGGGAGAACTTAAGACTCACAGCTTAAAAGGCAATTCACCTTCTTTAGCACAGCTGTAATAACTGGAAAAAAAACACAGAAATGTGTTCAAACTTTCATAACCTGCTAAATGTTGTACAACGAACATGGTAATTAGGGGGTGTGGCCACAAAAATGGAAGTGGTCAAAAAATTTCACACAGTAACTATTTTTATCCCTCTTTCTATTTCGAAATTGTTGGGAGATATGCACCTGGGACAATGGCATCTGCAGGATCCAGAGAGCAGTCAAGCCCAAGGGAGACCTGTACCTAAAGGAGAAGTCAATCTTTAATATGCTTAACCCCATGCCCCCTCCCCCCGTAAGCCCCCTTCCCCCCCAGCCAACTTGGACCCCAGGCAAATGCCCCTAAACTTACCCCCTCAGTGCAGGTCCTGACCGCACCATCTTCTCTCGTGCAGTCTTCTTCCAGGATCCATCGGCGTTTGATGGCACATACGCAGTAGGAGCATTTGTCTGTTCAGCTCTACTGCACATGCGCCGAAAGTCACGAAGTTTCAATCGGAAACGGAGCAACTTAGGGGCATTTGCCCTGGGGGGGGGGCATGGGGTTTAGCGCATTATAGGTTGACTTCTCCTTTAAAGGAAAAGGAAACCCTTTCCGCGCAAAACCCCTCCCCCGTAGCCCTCCCTCCCTAATGTACTACTAACCTCTCGGCGCAGGTCCTGTCCGTAGAGTTCACAGACACCATCTTCTTCCGTGCGGTCTTCTTCCTGGATCCATCAGCGTTTGACGGTGCATGTGCAGTAGAAGCATTCGCAGGTTCAGCTCTACTGCGCATGCGCCACCACACAGAAGAAGATGGCACCTGAGAACTCCATGGACAAGACCTGTGCTGAGGGGTAAGTAGCAAGTTAGGGGCATTTGCCCGGGAAGGGGGGCTACGGAGATAGGGGTTTTGCGCCGAAAGGGGTTCCTTCTCCTTTAACAGCTGCCATAAGCATGTAGTAAATACAGGGCTCTGTAGCACCTAACCGTTACTACTTCAGCATCTGAATGAAAAGTAAGCCAGGCACCTCCAAGGGGATGCCCATATACCACCCCATCTGCCTCTCAAAAATTCATCACAGCTGAACCAGGCACAGGCTGAGCATTGGACCTGCTGTATTCATGAGAAAGGCATGTCTTTTGAATCCATTACACTGTGCAATGACCTGTGCCAATGGGTGAAGGCACTTGGACAGTGGCAGTGGTCATAATTAACTTTCCCTTGTTTGTTATAGTGCTCATAAAATGGACACAACACAAACAGTTTTTAGCATTTTCCATCCAACTCCAACTTTTTTAATTAGGGTCATGGTCACTACCACTATTATAAATGAAATAGTTTAATCTGAGTAGGGATGCTCCAAATCCAGGACTCGTTTTGTGATTAGGCCTTTCAGCAGGATTCGGAATTTTTGCGCCCAGCCGAATTGATTCCTAATTTGCATAGTTGGAAAGGGAACTCACGTGACTTTTCATCACAAAACAAAGAAGTAAAATCTTTTCCCCCATCTTTTCCTTACCCTCCTATAGTTTGCATATGCAAATGAGTATTCGGATTTGTTTTGGTATTTGGACAAATTTTTCATGAAGGATTCTGGCTTTTCGAATCGTGGATTCTTTGCATGCCTACTTCTGAGGCCCAGTGAATGAAAACACTGATTTGCAGTGCCCCAGCAATAACAAAGTCCTTCATAGCTATACCATTCTGGTGGCTGCCCAGTGCATGGTCATGTGTCACTTCTGTAATTGGTAATACTGGTTACAAGATGCGGTTTATTAAATTCGTGTAATTTTAAATTAAGCTTATGCTATAGCAAGATGATACAAGCTGCTCCTATCTGACACATAATTTTTGCAACATCCCCATCTGTATGCAAAGTCCCTACAAAATCAATTTATTTGGAATGCCATGCCCTCATTTTCAATATCCCAGAGAAAGCAAGTCATATCTGGACTCTGGATAATATTTTTCTCAGGAACAGGCCAGAATTAACCAGAGATAGAGATATGTATCTTTATTTTATTAACAGTAAATTTTGAAAATCCCCCAATCAGTGGTGGCTAATTTAAATGTATACAGAAGCTTTTGTGCTGCAGTTCAGGCTTCATGCAGTTTCAGGACCTGGGACAGCACTGTGTATTGGGTGTAGCAGACAGTGAAGGCCACAATGCATCGCAGCAACTGTAGAGTGTGGAACTGGGGCAAGTCAAATGTGTGCAGAAAAAGGTCAGCTATTTGCCTTAGGCTATAAATGCTTTTACTAAACCTTATATTGAACTCATACTCTCTGAATTTTTAAAATACAAGTCAGGGAAACATCAGTTCTTAATAGCTATATAAATGTAATGTGTTCTTGATGTGTAAGTAAAAGCTAACATACAAAGTCATATTTATTTTTATTATAGTCCCTTGCTACAATTTTTACTGAATCCAGTTTTTTCTTTCCAGTTTAGTTTTTTTCCATGATTTTTTAAAAACAGCTTTCTTCATGCCCTGATCAAATTTGGTTAAGTGTCCCCAACGGGCATTAAAGCAGAAATGTGTTTCATGAGATTACAGAGAACGTTATTGAATGAATTCATACCAGTGTGCTCCCTTCAGGCCCTTACATTCTGGTTCAGCTCTACAAAGGCACTGTAGAGAAAAAAGCAGATAAAGAGGGAACAAACCCATCCTTGAACATTCCTTTTACGAATCCAACTTGCATTGTGCATCTGTGTTGCTAGGAGTGGTATCTTAGAAATTAAAGTGGTGTAACTAGTTACTGGGCCCCACAGCAAATTCATTTTACGGCCCCAACATAACCAGAGGTTGTCCTTTTTTTTTACCAATATATGTTTAAATTGCTCATTATTTAGGGCCTCATGGGGCCCTTCTACCTCCTGGGCCCCCTGCAGCTGCAGGGTCTGATTTCTCTGTAGTCACGGCCCTGAATCTAGGGGCTGCAGGACAAGCCAGAAAGATTGCCAGTTCTGCATCACACTTGAAGAAAGTGCACATGAATGAACCAGAACCAACTAGATATTCACAAAGCATTGTATCCTGCTGTATAATCTTAATGCATTGCACAGCATGAAAAAAATGCTGTTCAGGGCAAAAATATGGAGGTTCTTACCTTTTTGTAAGAAGAGTCTTGAATAAGCATGTTTATATCAAGTAACTGGTCAGGGACTGCAGTGGCCATGCTAAACCCTGTCTATAACATGGTGGAAATACTGTATGCTAGCCACAGCTGGGACAGAAAGCTTGAGATCCAATGCAGAATTTAAGGTGGCCATACACTATAAGATCTGCTTGTTCGATGAGGTCCTCAAATGAGAGGTTCTTTCTCCTGATATGCCCACCAAATGCAGAGTAATATTAACATGTATTTCTATATCTGTCCAAACGATCAGATTACAACGATGGGAACGGGCACCGACGCGATGAGGAACACATCAACTAGCCAACGAGGTCCTCGTTTGTGGGGAGATTCAAACATGCCTGTTTGATATAGGGATGCACCGAACCCAGGATTCGGTTTGGGATTCATCCAGGATTCAGCCTTTTTCAGCAGGATTCAGGCGAATCCTTCTGCCTGGCCGAACCGAATCCAAATCCTAATTTGCATATGCAAATTAGGGCCAGGGAGGGAAATCACGACTTATTGAGACAAAACAAGACATAATGGGACATTACAAAATTATATATGTATACATCTCACATAGTGGATTTTGTAAGCCTAATTTATGTAGAGGAATGGTCTTGTAAAGGAGAAGGAAAGCTACCAAAGAAGTTTATTGCCACAATAGTGCAAGCTATAACACTATATCTATTCTGTAAAATACTTTACCATACCGGAGTAAACAGCTTTAGATGCACTCTCTGTTTGTTTAGTATAGCAGCTGCCATATTAGCTTGGTGTGACATCACTTCCTGCCCGAGTTTCTCCCTGCTCACTCATAGCTCTGGGCTCAGATCCCTCAAAAGGGAGGGGGAACAGGAGAGAGGAGCAAACTGAGCATGTTCAAGCCCTAGCCCTGGAGGTTTAAGCTTAAGTTAGGCGGTCAGAAACAGAAGTACATGTGTACACAATAGAAGGAAAGAAATGCAGTATTTCTTTTGACAGAGGACTCAGAGCAGTATTACTTTGAGGGTTTACTGGTGACCTTTCTGATAAAGCTTACTTAATTTTAGCCGTTCCTTCTCCTTTAATACTGTGAAAATATTGCATAATTATACTGTTATATGCTTTGTAGTTTTTATTTTACACATTTACCAAAATCTATCTATATGAAGCACAGACACCTTGCAGAATACTCAGCTGGTTCCTTCAAGAGTTCATGCCTCAACCCACTAGGTGATTGTGCAATGTTGTGTCATATAGGGGATCTGAAGGATCTCCCATCTCACTGAAGGGTTAACACATGGCTATAACAATGTAGTTACATACAGTAACAATCCTTCACATTACTGGCGAAAAAAGCAACATATTTCATGAATGTCAGGTCAAACTATTAAGTAATCTGAGTTTGATGTATAGATGTGTGAAGGAAAACACATAACCTGATGGACATCTGGACAGTCAGTCAGAGTAGGAAATCTAGCAGCAATGTTACAGACCAGCCTAAGGCCTTAATACTAATCTTGTATATTTACAAATTATCGTACACGTACGAAAAAACACGAGCTGAGATACCTATGACTGTTTCCCAGGATTCCATTGATGACAGTGGGAAACACACATAATTGCAGGTGAGTGTATTCCACAATCCCCTTCTCCACATGTCCCACTGAAGTTAATGGGAGTTATAGGAGGTGATCAAAGGCAGTTCTCCATTGAAAAAAACTGTAAAATTAACCAAATAGCCCTACTTTGTGATATTACATGTTTCGCTTTAAAATACCATGGGGTATATTTATCAAAGAATGACGTTAAGAGTGAAGTTCCGCCACTAGAGGGAAATTCCGCCGCTCTCCATTCATTTCTATGGGATTTTTAAAGGTGTATTTATCAAAAGGTGAACTTTCACTTCACCCATTGATAAATAGGCCTTTCAAAATCCCATAGAAATTAATGGAGAGCGGCAGAATTTCCCTATAGTGGAGGAACTTCACTCTTTGATAAATTTACCCTCATAAAGCAAGTAGTGATATAGTGTTTCACAAAAAGACAAAATAGAAAACACTATACCTTGTAGTCCAAAAGAGAACGAATCTGCTCCACATCAAACTTGCTCATAGCATCAGTGATTTCCTCTTCAACCACTTCCACTTTCTGAAACATAGTAACAGACATTGCCATGATCATGGCGATATGCATTTAATTAGTCTGTGATCAGGGCTTCATTGTGCAGAGATGCCTTCTGCTCAGATTGCAGATCCCTCTCCCAAACATGCCAGGCACAAGTGCTTTGTGCATGAGAATATAAGGGCTTTGTGGCCCTTTACACTCTTGCAGTTGAGCTCTTCATGTCCTCCTATTACATTAATTATGAAAAATATATAATTGTGTGTGTTCTAAATAATCACAGACTGCATAAGTATGGGAATGTATGATTTACCTTTTAGAAAAGTTAGCAACTTAGGGCGACTTCAGAAATCTGAAGCCATTCGTATGCCATCACGTCGGTATCGTAGTCTTGCCAGTGGGAAGGCATTAAGGATATTAGTCGTCTGCAGTAGAGAAGATTTTTCCTTGGGCAACTAATCTCCCAGTCTGCCACCACCATCACTTTTCAATGTGTTTTTTTGCCTACCCAAGAAGATATAAAAGCGCCAAATACCCAAAATAGTAATTGGTCCTCTGGGCACTTTTACAATTTACATTTATTTTCTTTTTTAAGTGGTTTCTGTAATACTTACAGTTTTATACTGCTGGGCAGGCTTAGCTTAACAACTGTCTTTTAAGGCCCACTATGTCAGTGCACTGTTTGGGAACCTCCTGTATTCATTTAACCCTTGGTTTGGTAAGGGATGTTTTTAAACAAATATATCATCAAGCTTTCAGTAATTATGATTGTTCAAAAATGTGTGATTTCTGGAAGAAATCATGTTATATATAAATGCAGGGCATGAGCATCTTTTGGTGTTAGTGAACCTAAATCATCTTTTGGTTTTATATCTCCATGTTTTAAGCAAAGCAGCTTCTACAACTTATTTTGCTTTAAGCTGGATGACCCCTAATTTTCACAGGCCCCTTACGTGACCCCTCTTCTAGCGGAAAGCTGCCCTTGGGCTCTGCTAATTTCTGGTCTACAGTCTTCAAGGCCTATAGCTAAGAACTGTCAGTTTGCTTTAAGGAACACTGTGCCATGTTTGGTAAAATGCTCTGCAATGAAGCCAGGCAGGACTGCAACTTTTTGAGAAATTGAGAGAAAGGAATGAAATACCACCACAGAAAGTAACAGAAAATATACTGCCTTGTGAAAGTGCAAAAGTGACTATGGTTTCAGAATTTAGGTTAATCACATTATGGAACATTACATATTGCTTTTAGGCACAAATAGGAAGACAATATTTGATGACAGTGCCACTTTACAAAACTGCAAATAATGAAAAGATATAAATGCGTTTGTTAAAAGAGTTTGTCAATTTTGTTTGGGTATGAAATTTCTTTGATTCAGCACTATGTCCGGCAGCCCACAGAGAACAATCTATTGTAAGCTGAAACAATATTCCCGGGAAGAAAATAACATACTCACCACATTATGCACTGGAACAGAATCGTGACAGTCTTCTTTGATGGCAATATCTTCATTCCGTACAACCTCAGGCATTTCATCTGCTGTAAGACAAGAAAGCAAATTTAACAGAGGCACATACACTTTTGTAAAATAAAAGTTGTTAGAGGATACACAATTAACAAAGGATCAACTCCAAGGCATGGTTCTGTCATACTCAGCAAGTCCATATATTGTATTGTCTAATGCTTTATATTATTTTATACTGATCCTTTTTAGTTTTTATTTGCTCAGGAAGACAATCAGTTCTATTTAATTACGCAGTGTAGTTTTGGGAAAGAAAAACACTTACATTCTGAAGTGACAGGAAGTTATTATATTCTCAATGAGGAATGGATTTCATGTAGCTACTTCCTTCCTCTTCTACAGCAAAATCCCTGTCAGGCTTTATGGTGAGCTTCTGGTTATTTTTGTAACAAGAGTTATAAAATAGCAAGAGTGCTATGGCTTGAATACAAAGTGACTACAAGAATTTCTCAGAAAAATCAAGGAAAATGGCCATTTCAGGACACATGGTTATAATATTATATTGGAGACAAGCCTCTAAAATACTGCTGCGCATTTCTTGGGAAGGTAATCAAAAATAACAGAATTTTCTGCATTTTAAATGTGTGCTACTTCTTAAAGTTAATTGTAGTTTTTTATCCTGAACTTGTCTTGGAAAAGTTCTTGGCCCTGAAAGAGAGGGTCAGTGAGACAATTATGTGTGGGCAAACAAAGCCTTGAAATGATACAGTAAGTCTTTAAAAGTAAAAGGCTTTAGAGTGGTGGCAAACGCTCAAATTCAGGGAGATTAGTCAACCAGCGACAAATCGGCCCAAAATGCCCTCCCGCTGGCTAGAATGTGAATTCTTTGTGGGCACTCGTATCACATCAGCTTTCAGAAGTCGCTAGAAGTTTCCTCGTGTGGCAACCTCGAGTTAGTTCAGAAAACGAAGCGAGATTGGTGACAACGTGGCAGAGACTGACTGTGTGCCAACCAGCGTTTGGCTGATCGCCATGTCATTAATTTCAATGCCCTGTCTGGCTTTCTTAATTTGGAAATCTGAGCAGGCAGCCCTTCCAAATGCCTAGCTGTCCGAGTGAAATCCAGACAGGTGGCAACCTTACTGTTAAAGCATCATACAATAATACATAAAAATGCCATTGAAAAGGTTCTTCAGATATCTTCAGACATGCAGAACTGCTGATCATAGAAGAAACAACCAAGATGTAATCTGGCAACTACTCCTTGCCTGGGTCTGGGCTGGATGGCTAATTGCTACATTGGTCTGCTTTTTCACTTTTAAAATAAGCAGTTACTTAAGTGCTTGCGGTAAATAAATCCTGTGTCAGGGTATTTTCTTTTCAGTGTCTCTTAATGCATGAATGGTTTGTGTCCCCTGAGCCTGCAAGGCAATTACCGTCCTTGTATGGCAATATTTCTGCTAGCAATTATTACTCTTTGAGTTGCAGCCTGCAGTCCTCTCTTGTGGAACGAAAATCCATTTAGGTACTGGCATAAAGGCATGATGTTGGCACAAAGCAAACCAGCAGGGGGGAACTAAAAGGAAGGATCGTAGTTAACAGACCATCCAGTAGAGAGCTATCCTTACCAGGCAGCTGCAGAATTACTTTGATCCTTCCCTTACCAGAGAGCTGCCATAATCCTACACTAATCAGTGGTGCAATACCTCCCATTATACATTATAGCATGGCAACTGCATTGAATGCTGTATAGTCTAGTTCAGCAGGGACACAACATTACAGATCTCTACATTACAGCTGCCAAATGTGCCTATAATTCAGTTTTAATAAATTACTTCTGTTCAAATCACAGAACATAACAGCATGAGATGCGTTAACAGGCCAAATTACTGAATAAAAGCATTAAGGAATCCATCAGTGTACAAGGCAGCACAGAGCTGCATGAACTGCACTGATTCACGAAAATATAATTTTGTATAACACCATAAATGCTAGCTGTACATGTATTGGGGCAGTAACACCTGAACGGAAAGAAAGAAACATTAAGGGGCAAATTTATTATTATTCACTAATTCGGACGAAATTCGATAAGCATTCAACTATTTTTCTTCGCTATTCAATTCCTCGATAAAATCGTACGATCGAATACCGATCATTCGATTTCACGAAAAAAATACAAAAATTTCCTTCGATCGGTCGAAAAATCAGTACGAGGCGTTCCATCATACGACTCGTATTCGAGCAGGTGATAGAATAAAAGTTAAAGTACTTCGATCATCGAATGGTCGAATTATCAAATATCCAATTATTCGATACGCTCGAATTTTGCGTATTCGATTATCAAAGTGGCCAAATTTGCATATTCGAATGTCCAATAAAATCGTACGATCGGAATTAGATCGAATTCGATCGAACTTCGAACTATTCACGTGAATTTTGTAAATCTGCCCCTTAGTATGCTAAAAATAATTTAAACATAGAGAGAATTCAAACTTGACCTTTTCTCATTATTTTATTAAAATAAATTCAACCAAACTTCCATCCACGAAAAAAATCTAAGTAAACGCAATAGGATTGATTTGGCACACATATGGATTCATGCAGCTAAAGTTTTGTTATTACAGAGAAAAGGGGAATCAATTTAAAAACAAAGAACATGGGCTATGTGAGATTGCTGTAATTCAAACTCTCTGGATATCAGATTTCTGAATAAGGAATCCTGTACCTAGGATTGCCTGTATCAATGTTTTTGCACACTGCAGGGAAAGCTGTGCAAATGAGATGCTCATTACACAATGCAAAAAATCCAATTATAATTGCAACACCAAACATAACGTTCCAAGGGCATACTGAAGTTTTGGCTGGTGCTTTCACCAGCTTCCCTATGCAACATAGTAAAACCTTTCCATCTCAACCACACATCCACTGATTAAAGTCTTTTGCATGGCTAATAAAGAAACTA
Organism: Xenopus borealis; assembly: GCA_024363595.1. Taxonomy (NCBI): domain Eukaryota; kingdom Metazoa; phylum Chordata; class Amphibia; order Anura; family Pipidae; genus Xenopus; species Xenopus borealis. The sequence continues at coordinate 43,075,844 of CM044446.1, read as the reverse complement.
TGGAGGATAAGAATAGCAATTCTCACTTCTCACAACTTATAACTTCATAACTTGACAAACACATTTCCCTTCTTTAACAGAAGTGGGAATAATAGCAGTAGCACAGCATATTGCCCATCACTGGTCTATAATCTTTCCACAATTCTATAATACATATGCTGGATAAGGAATGCATGAGCTTCTATGGAGAGGGCTAGCAAACATGCTCAATATGCTTATCAGTAACAGGGACAAGAAAATATTGTGCATAAGCCCTTGACCTGAAATAGATCAGACAGTCTCTATTAGACTGCGATTAGCTGACAACTGTAAACCAAAGGCAGTGTCATTGTAGATCTCACCGTGATCTTTAAATTGCCATCTTCCAAGGGAGAAGTAGGTGAGGAGTGAGGCTCAAAAGCCTAGTTTGAGACATGCAACCAACTGAGCCAAACTCATACCTGAACCTGCAATTCATAAAATAACTCCATGTAGGACTTTAGTGTATGCTACTAGGGACACAGGAAGGAAACACCCTGTTCAAGCTTCTGTGGAACAAATAATAGGAATATTCTGTACTCTTGGCAGATGAGAAAAATGAGATAAGATCGAGAAAAACTTGACCCTAGCTTGCACGCACCAGACTTCCACCTTCCTATTATAGCACCACGCCGACTTGCCCCACCGATGACTTTACAAAAGGGGGGGGTGGACAGGCATGCGCCTATCACTTATAAAATTGGAAGTCGGCAGCATAAGGTCGCAAATGGGGCAGCAAGGTCAGCCTGAAGCAATCCGAAAAAAGGAAAAATAAAAAATGAAATAGAAAATGTACAATTGTTTTCTTAAAACTTAGTGTTTTGGAAATGCCCCATATTTTGGATTTCTGTCTAACAGGTTTCCGGTTCACAGATTTCCAGCCAATGGATCACATACCCGTAGAAGTATTTTAGAGGGAGGAAAAAAAGTGTATTTGTATGTATGTATAACTTTATTTTTAAAGCGCTGTTAAGGAGCTGCAGCACTGTACAATGCATAAAAGTACAATAAATATACAGGTTTACATGGGGAAGAAAAATCACAATAAATATACACTGGTAATGAGTATACAACTTGGAGAAGGATTCATTATCTACTGTTGGGCCAGGAGAGCAGGTAGAGTGGAAGGCCAGATAGGATTGAGCAGCAGTAGTATAGTATATACAACATCCTCTTACAAGTTAAGAGCCACTTAATCTTTTATATATAATTTCCCTTGGATGCATCATGTGGGCTAATTACATTTAACTGATGTGCAGACAATTATTTTCATGTCATCAGTGTTTAACAAAAAAAAAAAAAAAAAAAAACCAACGTCACTAAAGTGCTCAGAATGCTGCACATAATTAGGGGCCAGCTCTGCACCTTGCTGCCACAATCAATCACCGGAGGGAGGCAGGGAGCCGATGTGCAGAAAGTAAACAGCAGAGAATCTGAGGTCTGGTAATGAGGAGTGTCAGCGGCATTACATGCCAAGACTAAACGGAAAATTTCTCGGGGAACACAAGCAAAGTTTGTTTATAAATAACATATCTATAAATAAACATCTCAGGAAACATTTGAAATGGAGAAGATGTCCTCTGAAAACAAGGATACATTTTGCCTTTCCTGATACAACTACATGCCCCAAAACCCTCAGCAGTTCATGCTGGGAGTCATTATTTAGCTTAGCGAGTCCCATAACAACAGAGGGGCTCATTTATCAACACTGGGCAAATTTGCCCATTGTTAATAAATGACCCCCAGAATGAGGTCAATAAAAGTCACAATCCAGCAACATACTGTAGCATTTATTTCCAGCTCCATATCAGTATAAAAATATCAAATAACAGGTATGGGATCTATTATCCAGAATGCTCGGGATCTGAGGTTTTCCAGATAATGGATCTTTCTGTAATTTGGATCTTCATGCCTTAAGTCCACTATAATTTAAAAACTAAGGGGCCGATTTACTATATTCACGTAAACGATTCGGAGTTCGAACGAATTCGATCGAATTTCGAACGTAGGATTTATTAGTTTGGTCGAATATGTGAATTTTGGCATATTCGATCATCGAATAGGGAATGGTCGAACGATCGAATACATTCGAATAGAGTAGAATGGACGAATATTCGATCATTCGACCAGCGAAGGATTTTAAAGTTTATTCGATTGCCTACTTTGGCAGATTGGACCTACCGAATTGCACAAGAAGCCTATGGGAGCACTCCCATAGGCTAAGTCATGATCGAATAGGATTCGTACGACCGGAGTCTTCGATCGTTCGAATCGTACGAATCATTCGAATGATTTATTCGACTGATCAAATAAATTTGTATTCGATCGTCGAATGATCGAATAAAAGGTAGCCTAGAACTATTCGATTAACATTCGAAAATCGAATGCTAATCGAATATCGAATAGAAACAAATTTTTTTGGGGGAATAATAATAAAATTGCCCCTTAATAAACCCAAAGGCTGGTTTTGCTTCCAACAAGGATTAATCATGTTCGTTTGGAGCAAATACAAGGTATTGTTTTATTTTTACACAAAAAAAAAAAATACTTTGAATTTGAATTATTTGGATAAAATGGAGTCTATGAGAGACAGCCTTTCCGAAATTCAAAGTTAAGCGGATACCGAGTCCAATACTTGTATAAAATGCAGTACAGAAGGATTCTCAGTGCTCTAGGGGGAAGAACTGTGCAAATAGAAATGTAAGAAGAACTTACTTATATTGTCACAAACACATTTTCCCTATTCCTGACCAAAGGTGGGAACAATGGCAGGGGGAAAGCAGTTTGCCCATCAATGGACTATAATCCTTCTAAAATTCTGTTATTCACATGTTGAATAAGGGCAGCACAAGCTTCTACAAAGGAGGGATATCTTTGTAACATGGACAGAAAGTATCTTGCATAAACCTGAAAGGTTCTTATTTGGAAGACCAGAACTGTGACCCCCAACCTCGTATTACAATCACTGCTATCCATTGCATTAGAATTATGGCAGGAACAGCAGGTTGATTGTATAAAAATGCCATAAGCATAATGGCATATATGTGGCAATTCCTATGCTTTACTACAGAAGAATATTACCAGGCATTATGTCACCTGACGACCAGCAAAACACTTAAAGAGCAAACAGTGAGAATAAAAAGATAAAGGAAAAGTAATTATCAACACCAGGCTACTCGTTATTAAGCGTGGGGGGCACACAGGCAGATTCAGGGAGATTTAGTCACCTGGCGTCTAATCACCTCTTCTTCTGGGTGACAATCTCCCTGAACTGCTTCCCCTGCCTTCCCTCTAGCTTCAATGAAAAGTCGTCATCGGGATGGCACTCACGGAGCCCAAAGTTTCCACGTGAGGCAACTTCGGGCGACTTCAGGAAACGAAGCGCAGCAAGTGCCATGCTGCTAGCGCTTTTACATTCAAGTTGGCTTTCAGGCACGGGAAGCCAGTTTGGGGGAGATTGTCGCACAGACGACTAAATCTCCCTGAATCTTGCTGTGTGTCCTTATTTGGACTTTTAACATCATCAGGGTTTAATAAAACCTAAAACACTTGAAAAAAAAATGCGTTTTTCCCCTTTAAATGTTCGACCAGAAACAGACTTTAATAACCCCCCATAAAGGGGGAAGAGGAAAAAGTCTCCAGTGGCAAAACTTTATGATTCTCCCTGACAATGAACTTGTTCATTAGCAGAGTTTACTCTGGCAAGACACCACATTATACAAGATCTTATAACTGAAACCCAGAAATAGTACTGACATAGTGTCTGATGAGTGCTCTGTACCTCCTCTGAGCCATAATGTAACACCTTGAAGGCTAGTTGCTGTCTGGCCCTAAATCATTCAAGCCTTTGTGAATAAAAATAGAGATGCCTCAAGCAGAAGTTATAGATTACGCTGAAAGGCATTGCTTACATGAAATTGATTATAACAAGGACACTTTAAACACAGCAAGGATTTCCAATGTGCCCTTCTCAGCACTCCAGGAAAACATTTTCCCTGTAATCCCTGCACAAATTAACCATGTTTAAATGGAGCTGCAAGTCTTTCTCCATAACACTGCCAGCAAACTCACAATCACAAAACTAGCAAATACTTGAGACCAGACTGTGTAACTGTGCATTTTATATAATCTAGAACATGGATCCCCAACCTTTTGAACCTGTTAGCAACATTCAGAAGTAAAAAGTTGGGGAGCTACACAAACGTGAAAAATGTTCTTGGGGTGCAAAATAAGTGCTGTGATTGGCCATTTGGTGGCCCCTATGTGAATTGTCAACCTACATTGAGGCTCTGTTTGGCAATGCACCTGGTTTTTATAAAAACAAAACTTTCCTCAAAGCCTGAATTAAAAAATAAGCTCATGCTTTGAGGCAACTGGAAGCAACATCCAAGGGGTTGGAGAGCAACATGTTGCTCACGAGCTACTGGTTGGGGATCACCGATGTAGAATGTACAGAAGAAGATAAATTCAGTGTAATATGCGATTGAACCAGATTGACATAGATTATGGGTTTCTACTTATACATGCACACCTGGCCTAAAAGCACAAATTTAAAAAAACAAAAAACAAATCTGGTATGTTTCCAATTGAAGTATATGATCAAGAGTATGTGACCCCAGAAACAATTTATAAGTCATTCTCTGATATGTGGTCACCAAAAAAACAAATAAACCTATTTGGTGCATTGTGAGCTTTATTTGCTGGTCTAAAACAAGTGCTTCAACAAATGATATAACTGTTATTGGGCGTGAGTAGCCAGACTGCACTCATGCTCCCGTGGGACAATTTATTGTCCCACAAATATGTAACCACGGGGTACTGCCCAGGTGCAAATCTGGCTATTGATTATAAATGACCCCTACAAAGCCTATTAAAGCCACTATACCTAGGAGTTAACTGAAATGAACTGATGGTAATTTCTCTTATCTAAATCTTACATCAAATTTACCAGAAATTCAGTGTATTCCTTATAGTTTTCACTGTGTCTAATATAAACATAAAGTTCGTAGAGACATTACTTTTGGTGTTAATTTTTTTGTGTTAATTTTGTTAAAAATATTAAAGGGGATCTCCACCCCACAACTGTTTTAGCATAAGATAAAAAATGTTATTCTAAGAAACTTCCAAATACACATTCATTATGCACTGGAAATGTTTTCAATGTTATTAGCACTGAAATACAATGTATCAAAAGCAGTATGTGCCTGGCAGTTTATATTCTGTCCAATATGGGTTTTGGCTCATGAAACACGTGACAGATACTCTGTGAACAGAACTAGAGAACTGATTTTGAAGTAATCAAAATCAGTTGAGTATCTCATAATACAGGCATGGGATCCATTATCTGGAAACCCGTCCTCCAGAAAGTTCCGAACTACTGAAAGGTTGTCTCGCATAGATTCCATTCTCTATAATAATAAAACAGTAGCTTGTACTTGATCCACCGAAGATATAATTAATCCTTGTTGGAAGCAAAACCAGCCTATTGGGTTTATTTCATGTTTACATGATTTTCTAGTAGTATTACGGAAAGCCCCAGGTCCCAAGCATTCTGGATAATCGGTCCCATACCTCTATATCCCATGATAAATGCAGACTGGATTATCTAGTTAGTTGCACAGAACACTAATAAAGTATTCTACGTGTACCTTAGTGTGGGTAACTTCACTGATTTCCCTTGCATGCTGCAGAACTTCATGTGAGATGCTGTGAATGTTACATCTAACACAACAACTGTACTTGCTGAGAAATTTAAATGAAAACGCTTTACTGCTCATCCGAATGTTCTTCTTACCCTGGGAACTTTCTTCAGAGAGGCAGATCGACACGTCATCATTCCGGTCATTATCTTCAGCTACTTCTGCAACAGGATCTTCTAATGAAAGAAACGAAGAGGATCCTGACTCTGAGAAGGTGGCAGGACCTCCTCTGGGAGGTGGGACCTCTATTCCCATCAACCGATATTTTCGCCTTCGATTTCCTATCCACGTCTGTGAATAAATATCAAATTTGTTTTTATAAAAATAGTTTAAGTAGAAATCTTAATCCATTCAGACTTTGCACTTTTCTTCTTAGGGCTGGAAAGCCGGAATGCTTATGGCATGTCTGTTTTCCTGATACCTCTATAATGTAAGAATACTAAGGGGGTTCTGGTAGCATACTAAACCTGTTTAGCTTTTCACAGCTAACTATGCTTTCTACAACTACAACTCAATCCCCCTTAAGTTTCAGGGCATGCATCCTAATGACTTCAGTACTACAGGACAAATATGGGAAAAGGTTGTATGGGACACTTGAAGGGCCTGCACAACTGATATCTGTCTGACAATTGGGCAGATATCTATCAGAAAGATCTGAACATCACATTGACTGAAGATCACATTAGCACCCTCATGCAGCTTTGTCCGACAAGTCTCTGTAGGCCCACTATATGATTTGATAGTTAGTCCGGTGTGATGGTGCCTAAATCAGGCAGACAATGCCAAACAAGCAAAATTCAATGTGTATGGCCAGCTTAAGTAGAACCTTCACAGAAGCCAAACTATACAAATCATTGACGAAGCAACCATTTATTCACAAGAAAGAAGACTTGGCGATTAACATGTATTTGCATTAAATTGTGTCTAGGTCTCTTGTGTATTAAAGGGCCATGATAACTATATATTTTCATGTGTTAAAATGGCTATTTGTAAATGATAAAGTGGCTTTTGCTCATGCATTTTGTTGCAGAGGTTCTTTTATATGTTCCAACATAAGGGAATGGCCCTGCATCCCCTGCTCCTACACACTGATGCTTCCCCTATTTACACTCATATGGGATTATCCACTGAGAGAATATTAATGCCACGTTGTTACTCAGTGTGTAGTATGTACATCTTTTTGGCTTTGAAGGTGTATAGCTTAAATGCTGAACCCAGAGACAGCCATGTTTATGCCTTCCCTGCTTCTTTATACAGGTTCAAAGAACAGTTAAAAGCTACATATCTGGAAGTGCTACATAGGGAAAGAATTAAATAAGCAGGAAGGCACAGTAAATGAGTAATGCATTTCTTGTAACCCTATACAGCCTTATTTAACGGTACACACAATGGCAGAGGAAGGACACATACTCATGAAGTGCTTCTATGAATAGAATGAATTAGCAGAGTGGAATAGGATAAACAAATGCAAAGGCACTAGTTTTAATGGATAACCTTCCCTGGTGTTTACACTGGCAATTAGAAAATGCTGGTAGTTGCCTTGCTTCTTCAGTTGTAGCTGTGTAATATTAATTAATCTGATTCAAATTTGTATTTTGGAGACAATTATTTTGAGCT
>CM044446.1:42964644-43029752 GCA_024363595.1 Xenopus borealis | reverse complement strand
CGCCGCACAGTTTGTATGCATGGCCATGATGGAAAATCAGTTTAGAGTGATCCCACATCAAGGTCTATGTCAATCCATAGCCCCCAGACATTGTAAATATTTCCAAAATAGCGTATTCTTGTATATGCGAGTTTATAGAGATTGATAGATTTTTCATTTAGTTGTTCCCAAGAGTTTATGATGGGTCCTTCCATGAATATCCAGTGTATTTCAATTGCCTTTTGTGCATGCTTACAACAATTAGCAGGGTAGCATACTACTGCTCCCTACTGGGTGACAGCTTCTCCATTTAATTGAGCAATAGCACCCTTGGGAGTGGAGTGTCTATTTTAACCTGGACTAACTATGTTATCTACTGAATTTGAGGAAATTTTCACACCATATGCAAAAAAGACTAAGCGGTCATCTTATGCAATGTTTTAGGGAATATCCCACTCAGTCAGAGTCCTTGGAAATGATTTTAATAAGAGAAGGAAGATTTAACAAGCTCCAAATACAAATGTATTCAGCAGCCAGGAGAGCTCCCCCTTGACCGTTATAACATTTTTTACGACATAAGACCACATTATTATGCTATTGAGATCATTATCTTTTGATGGTTCTGATTAAAATTGTGGCTTCATTGGCTTATAAACACATCATCTTATTATTATTTAATTAATCATATCACGTGTCTCACTTTATTTCATCATTCTATGTGTCCACCCATAACAGACTTTCCATACCATGCCAACTTCCTCTTTTTATTTAGTAATAATGCTGACTATTTATAATTTTGTGCTTACCATGCTGATTCTGTTTATAATTTATGCTTAGCTTGAGAAAAATAAAGAACCAGGGGTGTTACTGCCATGAAGCAAGGTGAGAACCTGCAAGCTACCAGGAGTGGCAAAAAGCTGCTCCTGGTAAATTTAAGAGTTTTAAACCTGCCATTCATCTCTTCTAATGCAAGAGAGTGCAATTAGAGTAAGAGCAGTGTGTGGGGGGGGGCACTGTATCACAGGCTCAGCTTAAGGGCTATTGCCCAAATAACCCTTACATGAAACCATTCAAACTCCAGAATCAATCTTACATAGTTTAGCTGCGCTATTCTGTCTTTACTACTGATAAGCCCATCAAAGGATGAATTAAGATTGTGCTCCCTTTGCTTTGCTGTGATCTGGGGGATATCCTGTTGACATTTTGTACATACTGTAATTAAGGGTTTTTGAGATCTAATAATATACCCCCATCCCTCCTTTGCATGCCTCAGTTGTAGGTATGTAAGAACCCGATGTTGGATAGGGAGAATTTTGTTTAAGCTCCTGGAATGATGAAAATGTCCCATTCACTGTTCCGTCATTAATATATTTTATATTGTGCCCATGACTATGGATCTGAACATTGAACTGCAGTCTACCAGGCCCTAATTGTGGCTCTCAGCAGCAGAGACACTTTCTAAGTGTGTGTGTTGTACCCCTGTATAATATGTTTTTTAAGCTCTTCCAGATGCAAGTAGTTGTACCTCTAAGAGAGTCATTGCATTGGTTAAAGACAGTATGACCATGTTCCAAACCACTGTGAGCTGTGTTGCTAAGTAATACAAAAAAAGATTTGGGGGTGCCAAGCTCCCTGGTTAGTGGGGAGATGTACAATAGTTAAGGCTAATCTGAGGGAGGCACCATTCCAGAACAGCAGGAAAACTGAGTTTTGGTACTGGAATAAACACCACCTTAACCATAAACTAAAAATTGTTTGAGTGAGACAACTTCAATTGTCAGGGGGTTACTGTCCATAGAAGTCTGTTAAGGATTACTGTTTTATACTGCTGTGTCAACCCTGTTACCTGTCCAGGAGTTAGTCCCAAAGCAAAAACAGGGCAGGGCAACTTTCTGCTAACAGGAACACAGGCTTGAGGTATCCGGTAAATGATTACAATCACTTGCGGGTGCCTAGCTTATGGCACCCACAAGTGATTGTGACTTTCCTTGTTTAATGGAAGGGGATATTGGTGGTAAGCTTTGTGCTCTTTTAACCATTAAGTGAGAATGTTGCTTAGCCATTCATGATCAGCCATTGCTCCACAAACTTCTCTGTTGCAGAGCATCCCTGTAGACCAGGATTCAGATGTTTCCCTGGAGGTGATTCTCCAGGTCATCTGTGTGGGCTTCATGTAGGGCTATTTGGTTTTACTATAGCAGTGGAGTGCTCTAGGTCACTAACACTCATTACAGCCTCATATGATTTTGTATATCAGGTTGTAGGATTGCAAAGCCTATTCTCAGCTTATCTACTTTTTTAGCCCAACACATACTGTAACTAATAAATATGAGTATTTTCTTGGATTAACTCCTTGGAGAATGGTATCACATTTTTTTCTGTGATTGAAAAAAAATTGTGTGGGTAAAATCATGATTACATTTTTTCATAATTAAGTTTTCAGAAATTGAATTTTTGAGTGTTTTCAAAAATGTTGATCTAGAGTTATCTGCAATGAAACTAGTGTTCAGAAGATCTTTACAGGAACAGAATGATGCTAAAAATTAATAGTAATCAAAATCTAGAATTACTTGCTAAATAGAATAAGGCTGTCAATCTATACTCCACACCATTAACTATCTTTTTTTATTCCTGCTTTTACCTCTTTGTGATACATTTAAAGCATTTTGATAGGCTCTACATCCTCTATCACTTGCTCTTACTTTGTCTCTTCATCCTCTCTCAATTTTCCCTGTTGTTGTATTTGAATATCGAAATATGTTTTAAAAATCACAATCTGGCCTCACAATGAATATAGTTTCTGCTTTGCCAAGCATTGCTAAGCACAACTGCTAGATAGCATTATACATTTCTCGATTGAAAGAGACAAAACAGAAAAACAAATATTTAAAACCATAATATTACAAAAACAAAACAACAACTGTAAATTGTATTACAATGTTAATGTCTTTATCATACTTTTTGATTATACAGTTAATAAAATAAAGTCCCTTTTAAAATGAATTGATTTATGTGGGCTTGCTCCTTGTTTAATCTAAATCTTTCCTGCTGCAAGAAAAATGTGCAAGAATATGATACTTAAAGGAAAACTATACCCCCCGAACAATGTAGGTCTGTATAAAACAGTGGTCCTCAAACTTGGCCCTCCAGCTGTTGGAACTCATTAAATAAAGAAAAAAGGAAAATTTATTGAATCCATGCCAATCACAAAAAATTGAGAAGGCACATCGCCCAACGCGTTTCGACCCTTAAGGTCTTCATCAGGGGCACAAAGACCATTAACCATTAACCAGAAGTGAAGAATATTTCAGTACAGGAAGGTGAAGAGCGCTACTCAATAGAGTTTGGATTGCGCATATTCACTTCCGGCAGTTGGAACGCTGCTGCGTTCCAGATACTAACCGGAAGGAGATCTTATGTATGTGGAGGGCGGAAGTGACATCAGACGCGGCTTTTTGCGTGCGCTGTTTCAACCTGGACATTCACTAAATACAAGGTATTTAAAGGGACTGAGATGAGGGGTTCTTTCTGCCCTTTTTTGTTTTCTTTACTTGTTTTATCTTTGTGCCCCTGATGAAGACCTTAAGGGTCGAAACGCGTTGGGCAATGTGCCTTCTCAATTTTTTGTGATTGGCATGGATTCAATAAATTTTCCTTTTTTCTTTATTTAATGAATGTGCGATCTATAATTTGATTTTCTTGCGTTTATTCTTGGAGACTTTGAGTGGGCAGCCTCCCTTTGGATCAGCACCTCAAATTGACGATAAGTATTTTTCCATTAGGAGTGTGCGCCTTCTAATGTTTTTTTCATTGTTAAGGAACTACAAGTCCCACAATGCAATGATGGAGTCTGACAGCCACAGTCAGGCAAATGCATTGTGGGACTTGTAGTTCCTTAACAGTTGGAGGGCCAAGTTTGAGGACCACTGGTATAAAAAGATATTGCATAAAACAACTCATATGTAAAACCCTGCTTCATGTAAATAAACCATTTTCATAATAATATACTTTTTTAGTAGCATGTACCATTGGGTAATCATAAATTGAAAATAGCCATTTTAAAAAATAAGGACACCCTCCTGGGATCCTAGGATTCAATGGTGCACACAAACATACCAAACAAACTTTAAAGTTAGGTCACATGAGCCAATTAACAGACAGAGTTGTGTCTTTTGCTTCAACACTTCTTCCTGTTACAGTTAGAGTTGAAATATTTCTGGTCAGGTGATCTCTGAGGCAGCACACAGACCATCATGAAATGATGGTTCAAGGCAAGAGATGTAAAGGGCAATATTTTCTTAAATATATATACCGGGTAGGTAAGATTCTTTAATATGTCACTTGATTTGATATAAACTATCTGTTGCTCAAAAATTCATTTTCGGGGTATAGTTTTCCTTTAACTCAATTCCTTAGCAATTTGGGTTATTTCCAGCACTATTTGACTTCACATGTACCAGTTGGTCCTCATCTGAAAGGATTTTCACTCTTGAGCACTTCTCACCAAAAAGCCAAGGAAATTTGGGTTGAGTGTTTATCATATATCCGTAGCTTTGTAATGAGGTAAGAAGTCCTTGGCAAAGTGTATGAAGACAAAACTGGGTTTCATTCCAAAAGTTATGAAATCACAGTGTTGTTGATCTGTGATGAAATAAACTTTCCACGATGTATTAAATCTTCGTTTTGGGAAACTGATGGAACTCAAGTCCTTTCTGCATCTGTTCCCTACTTATAAAAAGAAAACAGTTGATTTTTAAATGTTTCTGGTGTCTCATACTGTACAAGCAATATTTATTTTACTGTATAATTTCTACATTACATTTTAGAAGGCACATCCTACAGAGCTAAAATAAAATAAAGTATTCATTATTAGCACTTTTAAGTATAAAATAAATTATAATGTATTGAATAAAGATTTTGATGTTTGTTCTAATACCATCTCTATTGTAATGAAATATATCTTTCTAGTTACCCTCCAGGGTAAATCTATAAAGGTACATTTCAAAAAGACTTTGCCGGACATGGTAATGTGATGAGCACTTTAGCTAACTTATAAAACATTTTTATGGCATAGCAGACAAGAACATTACATGAAAGTAAGCATCCACAAGTCAAGATTTGATGCTGTTCTGGTAATGAAAACACCAAAAACATTCACTTCAATTAAGTCGTTTTTATTGAGCATGGGTTTACAAAACATAAATATTTTTGGCCCAGAGCAAAATGTGTTGCATTTCTGGCATGGTCCAAGAATTTGCTAAACAGCAAAAGTCTTGTTGTAAGCATATAAGACTAACTTCAAAGCTGTTATGAAAGTCATTACTGAAAGTACATTAGCCATATGGTCAATGTATAACTAGAAGATGATGTGTGGTGAACATTCTTCAAAAATCAAACGCTACCGACAATTCACCAGCGTTGCTATCCGCAGGGACATCACCAATTCTCTAACAGACACAGATGTCAATTCGATTGCGAAAGAGACCTAGCATTCATTCACACTCTATCACCAAGCGATTTTTCACCCTGGCGTAAAGTCGTTACTCCGCAAATTCACTATAGTTACTATAGTTTTACTGAACATTGCCTCTTTCGCCAGAGTTGACTTCGCCACCTCAGACTAGACGAAGTGCCAAAAAGAAGCTAAATCTTCCACAAGCTTCTGTCATTAACATCATATCCTGTCTGACAGAAATGTAGAAAACGCTGGTGACTTTTACTTTTTCTAAGCTGGATTGCCAGCAAAAGTCGTAACTTTTTTGGGTAACCGGTTTTCTCCAGACATTTCATAACATGTGGGACATTCTTTTTACAGTTGGCTCATGTGTAGGGCATCATATTAATTCTCTTGTCTTTATTAAGGTTCCCTAGACGTTTTTAAAAGTGGTAACGTCAAGCCTTTGCGCCAACATTTATAATAAAGACTTCCATACAACTTTACATTACCCACCCTATGCAAACTGACCTAAGCACAAGTGCACTAGTGAATTTTCGCTAGGCACAAATGAATGCTAGTGCATCTTTGCTTTGAAATACTCGCACTGCTGAATTAATGTTAGCGAAAAGTCATCAGCATTCCACACCCAGAACGAAACTGCATATTAGTGATTTGGTGTAGTCATAGTACATTTGCGTCTGGCGAAGTGGTGTGAGGGGTGCAAAGCTGACGCTGCCAAATGTGCCCATTAGTGAATCTGCCCCATAAGTTACAAGTCTTTTGGGAATGTTTAATGGTCTACTCCTGTATCTAGAAATAGAAGATCTTGCATAGAAATGTATACACAGAACTTAGATAAGTAGATGTTATCCCTCCATAATTTAAACATGTACTTAATAGGTATAACTGGCCCTTTAGAGAAAAAACTGTTGGTTTGAAGTAGGTTTTAATTATTGCTTTAATCGTGTGCATATGTGTTTCTGTACAAATGTAGCGGTATGTAACTAATTTTAAATAGAAGTTGTGATAGCATACCAGAGACTTTAAAATGAGACTTAACAGCAACATATATAATGCTGGATACACACACACAGCCAGGTTAAGCTAAATACCTGCAGTTTGAAAATACTAATGGATGGCCAAAATGCACTGATTTAATTAATCAATAAATAGGTGAGAGTTCTGGTCTGTGTAGATGCTGGCTGACATTTTTCAATTTTGCATCCTGCCCCCTATTTTGGGTGCTTGTCTATGATGTACTGTGAGCAAACCATGACCCATGCAGGTGGAATGGACAGGGTTGACTTGCACCAACTGCATGGACCCAAGTGTTTGGAAAACGAGTATTAAGCAGCACCATTTGGCTCCTTGTGACTGTAATGACGCAGGAATCCTGGGAATAACACTGCATTGTGTGGGGAAAATATAGCAATTGCACTTGAAATTACACTTTGCTCTCTGCACTTTGTAAATGACCCAAATGTATTTTTCATACTAGTATGTAACTCTGATACTTATATTGTATGGTCAACACAGTAACACACACCAAGAACAGTAAGCTTCCCTTAGTGCTCTATAACAAATATAATTCTGGACACAAAAGGCCAAGTTAATGAATATTACTGTAATTTGAACTAATATCATTCAAGTATACATTTTATTTTCTACAATTGAAGCTGTTCTTTCTAGAACCTTTCCTTTTGTAAAAGGAAATAATATCTTAATTGGAGCAAAAACCCTAATGACTGGTTTTCTTACTCAAATGAAAGGTAGTCATTTGGCCTTTGTAAATATTGAGCAAAGACAAGCTGAGCTTTTTCAGAAAAGTAAGTTTTGCCCTACTGTGAGAAATATATTATCAAGGTTTAGTAATATCCCTCTTTTGTACCTGAAAGTGGGAGATAAACGCTCTCTAATTCTCCCACCACCTGCTCTGTATTTGTGCACTGTTGACTGACGCTTAGAAAGGTTCTTGTGTTAATGATACCTAAATACCTTGTAATTGTGTCACTGTGTGAGATCAGGGGAATATTGAAAGTCAAAAGATAGTTATTAGTTTGTAGAATGGCATTCTTTGAAGCAACTGAGCTGATTTAATCACAGGTCTGAGAAAATGCTCTTAATAGCATTTTGATCTTTTATGAATTACCAATCTTCAAGCTCGGTCATGGACGCCTACTCTAATTTTATCCCAGGTGACCACCATGGGACCTCGTGTTATATAATAAGCCTGCAACTTTCATCAGCCTTGCCACTTGTAAATTAAATGCTTTAACCTTTCCTTTCAGATACAATGCCAGGTGACAAACATATATAATCATTTTAGCAACGCTTGTAAAATACAAAATGTATTACTGTACTGAGTGAGAAAACCACTATTATCTTTGTATGTGTTACTGTGTTAACCATACAATATAAGTATCACAGTTACATACTAGTTGAGGATGAAAAATACATTATGGTTCATTCACAAGAGCAAAGTGTAATTTCCAGTGTTTTTTCCCCCAAAATGCTGTGTTTTGCCTGAATTTCCACAGCATTACAGTCACAAGGGGCATTGTGCCTGATGCATTTGCTGCCTAATCATCGAAAATAATACAACTGCATGTGAAATTACATACAGACGCAATTCTGCTGAAGCCCGCTTGTTTTCCTTTCCAGCATTTGGTGTGTGTGTGTGTATGTCCCAATACATTAGGCGTAAATATGCTGTACCTATTGACAACAGGTATGAAGGGAACCCTGCAGAGGTGGAGTAGCTCTTGTGCTTCTCGCATCAATAGGAGCTCAAGTCAAAACAGGAGGCAGGAAGGACTGAGTAGAGCCAATAGCAACTATAGGGAAGTGCAAAGAGCACATTTTGATGCAACTGACTACAGGGAAAATTGCGGAGGCACAACTGCACCTTGTTTTAAAGGACCCCTATTATTTTTAAAATAGCTTATGACTAACTGCTTGTGGTAATGTGAAACATGTCGGGTCCTTTTGTACAAATGCCATGGCTCAATTTATTATAATCATAGAAAATATTTATTCATGTCAAAAAATGACATGCATTATATTCCAGTGGCTTAGGGGGGGTATTTTATTTTTCTGCTTCTTCTTGTCAACAGGCAATATAAATAAAGGAAGAGGTTAATATTTGAAAATAGACATTGCAATGTTCTGTTATTGGATACTACTCAGTTAGAATCAGAATTGGGCAAGATGCCATTTGTCAATTTTCTTGTAGCACATTTCTGAGATTTAATGCAAGATATTTCCATCTTTTTTGCTCAGACCTAGAATGGAAACTGTAGAGTCTGATACTTTTTTCCTTGGCTGCTTCAGACTAAACCAAAATGAAATTTCTCTACCTCTGACTGAACTTTTGATTGAAGTAAGTAAAAGTCTAAAGATGTTGCTTAAAGAACAGGAACAGGAGTACCAAGTGTGTCCCAGAACATAATCCCATAGTTCATTTCCAATCGCCTTTACTTTTTGAATGTTCGGCTTCATGTGCCATTAATGATTAACATAGGAACAAAAAAATTTGAGGAATTGCAAACATTTTAACATCAGTCGATATAGGTTAACTTGTGCAATCTCCTTTCATTTTCTAACCAAGTACAGGAATCAACACAAGTCTACTCTGTTTATACAATATTCTAGTACAGAATTTTACTGTAATTGTGCTGTTTGCAATCATATGCAAAACGTTGCACTAGATGCCAGAGGTGCAACATTTTCATTTGTCAGTGTGCATGGAAATGTGTGCACATTGTGCCAAATTAGCCATCCATTTTTCTATGGGAAAAATGGCACTTTTTAGCCAGAATGCCTATAAATGCCCATTTAAAATTGCTCCATCACTTCCACACATTTCAGTTACTCCTATTCAACAGAGAATTTCTGCCACTGCATCTCACTGCAGTAGCAGACGTATGTCTACAAAATGACACACATCTATTCCTTAAGGAGCGTGCTAAGTGTGATGCAGGTTTGTTAAATATTTACTACATCCCCTACTAGACGTGGCATTGTGCTCCCAAGGAAATGTCCACAGTGCAACACATAACATAACTGCTGTGCTGTTTAATGACAGGTCTATAACAGAAGTGGTTAAGTTAAAACCTGCAAGAAATATCTAATCAATTGGATAAGTCTTATCTACAGTACTATACTAAATGAGGGAGACTAATAAAATAAAAGTATACATAGTCAAGTACCATGCCCCCAATGCACTGTGCTCACTTGTTTTAGTTCTGGATTTGGCAGGAGCAAAAATTTGCAACTGCTGTGCAGATGGTGCAACATACACCCTGCCAGGTATTGCACACAAGAAACTCATGAATATCCACATACTGTACATGCCCTTTACCATTAGACACCTCGTACCACAGGTTCTAAATACAAGCTTTCATTGTGCACAAACTTTGCAAATGTGCTATTGAAAGGCATTGGATTTGAAACAGTGTTATGTGGTTTGTGTGCTAATGGGGCAATACTGCAGCTATAGTAAATTACTCATATTTTCAAGGGAGATTAAGGGTTAAATTTATCAAAGAGTGAAGTTTCGCCACTAGAGTGAAATTACACAGCAGTCATAGGGGTATATTTATCAAAGAGTGAAGGTAAGAGTGAAGTTCCACCACTAGAGGGAAATTCCTCAATTCTCAATTCATTTCTATGGGATTTTGAAAGGTGTATTTATCAATGGGTGAAGTGAAATTTCACCCTCTGATAAATACGCCTTCAAAAATCCCATAGAAATGAATAGAGAATTGAGGAATTTCCCTCTAGTGGTGGAACTTCACTCTTAACTTCACTCTTTGATAAATATACCCCTATGACTGCTGTGCACCCAAATGAAACCTATTTCTAGACAGTTGTAAGTGGCTGTGTAATTTTAACCTTAGGAGTATGGAGGGATGAACATAACCAGCAAAAAACATAGGTTTACAGAAGTGGTCTAGAGGCAGACCTTCCCAAACATATACGTTTACAGACAACACCCACAATGGCAGATCAATGAGCAGATCAGTAATTATGAGATATCCACAGAGTTGGGGGGAAGGGACTGTTGGAATGCAGTCACATAAAACAATTTCACATAATTGTACTTATAGTGTTTTAGAAGTTCAAAATTAAAAGCCAAATGATCTCAAAACTCTTAAGGTGCCAGTTGTACAATACCTTCTTTTGCAGTACAACCTCTGTCCTTTACAAGCTACCAATTCTTTAGAACACACATCATGTTCCTATCTATTAGCACAGCCTTCTTACATTTGTTTCTGTCACACAAATTGTTGATCCCCATCTGAACAAGAAAACCCATGATGTTTTAGCTATAGCAGAGAATTAACTCCTTCCTTCCTTTTAAAAATCATGCCATCTAACTCTTGCTATCCTCTGAAATAAGCATTATAGTGATCCCTCCGCTATATTTTTCTGTGTATGATGCAAGTGGGAAATAACTAATTTTACAACTTTTTATCTCTGGTATACAAACATGGTCCTCTTGCTGTCATCTCCATGAATCCTTTTGCAAATGGAACTAAATAAAGGACTGATAATTGCTAGCAAGGGGCTCTTTTCATTTTTATCTTCAGCCTCAGTGTGCAGAGACAGTAGAAAAGTAGGATATTATCTGTGACTGAATGAGGAGTTGAGCTGACTGCTAGGAATGAATATGCGAGCAGCTGAAATGGAGTTTCCTGAAAGGATGCTAAATTTAGGCAGCTGTATTTTATACACATTGCTTGGGGTTTAATGCAGCCGTATAGTACTGTCATGAGATTAGCAGAAGCAGAGGTTACAAGAAGCATGTGCATGTGTGTATATATACTGTACTGCACCATTTCCTGAATCTGTGTTCTCCAGTGTGTGTTGCAGGCTGTGTGCAGTGGGGGAGGTGCTTGAACTGATCAAGCAGTGTAATTTTATACATTACTGAATCAGTGCAGGCGAATCCTGAAGGGACAAAGCAACATCTTGGCTTTAGACTGCAATATAAGATCCCATTAAAGCCATGCTCTGAAAATATTATTCCATATTTTTCCTTCATTTGGGTGACTGATAAAGTAATCTGGTGATGGCTCTTGTAATGGAACCCATTAGCAAGTGGAGCCCCAAGCAAGTAGTAGACTGGATGAAAGGTACTGTATCGTTCTCTATTTCTACTATGCAATGGGTTTCAAGGGGGCATGCCTAGCTTGTCGTGCTCCTATGCATGTCATGCTAGGGCAGTGATTTCTATTAGAATGTGCAGTAAATGAGAATGGGAATGTGTGATCTAATGCAGGGTCATCTCATGCAGAGGTATACTAAATGCACACAGATTCAGTGCAGTTTGCCTTGTAGATGAGGGTGTATAAAACGATGCCTTGATACGCTTGTTTGTAAAGATCAGGAATAGAATGGTTGGCTGATGAATGGAATGTTAGTAGATTCTTTCACAAATTAAAATCTGATGATGCACTGATAGTTTCCCATTGTGGAGGGAAGGGGGTTTAAAATCTGGCGTGTGCCTGTTAGTGATCTACTGCACATGATCATTGCTCGGGGTTTCTGTCTATACATACAGTAGGCATTGGTTTCCCTGCTAAGCACCATGGACAGCTCCGTTACTATACGAGGTGGATTTTCCAGTGTGATGAATTGTGTTGGGAAATACCTGATACTCTCACCAGACGGATTTGTGCATGGGTTTTTTTTTTGGCGAAAGTAATAAAATTCCTAATGATAATTTGCACCTCACTTCATTGGTTCCATTGAATACCATATAGTATTTCCTATATTTCATTGGTTGACTTTGCGTGTGTGGGAACGTCCTGCACTGCCTCAAAATAAAACATGATCTGCTGCATAAAAAAAAAAGATATATTTGAAAAGAAAAAGATATATATGTGCAAAAATGTGTGTGCAGAATGGAAAAGGCAATTATGGTAGAGTGAATCAGGATAGTATACGGTTATGTATAACTGTCCATCTAAGAAAGACTCCTATCCTGGCTGTTAAGGTATTAGCAGGATATAACCAGTTTTATCACTTATGAGCAGTTTAACCTGCTGCATCCCAGGGAAATTCTCCGCACACTCCGCTCGTAGTTTAGCCAACCAAGGTTTGATTTCACTTGTATATAATATATATGTATACTGCATATGTTATATAAACTAGTGATATGAAAACATCTGTCTTGAGTCTTCTTATTTGCAGAATGTGTTAACTTCTTTCATGTTACTCTATGTGACTAAAAATGCATCAAACAAACAAATACATGACTCCAAGCTGGACGGCATGTGTGGGAATGCCTGTCAGCTCTGGAGGGAGGAGATGCTAATTATCTTAAACAGGTCAGCTAGGACGGAGTATGAAATTGCTATATATGTGACAGGAATACAGTCTCACTGGACAGATGCTGCAATAAGACTGGACACATAGATTTAAAATGAGTACTAGACAAGAGGTTGGAGGATCAATGAAAAACAAACAGCGTGAAATCTATATTGTTTAATATGTTCCATTCCCAAATATATCCCAAATGTGCAGGAGTTAGATGGGAACTGTACATATCTTTAAGGCATATGTATTATATATACAAATATTCTAAGATACCATAAAATAGTACATACAGTATTGCTGAAAGACACATTTATGGAAGCACCTTCTGGAATAATGGTTCTATATTTCCATTGTATTCATTTTTTATTACTTTGGGCAAGTAAGTGCAAAACTGCAGACATCCAAACCAATAAATAATGTATAATTAATATCATCGGTATGATTATTGTGAAGCCTTTATCCATTCTTAATGCCATCATGCAAAGTACAGTTTTAAACAGGATCGGATGAAAGCAAATATTCTCATTAATCAGATTTGGATTTATGTTGGAAATGTACTAAAAAAGCAATTGAATACTATTGCTGTATATGTAGAGTTAAGCGTTATCCAGCAAGTGGTGTTTCATATGATTGTAAGATATATATGTTCTGTGTTCATGGCACACCATTTTACAAGTTTCATTTCCACAAATACATTCTTTATGTTTAACCTACTCAGAGTTCAGTCTGCATTTATTTAAAGAAAGCATGTATGGCTACAATTTGCAGTTAGCTCTATTTTTTATTTATATTACTTTGGTTTCTGTAATATTTGCCTTGTTTGTTCTGCAACCCTCAGACTTGGAATTTTCACTGCCATTTGTTTGCAAGGGCTTCGTTTATCTAACAGCTAAATAACAGTTTGAGAGTCAGAGCAGAAGATCAAAATGAGAAAATAAACATAAAAAAATAGTGACCCCAACAACCATTTATGCTTTTCAGTTGCAGACTGAAAACAGACAGCATAGAGGACTAATAATTCAAAAAACACATCCAAGAAATTATGAAGACCAAGCAAAAGTTGCTTAGAACAGGTAACCCAATGAACACACTAAAAGTTTGTATAAAGGTGAAAATCCCCCTTATAACCAGTTTCATATTTATAAATATTTTTAAAATCTGTCATTTTTATGTAAAAGATGATTTCACTTTTTACATTTACAAAACACAAGAGAAACATACCTTCTCTTTGGCAGTGTAATATGCCACATATGTAAATTGTTACCTACTGAAGCAAAAAGTGATTGATTGCATTAAATAGCTGACACATTACCTTGCTAAAGTGTGAGTTTGCGCTGGTAGTATAAGCTCTAAGAGACAGGGCCCTGTTCTCTCAATACCTCAACAGTATCTATTTATTGCAATTTAGTGTAGCTCTCTCTAATTGCCTGCAGTTATTCAAAAGCAAAGCATGTGTTTAAAACAGCAAATGGCTTCCATATTGTGAGGCAATGATGTTTTATCAGATTTTTAAGATCTATAGTACATTAATTAATTAATTGCATGCACTGTGAGTTGTTCATCTACAGTCCAAAAGCATAACAGACCAACCAATGACTGTGTGAGCACATAGATCCAACTGTGAGAATTATTTGCTTTTGATCAATAAACTATGCATTCGAATCTCGTATTATGTACTGAAATCTGAAGAGTTAAACAATGAACAATATTAAAAAGTTCTGGAATCGAAACTAATGTACTTGCGTAAAAATAACCTTAGCCATTCGCTGGTATTCATAATGCAGGTCCCTATCATTTCTTGCACAAAAGCAGATGGCATGGCTATCTGATATTCAAGCAGCATTACTGTCAAGCAGTGTTTCTACATTGTAATATCTGTCAGATAAAGGATATCAGTCATAGATGAAATGATAATGCAGAATGCAGTTGGACTATTCAAGGATTCCTTGATTCAATGTTTTACATTTTCTAGAGTGGGTGATTTATTTGTAAAAATAATCTGGAGGGCCAGATTATATTATAATTATGTCATTGCATCATAATGTATGAGATCATGATGTCATAAATGGAGCCCCTGAGCAGTCTGGTGGCCAAAAAAATTCCATGCATGGCCAGAGTGGCCTACAAGTAGTGATGGGCGGATCTGTGGCGTTTCGCTTCGCCGAAAAATTTGCAAATTTTTAGCGAAATTCGCGAAATGGTGAAAAAAATTGCGAAACGAGTCGCGCTGATGTTTTGTCGCGCGTCAGAATAGTTTTGACGCACAGTGCAATGTGATAAAACTGCCATGTGAAATGCATACCCCCAATGGTCCCTTTTTTTGGAGGGACATTACCTCTTTTGACAGCGCAACCTGCAGTCCCTCATTTCATTTGTATTAGAAAGTCCCTCTTTTCTCTGCACGGAATAGCCAGAAAAAGAAACAAAGTTTCTAACTTAATTGGCTTTTGGCAGAGAGCCTAGAAGAACAGCTAACAGGTGCAAAAAAGATTATTTTTAACAATTTTGAAATAATAAAATAAGTAATTGATTGTATTTGGAACAGTTTAGATAAGGAGGGTAATTTGGTAAAACGAACATGTTAATTAGTGGGTGTGACCACAAAAATGGGTGTGGTCAAAATGTTGCAGTGCTACGTATGGGAAAAAAAAAATTCTGTCCCTCTTTTTACTTCCAAAATGTTGGGAGGTATGGAAATGTGAAAAAAAAAATTGTAAAAATGTAAAAATGGCATCTTTTGCTTTGTGTGTGAATGTGCTGAATAGCATTGGAGTCAATGAGAAGAGCAATTTACACACGTGTTTCACTTAGTATACACACATGCCCTGCATTGTTAGTGGACTCTTATCTTTTCAAAAGAAAAAAATGGCCTCCCATTTTGGCAGCTTCTTAAAAACATCTGTGATTATTATTTAAAATAGTGAAAAATTAAAAAGGCATATTTTAATATATATTCATTTATTTTTACTGCACAGATTGTGCTGTTTTGAAGTGAAGCGGCAAACTCAACGCGCGGCGAACTCGACGCGCGGCGATTTCAACGCACGACGAAACGAGACACGCAGCGAAACGAAACATGCGTGAAATTTTGTAAGCGTTTTGCCGAAACTTTTGTCATCGGCGAATGTAGGAAATTTGCCGCGAATTTGCCTAGGGCAAATTTATTTGCCCATCACTACCTACAAGCTCTGATGATAACAACTGCTGTTCAATAATTTTATGCCATGTGGCAATTATACACATTTTCACATTGTATGGGGCCAGATAATTATACAATGAGATCTATACAAACTTGGGTCATATTGATGGCCATATGCATTTCTTGGAGGGCCACAACTGCCAAGCTGAAAAACCTAACATAAACTTGTTTGCAGAAACCAACCTTTAACATTTGTCACTGGTATAGAAATGACACAAACTTCATAATTATGAAGTTACAAGAGTGAGCCTAGTGAGGGTTTTGACAAGGTCAGGGGTGTTTCATACTAATTCAATGGGGCAAGTTCACTAAGTGGCGAAAATGCGCTACCTTTGCCTTCGCTAACGTTCGCTTCACTTCGCCAGGCAAATATTTGCCAGTGCTACGCAAAATTCACATTTACGCTAGCAATGCCTAATTTGCATATGGCGCAAATTTCAAAGTATAATAGAAGTATATGTTGCAGCCACTACATTACACTACACAAGCCCAGAAAACCTTTAATAAATAAAATTAAGTTGTCCTATTGCCCTAAAATGTGCCCACTGTATAGTTGAGTTGCCATATGTAAGGAAATGTAGGGGGGAAGGAGGGTAAACCCACAAAAAAATTTCACTCTTTTTCCAGACTATCACGCTACAAAAGGAAAAAACACGCCAGCATTTTTTTAGGAATTAAAAAAAATTTCCATTTTTTTTTCAAACTCCTATCTATTGTATTGAACTTTGCCTGACCTGGCAAAGTAACATCTAGCGTAAGTGGTAACATTCAGTAAAATGGTCATCTTAGTGAATTTGCGTAATTACGATCCTTTGTCAGTGCGCAACTTCACCTGGCGTTAGGGTGCGAAGTTGCACTAGTCTATCTACTTCGCTAGCGAAAATTCTCCAGTCAGTGTTAGTGAATTTGCAAAGTTACGAATTGACGTCACGCTGGCGAATTAACGCTAGCGTTAGACGCTTCATGCTTTAGTGAATTTGCCCAAATGACTCTTCCGCATCTTAATCAATCTACTGATGCAACCTAATACACATGAACTCTGTTATAGTTCATTCCTGTTAAGATATACTTGTTTCCTTATCAAATATCCTTCATTGTACATTGGTAGCCCAAGGTATCCTTAGATAATGCATCTCGCCATAGTGTTGAGGTGGATTAAGCAGGGTGTTCTACTGAATATACAGTATAAGAATAAACTGAAATATATACTGTATATATATATATATATATATATATATATATATATTCCATATTATATGGAAAAAGGTGCCGGCACTGCTCTTATATAGGGATAAGTTACCTGGGTGCCAAGCTTAAAAATTATTATATAGTGTAAACACAATGGAAGCTCGCACTCTCAGGACTTATAAATTCAAACAAAAAGCAATGACGTTTTGTCTAGGTCCCTAGCCTTTCTCAAAGTATACAAACAAAAGTAACTGCAACCATTTTAAAACGCCATTGGCGGGAAAGGAATGTGAATGACGTCATCGGGTGTCATTAGCGAATCAGGTGAAAACCTTATACGGTGTATGTGTATGTGTATTGTGATATTTGGGGGGGGATCACAGCGGGATCTTTAACATAAATGCAGGCCACTCCAGGGTGAAAAGAAAAACAGTCCATTTATTTTGAAAACAAAAGGCTTCCAGCAGCATTCAAATGTCAATAGAAATAGGAACAGCTTCAATCAGCAACATAAAGTCCAGTAACAAACAAACTTAGCTTACTTCAGCCACTTCTAGCAGTCAGGATCCCCAAAAGTTTAGCCAGCCCTGGTCTCAGGGAAAAATCTCCAACTTGGTGTAAGACCCCCAGGTCTCTGAAAGTTCAACAAATCTCTCCAGGGCAGCTCTCCCCAGTGCAGCTCATACTCTCCCTGCACACCTGCTGCTCACTCCCTTAAACACCTCTTGGCTGTCCAGCCCACCCCCTGGCTACTTAACCCCATGGTGTCTCTTAAAGGGTTAGCTTCTTTAAAACCTAAAGAATGGTGATATATACCGGCCATCTACCAGAAATCCCCTCCAACTTGTACAGTATACAAATAAAAACATTGTTTCTCTGCAGTAAGGTTGGACACATATTGGAACATTCAAATATAAAAAAAGGTTCAAACCAAAAATGTAATTTCTGTCCTCCAAGATCAATCGCAACCAGGGTTCTCTCCTTCCCTCAAAAGTGTAGTTAAACAGATTTCCAAAAGAAACGTTGCTGACTGTGCCTCAAAGCAAAAGGAGACAAAAACAGGAAAAATTGAAACAAAAATATAGTGTAGTATTCAAAAAAATCGAGTATTCACCCAGCAGTGTGGACTAATTACACTAATTATCAGTGTGTCAACCAAATCTCCCATAGGTGAATTCTTTCTCGTGAATAATTAAATTAGAAGTAACCTTCTATCACCATCAAACATCCGAATCAGATTATACTCACAGACGTTTATGTATGGTATGGCATTTGTCTATAACGCACGACAAATTGCGACGTCAGGGGAATGAGACTTGTGACTTCACAATTTGGCGTGCGGCAGGAGTCGAGGCGCTAGATGCAGCACCGTCTACAGTATTTGATTTGCATTGTTTCTGCTTGAAAATATTACCAAGATCGGAAATCTGATGGAATCATTTGGGTTATAGACAAATGCCATACCATACATAAACGTCTGTGAGTATAATCTGATTCGGACTGATACCATGTGGGTACCGTTCAAATCTCATTGAAAACCCCTTTTTCTATACACATACACTGTTTGATGGTGATAGAAGGTTACTTCTAATTTAATTATTCACGAGAAAGAATTCACCTATGGGAGTTTTGGTTGACACACTGATAGTGTAATTAGTCCACACTGCTGGGTGAATACTCGATTTTTTGAATACTACACTATATTTTTGTTTCTATTTTTCCTGTTTTTGTCTCCTTTTGCTTTGAGGCACAGTCAGCCAATAGTAAATAGTAAATCGACCAATAGTAAATCTGCCCCTAAGAATGCATAGGACATTAACTTGCCAAGTAAGGACAACAATTACATATTTGTACAGTATTTCCAAGTGAGTTTTTGAGAATCATATAGGCACATTATGCTATGTAAAAGAGTAGTAAACCAATGAGTTACTTCTTAGAAGGCATGGCAAAGGTCAAAATGGGCAAAATATAGAAACAGATATTGGCAGGTATTTGACTATGCCAGACTTTTAGGGGTTATTTATTAAAGTCAGATTTTTACTGATTGTACTTTAAAAGGAGAAAAACATTTTTTTGTGTAGATAAATAGAAAATGTTATGATTTATGGTGGTAAAAGTCAGAATAAAAAAGTACTCCAACTCAGACCTGTCGAGTTCATTCAGTGCCAAAGAAATGCTGAATTGCGCTTGGTTTCCAAAAAGTTGCAGTGTTCGGTTGTCAAATCCAAATACCGTTTCGGTATTCCGGCATCAAATCTGAAAAAGTTGTGGTATTCAAGTTTTCTGCAATTTTATCAAGTTTTTCCTGCACAATACATTTTCTGATTTTGATAAATAACCACCTAAGAAACAACAATAAGAATGTCCTGAAGCTTAAATCTACTTAGTGAGAACAAAGCATAATTTATTTATAAAGCACCAGCAAGTTAAACAGCGTTGTACCATAAATAAATCCCTTTAGCATAACACAGTGATGATAGCATTATAGAGTGATTGCCCTATTTGTGCTTATTCGTGGTTTCTGTATAGAGTTTAGTCCATTTATTTGCATTATGTTGCAAAACACAGTATTTTAAATTCCCACACTAAGTTCACATCATGTACTGTATCTGTATTAAAATAGTCCTTTCCAAGTTGTGGCATTGTGTTGCAAAGTACACAATACCATGTTTATTGTAGAATGGGAAGCTCCTGTGTGAGAGCAGTGCTGTAGACTTTAGAATCAAATAAACAGAGGCAGTAGGATGTTTACTGAGTTAACTTTTGGTCCATTTTTAGTTGTTTAAGTATTTACCAAATCTTATAGATAATAACGTTATTGCAATAGAAATGTTGGTCAAGAACACGCTTTAGATTCCCAAGTTTAAAAATTCTTCTTAAGCCTTGAGCCTCATACTCTTTAACATAAATATACATACTATCTACCTCAAGCAATCATCGTCAGAGGTGAAAATGTCCTCATCATTTGCTTATACAACATAATTAGTGGCCTCATAAACATGTAAATATATTTCTAGCATTTACTTGTTATACAGAGATCATTGTATCATTACATTTAGTTTGCAGTGCTCAAGCTGTTTTGAATCGAATAAACTGGATTAGTAGCGAACTAAGTCATGCCAGCTGTCCATTTGAATTCTCTAACGTTGAATAGTAAAGAGCAGTAAATATAACCTGCGTTTAATGATGACAGTTAAGACAACTGATGTATAATACAACTAGTTCTGCCAAGGTGAGTGGTAAACTTTTGGTATTTAAGTAATGTAAAAAGAAATGTATACTCCTGTGGGGAGATTGTGTATAGGAAGTGACTAGCAGAAGTTCTGAGCTGAGGACAAATTTGTTAAAGCAAAACTATACCCCTAACATTAATACTAAAGCAACAGATAGTTGATATCAAATTTTTAAGTGGCATATTAAATAATCTCACCAAACCGGTATATATATATATATATATCTCAAAGTAAATTTGCCCTTTTACATCTCTTGCCTTGAACCACCATTTTGTGATAGTCTGTGTGCTGCCTCAGAGATCACCTGACCAGAAATACTGCAGCTCTAACTGTAACAGGAAGAAGTATGGAAGCAAAAGACAGAACGCTGTCTGTTAATTGGCTCATGTGACCTAACATGGATAGTTTGTGTGCACTGTGAATCCTTCAATCCCAGGGGGTGGCCCTTATTATTTAAATTAGCCATTTTCTATGTCTGATTACCCAATTGCACACACACTACTAAAAAGTATATTACATATGAGCTGTTTTATATATAGTTTTATAGAGCCCTACATTGTTTGAGGGTTATAGTTTCCTTTTAGAGTCAACTCATACTGCCTACGTAGCTTTGAATTATACATAACATATATTGATGTTGTTAAAGAAGAAAAAAGATAGAGTCACTCAGTTTGAGGGGGGGGCACCACCTCCAAACTCATGCTTGGGTACTTTTTCTGTGAGTGTTGCACCACCATATTGTTTCACTGCCCCAGTACCAAATTATTTACTGCACATTCAATGCCAAGGGTAGGGTAGGAATTAAATGACTCAGATCACTCTAAAAGGTGGTCTTTTCATGTTGGTTTTCTAAAATACTCATATAAAGACTATTCTTCTTGCAGATTTTTCTTTATTTTCTATTAATTGTACTTTAGTAAATCATTCTTTAAACCTGGAAGCCCAGATACTGCTTGAAAGGTTTCAGCCAGGAGAAGAACTATAGAGGAAGCAGACCCTGCAGCTGTAGGGAGGCCCAGGAGGTATGGGGCCCCATGAGACCCTAATTAATGTGTCCTTTCAATATATATTGGTAAAACAGAAAATTTCTGGATATTTATGGGGGCCTTAAAATTAATTTGCTGTGGGGCCCTATTACATCTATTTACACCACTGGTTCCAGCAAACATATATTTGGGGACAAGAAAAATTTGCAGTATGAGATAACATGCTTGTTCATTCATTTATATTACAGAGGCAGAAAAATCTTGTGCCTTTAAGATAAGAATTTGAATAGGGCTTTTGGTATCCATGGCTATATAACCTGTTACCTATATTTTTTTGCAGTCTACACCATAGTATAAAAAGAGAAACTTCATTTTTTTTCTGCATGTCAGTTGATATTAGCTTCACAGTTAGCTCACGAGGAAATTTGGGACTTGCAAGAAAAGAATGATAGAAAGAGAGAAGGCTATAAGGTGTGTAGAGTCGGAGATAGAATATGTACCAGAAACTCCCAAACCCTATACCTAGGAAGGCCCCTTTGTAGTTACTTGCTTTACTTTTCCGTCATCCCTGTGTATGTATAGATATTCATCTGATGATTTACAAACAACAATTTGTATTCAGATTATTTAGTGAGAAAACCTTTGTTCTAGCTGATCACTGGCCTTAGTCTATTGTTAATAAATGTAAACTAACCGCTAAATATAATAATTGAATAATGAATACTTAATTTCATGTTTGAAAATATTAAATTGACAAATGTTTTCAGCTTCAGCACATATTCAATACAGTATGAATTACAGTCTTTTCAGCCCAGGAGACCCCACTACTGTTATCTTAAAATATATTTAAATGGTGTAATAATAGGAAAGCAAAACAGGTCATTAATTTGCCCTCAAGATGGTCAGTTTGATGTTTCCCCTGGTAGTTATAAATACTAATGCACAGTGGAAGCTTTCCCAGTTACTGGACAGAGATGAAGCTATTAGTTTTTTCAGCTTTCTTTTATGTATACTTATAATAACTTTGTGACATGACGACTGCTTTCTAACAAGTTGTGTGGATATATATATATATATATATATATATATACAAATGTATACAGAATTTTGTGCTTATAAAGAATTTGTACATTGATAAGCAAATTGTACATTGTAAGTAAAGTGCTAAGTACATTAACAGCATATTAGGTCTTTGTGAACCTAAGTTCTCTTAAATGGATACTGTCCTGGGAAAACGTTTTTTTCTCAAAATGCATCAGTGCGCCTCCAGCAGACTTCTGCACTGAAATCCATATTTCAAAAGAGCAAATTATTTTTTTATATTTCATTTTGAATTATGACATGAGGCTAGACATACTGTCAGTTTACTAGGTGCCCCCAGTCATGTGACTTGTGCTCTGGTAAAAGTCCGTCACTCTTTACTGCTGCACTTCAAGTTGGAGTGATATCACTCCTCCCCCCCATCAGCAGAACAAGGGGGAGGTAACCAGATAAAACCTCCCTGGTAGATATAAGAACAGCACTCAATAGTAAAAACCCATGTCCCACTGCAACTCCTTATTTACTTTGAGTAAGAAACAATTACCTGTCAGAAAGCAGTTCCATAGTGCAGCACTACCTCTTTCTGAAAGCACAAATGACCCGAGATGGCTGCCTACACACCAATATTACAATTAAAACAATACACTTGTTGGGTTAGGAATTACATGGTAGAATTAATTATTTACAGTGTAAACAGTGTAATTTAGAAATAAAAGCTACACCATAAAAATCATGGCAGGTTCCCTTTAAAGTTTCACAACAGGGAATTATAGAGAATACTCAGGAGTAATCTTGGCCTTCTGTCACATAAATTAGCAGAGCCAGGCCAATTCAAAATATAGTGACATTGGAACATTTTCTTTGCATGGGATTTGGTGGGGTTTAATAAGGAAGAGTGTGCATCAATAAAGGCTTACATTTCTAGTTTAAAGAGAAAGAGAGATGAAAACATCTCTGCAACACAAACCAAATTGCAGTTTCTTTTTTTAATGTCTTCATGTATAATATCTTATTGACTACAAGATCAGCCTATTAACATGTAAAGGTCCACAGTAGCACGTGCCAAGCTGTTTATTTACTAACACACCCTCACAAATTCTAAGGCAAAAAGTGTCTCCTGATCATTCTTAGAATCCAACCAAGCCTTCAGCTTAACTGAACTCAATGGGGCAGCTTTACTAAAGGGCAAAGTGGCCATCGCTAGCTAGAGCAGTTTCGTAGAATATCACCAGGCAAATTGGTTGCTCAGAGAAACGGTTGTTTTATAGAACGTTAGCCATTTTGCAAGAGTTTTCTTCACCACCTTAGACCAAGCAAACTAATAAGATGAAGCTACATCTTCCTCAATCTTATATCAGCGACATCATATCCAGTATACTGAAAAGCCATAAAAGTTGGTGTTTTTTAATTTTTGAAAGTGGGATTTCCTTCAAAAGTTCTAACTATTAAAGATATTCATGTAAACCTTTTTTCCAAAACATTTGAGGGGCATGGCATATTTGTTTTAGGACAGGCTCATGTCTAGGGCAATGGAGTATCTATTTTCTCTTCAGGTTCTTTGGACATTTGTAATAATAAGTGACCACTTCAAGAATTTGCACCAACATCTCTAATAAAGGCGTCCATATTACCTAAATGCACCCGCCCTACTAAAAATTGACCAAAGCATAATGGCATGTAAGTTATGTTTGGCAAAATTGAACGCTAGCGAAAGATCACTGTTAAATGGTCACACTGACGAATTAATTTTGTGTTCGGCTACTGAGACGTAACTTTGCATTTTAGCTAATTAGCATACTGGGAACGAATTTACGTCTGACCAACTGGCTCAAAGTGTAGCGGATCGTACACTGGTGAAAATTTGCCCCTATGGATTTCACTGCCCTGAAACTCCGTCCCTTGAAACCTTTAAAAACAGTCTTATATATAAGCACTTTTAAATAATCATAATGCAGTTTATTATAATCATTATGCACGGCATTTTGAGTTAATTTTGTAAGAGAAGTGCTTTGTTGCTATTATTGTTATTACTATTATGATAAAATGTGCACATTTCATTTATTGAACTTTCATGATTTTTATATTCTGGAAATTGGAGATGGTAGAATAACAGTAATAATAAAGCAAGGTTGTTTAATACCCAACATTCCTTTAGTGGCACAGGTGTAAGATTGTTTAAGAAATAATTCTGTCATACTTTTATAAAGAGGCTATATGACCCTATAGCCCAAGATAAATAGGACTTGTACAGGCAGTAAATATTAGTATTGCCTTTGCAAAACCTTGAGTCTGGTCAGTTGTAGTTCAACAGATGCCAAAAAAATCAGTATTACCCTCTCCTGCTGTTAATCTTTTATTAGATTTAATAAAAGCCCAAAAAATCCAATGTGCTATCGCCTAACAATGTATGCAGGTATGTTTCTAAGTGGAACTGAAATCATGACCTTTGCAAACATAATATGAATAAAAATAAATATACATAACAATATAAAATGCTAGGTTTTAAGAGACATGAGGGGAAGGAAGTCCTTGCCCTATAATACGTACAGTGATAGTGGGTATAAAACTTACAAGGGCAAATAGGAGAGTAATAAGTGTTGAAGAGCAGCAAGGGAAAGGTTTTAAGATACAAGATTGCAGTGGATGCGAATACTATGAAAAGGCAGAGGCAATACAGAGACAACCATCAGTATGTTAAAAGATAGAGCCATTTAAACTAAATCTTAAAAAGAAGTAGGCTAAAAATGCTAAACATATGTTTCTTGGATGTTGAACCAAGCCAAAGCAACCATAGCCTTTTAGCAGTGAAGATATGTGCCTCTGAAGATGCCTCCGCTAGCTCCCCTGTACATCAGATTCTAATAACAAATAACATAATTTTATTGGTTGATGGTTTGTTATGGCTCCTGAGCTTAACTTCTCAACTGTAGCCGGTACCGTAGCCTAGGATGGGGAACTCCTGTGGACAATTTGGCCTGGTACAACAATTTCAGTATGTAAAATACAGCATTTTTGGCATAAAATGTTATGCTTTAGTTCTGTTGAGGCCAGGAATCACCCATATGGTAAGAGTCCTTGGAAACCAAGTTTGATTAGAGAAGAAATATTGTTTTGCCATAACAAACTCCAAACACAGTTGTATTCAGCAGCCAGGAGAGTTCTCTCCCTCTGACCATTACATGTTTTATTTTATAACACAGTATTATCATATTAAGAGCATTTTTAGTAAAATTGTAGAATTTCAATTGCTTATAATCACATCATTTTATTAATCACTCCATACATATCTCATCCTTATTTCATCATTCTGTGTGGCAGAGCCCACCCTTAATGGACTTTCCCTACCATGACAATGTTCTCTTGCTAGCTAGCAATAGTTCATAAAGGAGAACAAAACCCTTTATAATCCTTATAATATGCTTAGCTTGAGATAAATTAGGGAACCATTGCTGCTTCAGAATCATCATTAGAAATAAAGCTAGAAGCAAAATGATATTTGTATTTATTCAAGGAGAACTAACCAAAAACCCTCTAAACTTTCAAGCATTGCCTCCTACCCTTTCCCTCCCTGCATGGTGCATAAGTAAAAATTTAACCCCTTTAAAAAAATCTGACTCTTAAATGCAGAGAAGCGCAGCAGAGCTCCTGGTCGCCATTACCCAGCTCTAAGTATTGTCTTCGGGTCTCAATACCAATTTTTGCTGCACAGTTGGAGTTGATTCCTGACGTGGCCCAACTGTGCATACTCTGGGAGGCTTTGTGTCGGCGCAGAGACCTGAAGACAATATGAAGAGCCGGAAGAAGGAGACCACAAGCTCTACTATATCAGGGAGGGAAAAGGGAGGTGGCAATGCATGCATGTTTAGGGGGGCAATGCATACATTTTTATAGGGGCTTTTCGTGGGTGGGGGGTTAGTTCTCCCTTAAGAACTGGAGTGGTAGGAGGTAGGAGCATGGGAAGCCTGCAGTAGGTTCCAGTAGTCTATACAAGAGAGGATAAAGTGTTTTTAGTAGTTTCTTAAAAGACAAAGGATATTGACGTTATTATGAAGACAAATGGAGTAGGTTTTGATAATGAATTAGTATTAATAGAAGGAATGGTTGACTGTAAAGAGTAGCATTCTACATCAACAGGGTTAATGAGCATGCCCCCAGGTCAGGATTAATGAGTGTGCCATCTTTCAGAAGGATAGATAGGGCAAAATGCCGAAGAGAAATTGGAAAATACAAGACACTTATCTCTATGTTCCTGGTTTATTCATGAAGAAATTGGATTAGATAAAATTTTTTATAACTTCTCAAGATTTACAAAGTGATCTTGGTAAGACAACTAAAATGAGATACAGATAATCCATTCTTATTTGCTTTCAGTTACAGAAAATAGTCACTATATTCTTGCCGTATCTTTTAGACCAACTGAGCAAATCCTATTGCTGAAGCATCCATACAGAAATAGTGCCTCCTTAACTCTGCCCTTCTATTATCCAAATTCATCCCTGCAAGGCACATAAACTAAACACTATTTTCCACAATTAAATGAATGCATTTCTATTACCATTTCATAAACTCTTCAATTCCCTTATGCAAGTTTTAATGTTCACTTTCTCCTTTAGGTTTGGAAATAAGGAGGTCAAAGTTTTGTATAACAAAATTTCCAAAACATCACAATTGGATGCATTCAAGCATCTTGCGGCATTTATGCTGGATAGAAAACCTAGTCCTTAACAAGGACATCTCCAAAACCTGATGCAGCAGATTGCTGATGCTGTCATACGGAATGTATAGTTGCTTTTGCAAGGTCCTGACAAAATCAATAACGCTTTAAACACAGACTCATATAAGGACTGGTACAAACACACAATTATTTAAGACATTATAATGATCTTAACTGCAGTGCTGGTACTGGCAGCTTTTTGGTTAGAGAATAACTTTCTCAATCAATGAAATATCAATTTGTTAGCTGATCTCTTAAATGGTAGATATAGTAAAAAAAAAGAGCAGAAGTAGTAGGAATAAAGTAAGGAGTAAAATGTGCAGTAAGGGGGCTTTCTTATGAAATCTAATGTGGAATAGATGGGGCCAAACATATGAATGAGGAAGAGGAGGGTGAAGTAAATTCCTCAGAATGTTAACATGTCTATGTTCAGAAAAAATAAAAAGGAGTATTTACAAGTTGAACATTTGTATCAATAAAAAGAAGAAAAATGGAAAATAAAGAATAGCAATTGGATGATATCAATATGTTCAGATATCGAGCATGGATCCCAAATGATCTGGGTACATCCTAACTTTGCCTGCTGACCATGCCGCCATTTTGGCCTATACCCACCACCAGTTCCAGGTAATGGGTATGTGATTGCAGGTGCCTATGTGAGGGGGATTACATAAGGATGACTCAATGTCTGTTTGACCTAAACTACTATATGGAGGAAATTTGGTCACTCATTGACTGTGGAGTAACTAGCATACTGTGGGTGGTCCAAGGAATGGAAGTCCCTCTCTGTAGACCAGGGGTGCCCAACATTTTTTGCTCATGGGCCACATTTAAATTTAAAAAAGAGTTGGAGAGCAACACAAGCATGAAAAAGTCCATGGGGATGTCAAATAAGAGCTCTGATTGGCTTTTTAGTAACCCCTATATGGACTGGCAGCCTACAGGAGAGAATGTTTGGCAGGACATCTGTTTATTATGCAACCAAAACTTGCCTCTATGCCAGTAATTCAAAAATAAGCACCTGCTTTGAGGCCACTGGGAGCAACATCCAAGGGGTTGGAGAGCAACATGTTGCTCATGAGCTACTGGTTGGGGATCACTGCTGTAGACCCTTCTGGAGCTTTAAATTTTTGCGTCCCATTGCAAACAAGCAAGCAGACTGGCAGTTGGGGGGGATGAAGAGGACTGCGTACACCAGGTATCCAGGTAACCAGTGGTACCAAAGTAGTTAATGTTCATAGCTCTTGTCCTGTCGATATGATTTCATGGTTTGCATACATCTGATCTACTTTTTTTGCA
The DNA here is from genome assembly GCA_024363595.1 of Xenopus borealis. NCBI lineage: Eukaryota > Metazoa > Chordata > Amphibia > Anura > Pipidae > Xenopus > Xenopus borealis. The sequence continues at coordinate 43,001,353 of CM044446.1, read as the reverse complement.
ATAAAGTGTTTTTTAGCTAAAAAAATGAAAGTATGATAAATTTTCTTTAGTTAGCTATTGTTTTACTTATGTATAAACATTGTCCTGTTTCTGAAAATGTAAACTGTGTGGATGTCAGTGTTTAAAATAATCAAATATCAAGTAGTGTTGCCCTTCACTGGTAAAACTTATGTGCTTCAGAAACACTACTATAGTTCATACAAACAAGCTGCTGTGTAGCAATGGCGGAAATGGAAAAAAGGCTATATGGCACAGGTTGAATAGTGGATAGCAGATAACACCATTGTGTTCTACAGAGATAATCTGCTGTTTAGCCTGAGCCTTTTTTTCCTTTGAATAGCTGCCCCCATTGCTACCCAGCTGCTTATTTATATAAACCATATTAGTGTTTCTGAAGCAAACAAAGCAGTTTTTTGTAATTGTATTACTTTAAAACACTGTCATTGTTTGATGTTACTATTGCTTTAAGTTGATCAGTACCATAACACCTTTGTTTTTTTATCCTAATAATAGAAAATGTAATAACTATACATATGGAGCTGCTACTTTTTCTTCTTAACAGCCACTCCATTTTGCCACAGAAAAGAATGATGTGTCATGTGCACAAATTATTCTACAGTGTTAAATTTGGTGTTAAGAAATCAGCGACCTCACTAGAAAACAAAATCAGATGGAATGTCTCTCATACAGAAAATCAGCTCTCTTTGACTTAGATTCTAGCAGACAGATCATTCTGCAATGTCTCACAGCTTCACACGCTCACACAGTAATTCTTATAATGATGTAAATGATGTCATTATACATTTTCTATTTTTAACTGCAAACCCATTGTGATATGACAAGGAGAGGAAATATGCAAAACAACTGCAACTCAAAATATAAACATTCTAATAGGGATATGAAACCAGTAAATTGCCCTCTGGCACTTACAGTCTGAAAGTATTGTCATAAATTATAAAATAAAGGGAAAAAAAAGGAACTTAATGCCAACAATTAAAACATTTATAGTAAACCTTGATATTCTGTTTGTAATTTTGTCGTTGTTGATGTTATTGATTACTAATGGAGCACAGTTAATTTTTACAAATGTCTCATAATTAGGGTTGCCACCTGGCCGATATTTTACCGGCCTGGCCGGTATTTTTGATGGTTGATCCCAATGTCAGGAATAGGAAAAAAAGGTAAATATACAGTATAGGAAGGCCGGTATTTTTTTTCCTAAAAAGGTGGCAACCCTACTTATAGTTGCTAAGTATGAGTCCAATATTAATCACAATATTTTCTGTTTCTAATTTTCATCTAAGAGAGCACCAATTTGTCTTACACTTCTCAATTTTTGTATTGCCTTTAGTATAGATTGTGTATTTACCTTTTTCAATAGACCTTTGAGGATTTAAGTAATTATGGTATTTTATCAAATTGAGTCTCAGATTTACCCTATAAAAAATATGTACCATTGCAGGCATGTTTCTGCTAAACACAGCATTTATGCTGAACCACACAATGTATGTAATAATTCCTATGCTCTGTAAATGTCTTCTTTAGATTGCATGTTATATGTAAGCTGAAAATAATATGTTGTGACTGAATGCATATAACTTCTAGCTGCAGCTCAGGAGATTATTAATGGCATCAAATTCTATACAACTACAAATTGAGCTAGTAGTATTATGAGTTATATTATTTATAGGAAAACAAACCAAACAAACTATAAAGTTAGGTCACATTAGCCAATTAACAAACAGAGTTGTGTCTTTTGCTTCCACACTTCTTCCTGTTACAGTTAGAGTTGAAATATTTCTGGTCAGGTGATCTCTGAGGCAGCACACAGACCATCACGAAATGGCGGTTCAAGGCAAGAGATGTAAAAGGGCAATATTTACTTAAATATATATACCAGTTTGGTAAGATTCTTTAATATGTCACTTAATAAACCTGTAATATTAAATGTTTGCTGCCATTACAGGCAACCTCTTCTAATACAGGTATGAGAACTGTTATCCAGAATTCTTGGGTTCTGGGGTTTTATGGATAATGGATCTTTCTGTAATTTCGATGGCCATACTTTAAATCTACTCAAAAATAATTAGAACATTAAACAAACTCATAGGATTGTTTTGCATTCAATAAGCATTAATTATATATTAGTTGGGACCAAGTACAAGGTACTGGCCTTCCTGAGCTGGCCTTTAGAGCTTTCTGGATAATCTGTAGAACTAAATGCCATTATGGATAAGGGTGATAAGCTGCAAAAGATCATAAACCTTTTTTGGGGTATCCGGCTTCCCCCCCTACATTTCCTAAAATATGGAACATAAGCTATACAGTGGGCACATGTGTAGGGAAATATAACAACTTTATTTCCTTTTATTAAGGTTTCCCGGGCTTGTGTAATGTAATGTATTTGCTACAACATATACGTTCATTGAACTTGACCTTCCCGCCGTATGCATACTTGCCAACACTAGCGCAACTTCCCTTTGCTTGAAGAAGTAACACTACTGCAACTTCGCCATGGACGCAACCTCGCATTTTAGTGAATTAGCATTGTCCTGGTGAATCTACTCCAGGCGAAGTGTTGCAATGTGAGCAAAGTGGACGCTAGCAAAGTGAATTTGCCCCATTGACTTCTACATGAACTCGGCAAGTCTGAGTGGAAGTACTTTTTTATTCAGACTCTTAAAACCATTGGAGTTTAATAAATCTCAAAATAAATAAGTTTTTTTCTCTGAAAAAATGGTATCCCCTTTAAAAGTCCAACCGGAAAAAAAATTGGACTTAAATAAATAACCCCCCCTATTGTAAACATGGCAAGAGACATACCAAAGTTTATAAAGACTGTTGTCATGTGTTTTCTTCCAGCAGAGATCCTAATGTTGATAGGGTGGAAATTGTTGTTGACAGATTTTCAGCCAGATTTTCAGGCAGCAGGCACATAAATGTGCTGTACCTATGGTGATTCTTATTAAATATAATGGAAACATTAATGTGTGACATTAGCTTTACCCAAAGCCATAAATAAACAGGCATATATCAGTGTTACTGCATGTGGGCGTCTTTACTTACCTTTCCTTACAGCATGAAGGTTCTTTTTTGTAACTATTGCAAAGAAAAGCAATAAAGAATACAACACCTGCTTTAATGTGAATGTGCCACGTAGCATAGGTATTTTATTTAAACTGCCTGTTGCAAAGAGGTTAAACCTATTTCTAACACAGCCCTGCTCATTAGCTCCTGAACCATATGTGAGTCTGGTTTCATTTTTATGTAGAAGACTTTCCTTCAATTTATAATGCGTCTAACTCTTTGTCATTCGAGCAGTGAAAGCTTTTTCTATTGCTTAAAAATAATGGGCCCTTACGAAAACTGTTTTAGTGATAATATTTTATATTTGCAATCAAAATGAAATAGGATATGGTCTGAGTTTTAAATGAAATGCACCCTAATGTAGTCTTCTGCTTCACTAAATATGAGCTCTGTTCTGAATAAAATATTTTTAAGGGAAAAAACATTTTAGTCATCCATCCCACAACATTGCCAATAATTGTGGGTATGTTAGATTCAAGAGATACACACTGAAACTGTGACCCTAGTACTGGGAGTCTGAGATGTTAATCTGTTTTAGATTATACCCTAAAACAGGGGTCCCCAACATTTTTTGCTAGTGAGCAACATTTAAATTTAAAAAAGAGTTGGAGAGCAACACAAGCATGAAAAAGTCCATGTGGATGACAAATAAGAGCTCTGATTGGCTTTTTGGTAACCCCTATATGGACTGGCAGGCTAAAGGAGAGAATTTTTGGCAGAGCATCTGTTTTTTATGCAACCAAAACTTGCCTCTAAGCCAAAAATAAGCACCTGCTTTGAGGCCACTGGGAGCAACATCCAAGGGGTTGGAGAGCAACATGTTGCTCACGAGCTACTGGTTGGGGATCATTGCCCTAAAAGCTTGACAGGCAGGACAACCAATTGGAACTCCCAATGTACACAAAATTCAAAACAGATGAAAAACAACTAAATTTCTACACTACAAAAATAAACCAAAGTATAAACACAAGTGGCACAGTATCAACACACATTCATGGATTGAGGGACTGCTGGAAGAGACACCATCTTAATGAAATTATGAACTGCAGACGTCTGACCAAGGACTAGTCTTCTAAATATGTGGATAGTGGCATCAAGAAAAGTGATGCAGTTACAATAGCTAATTGTGCCATTTTGTAATAACAATAGAAGGTTTGTATTCAAACTGATGCACAATTCCTCTTGGGATTAGTCACTGGGCTAAACAAATTTCTGTTGGCATTGGTGACAGGGCTTAAAAAATAATACGTTTGGACACATGCTACACACAAGTACAGTACATTCACAGGGGCTAATTGTTCAGGAGAGTTTCTTCAATGTTAGCAATCCTAGAAAAGTCTCAGCATGCAACCTGGTGGAGCAGGTGAAAGACCAAAAACAAGTTGCAGAGGCAAGGTCAGTGGTCCTCAGATCCCCGTAGATACCATTTATAACATCTGCATTATTAGTCTATCTCTCATCTTTACCTTCCATGCACAAGTTAAATTGGGCAGTTTGACGTCTACAGCTTTAACACACACCTGAAGCATAAACAAATAGATATATCAAAAATGTTACCAAAATAAGGATTATAAATGACACTGACCTTTTTTCACTAATGCTTTTGCTGGAATATCCTCACTAAATGTATTCAGTTCTGATCTCTGCTGTAATAACATATTGCCTCACTTCCATCTCCTCAACATCAGCTGCCCCTTTATTACCCTATCTGTCACATTCCAGCTGCAACTCATTTTCCGTTCAGTGTTAACGTTATGCTCTGACAAAGTAGCTGACAAGATTGATTCTCAAGGTTTATTCCTTTCTTTGCATTGGAAAAAGAACCATGTGAGACTCACCCAGCCATACAATGTTTTAAACTCAGACCTACATCCTTCATAAGGAAGCACCGCTACTCATATGCATGCTCATGCATCATTGCAACCTTTAGTATAGTCATGAAATAGGCTGAGCAGCAACTCCAAGTTTTAGTAAGTATTCTTTGCAGGTAAGGTTATCTTTTCCTAGATATTTTTATACATAATTATCTAGGAACTGCAACTTAGCCATTAACTAAAAATGTATGCCCATAAAACAGGACTCTTTATGCTGGGTTATCAGCACACAGCAGTTTTTTTGTTTTGACACTGCTGTCTTGTTCTTGCAGGTAGAGGTGTTATTGTACCAAGTGATGCTAAAGGCTATTATCTATTGTTCAGTTCTGCAAACGACCTCAACATTTAGGGGCAGATTTACTATTGGTCAAATTTGAGTGTTAATTAATCGAATTTCGGTTGAATTTTAATGCGTCAAATTCGAATATCGAATTTGAAGGGTTTTAGCGAAATTCGATCGAAGGAACCATTGAATAAAAATAATTAGATTGAACGATTACATGGTTCGAATCCAACGATTGGAATGATTTTAACCATTCCATTGAATGTTGATTGAATGCTGAAAAAACCCTATGGGAGCTTCCCATAAAATTTAAAGGGCAAGTAATTCGACCATTGAATGGTCGAATGATCGAATAGATTTTTATTCGAATCATTTGAATTGATCGAATTTTTTTAATTCGATGGTCGAAGTCCCCAAAAAAGTTATTGGAAAATTCGAATTAGAATCTTTTTGAAAATTAGAATATCGAATCATTCACACGAATTTAGTAAATCTGCCCCTTAATGTGCATCACTAGAACGTCACACATCACCCATTTCTGGAGAATGTTTTGTAATTTTTTTTGTATGCCTAAATGACATGAGGTTTAACTGTGTGCTACATTACCCATAATCAAACATGTAATGAGTGTGTTATTTTCCTATATGTATATACAGTATTTCACAGTAGAAAAAGCAGATGAAAAAACACCCACAAATAAAATTAATTTGGTTGGTAAACTGATTAGCTGCATTGCATTGATCCTGTTCAAAGTAATTACATGTTTAGCTGGAGGATTTTTTTAGCAAGTAATTCCCTGGTTTAAAGCTGGTTCATAAAAAAGGGAGGGGGGTTTGTGGGACAGCAGACATGTCGGGTGACGTCATTTAATCATTAAAAATTCAGAGTGTGCTTGGCTCAAACAAGCCCCTTTCAATATTCTGCCTTCTTTATTAAACCACTTCCTGCTTTGTGCAAATATGTCACAAACAGTTAATCTTTCGTAACTGCTTAAATAAGAGATGTTAGATTCAGGCAAATCCTTTCTGCAGACACCAATTTATTCAAGACTTTTACAATATATACTGTTGCAAAAGGCAGTAAAACCATGACACATATAAAAACTGCAATGTTATAATGCATTTTAAGTATTATAAGAGTGTTAAAATAGTTATACTGTATATGTTTAAAGGGTTAACTGATACAATACAAATTTTTTGATCAATGAACTTAATAGTATTTTAATCGCCAATACTGTGTATTGTTTTCTTTTATATTGCACACATCAAAGGGAAGTTTATGCAATATTGTTTGCAATCAACAATCTCTTCTTACAAGATATTAGAATGTTTCCTGTCATCTGTTACTCTAGCCCAGTGATCCCCAACCAGTAGCTCGTGAGCCACATGTTGCTCTCCAACCACTTGGATGTTGCTCCCAGTGGCCTCAAAGCAGGAGCTTATTTTTGAATTCCTGGCTTGGAGGAAGGTTTTGTTTGTATAAGAACCAGGTGTACTGCTAAACAGAGCCTCAATACAGGTTGCCAATCAACATAGGGGCTACCAAATCGCCAATCACAGCACTTATTTGGCACCCCAAGAACAATTTTCATGGTAGCGTTGCTCCCCAACTACTTTTGCTTCTGAATGTTGCTCACAGCCTCAAAAGGTTGGGGATCCCTGCTCTAGCCATTGCATTTCCCAATATACAGACCATGTTGATGGCCATTATGTCTTTGCAATATGCTTTGGGGACTAGAGACAAAAGAACACAGGAGCTGAGTCATGGGATCCTAAACTCCAAATCCTTTAGATATCAATGGATTTCACTTTATATATGAATGGAGAAATTGTCATGTACCAAATAATAGTAGTGGATCCCTACATGAAAGCACAGGCACCTGTTGATTCAGGTCAGTCACTTACCCCCATACATAGTCATTTTTTTCATCAGTCTTCTGTTTTTGGCCTGTGAAAGCTGGAATTGCATTAGAGGATATTTAAGACCTAGCCATGACTAGCCATGAGGCTGCAGCAACAGAAATTGTTGTCATTTTGGACACTTGGATAATTACTATCCTCTGCGCCTTATAGTTCATTACAAAGGTATACTTTGTTCCTACAGCATCAATGCTGATGGTGTTTAGAAAGAAGAGGAAAATGCTAATCTCACCTTATGATCGATGCCAGAGATACCTACGGTAGAAATAAGAACTTCTTTTGGAGTGGTTATCTGGACTTTATTTTGCTGCTCAAAATGTACTATATCGCATATAACTGCTGTCTCTTAGGGCAGAACTACATGGGCGTTTTCGGTCCGATATGACGCAACGCAGCAAAATGCAGTCAGATGCTCCGAAAAAGTAAGAAATAGAAATGTCTGATGTTGTCACAGCGTGCATCTGACACGACATGGCTGTCGGATGAAGACGGAACATTCAGCATTAGCATCCGACAGTCGTGTGGTGTCGGATTCATACTGCGATAACGTCCGACAGTCCCATTACTTGCCTAGGATTCAGCGCATCTGACATAACACTTGCGCTACCTCGCATCAGAACAGAGGTAAGCTCACCATTATTACCTGTGTAGTTCTACCCTTATACCATTTCCTAAGGCAATGGTAAATATTGTATATGTAGCTCTGTGCTACATATACAATATTTACACAAACACTTTTTATTTTTTTTAAAAAAAACATCACATAGAGAAGCCACAGTTTCAAGACAGGCATTTAATTTAATTCATTTAATCCAATGTTGGCAGCATGGATAGACAAAGATATTTATGGTGCCTTCTTGGATGTTATGGCAGTGTGTAGTTTGCTCCAAACTGAAGCCGTATTCTTTGTGTATCACTTTACAGCACATGCAACCAAACTTTTATAGTAAACATAGGAGGAAATGAGATTTGCTATCCTGCAGCCATTTTATAGTCTCCAGTGTCATATTCCCACTGGAAATGCTTCTATTATCAACAGCTGTTACAACCAGTATTTTCAGATACACGATAGATAACAATACAACGGTTAAAATAAAGACGAAGAGTACATTCCTAGAACCCTTTATCAGACTGCCCACCGAATAACTTCTCAAGAAACTCGTCATTCTGTGTATATGTATAAATATTTTTGAAAGCTCCGCTGTTGAATGAATCAGTCTCTATGCCGTGTATAAATAAAGGATATAATAGTCTAAATGCCTCAAAAGATATAAGTAGTATTTAAGAAGGCACCTAAATGATTTAAACAGTAAAATAGCATGGTTGAATTCTTTCTCTTTAACTGGTAGTAGGGGTTACATAAAATCCCTTATTACTCCAGATGCCAACCAGTAGAACACCTGTCTCCCTTGTTGGATGAGCCCTCATCTGAATTAAAGGCGAGGTAGTTAAACTGCATATCAAATGGCAGTGTTAGAGAAAATCGTGGGTTTCAATTGTTGATGTTCACAAAATTGGTGCTTACTGAAGACAGCTGATGTACTTCCCTGGTACAATAACAGATGAAACAATAGATTCAGCTGTACACTATACAGATGAAGCCACTTTGGATTGTACATTTGACACAGAAAAACTTAACTCATCTATCCCATTCATCCCACTTAGCACAGAATATTGTGTCACAGCATCCCATCCAATTAAAGAGTTCACCATTGAAAACAATGGTGCTTTGGTATGCTAATGAAAAGGTTAAATGCATTAAATGAGTTAAGATAACTTTAGATAACACAGTTTCTTCAATTAGCCCTGAGTCACGACGCATTTAACTCACCAATCCCAGTGGCTGCATCTGTACAAATACATTTTTAAAAAGCTACTGACACCTGAAATTAAACTCTTTTTTACATCTATTATAATAACTGGCTTTGAAAGCTACCTCTAAATTTGCCATAAAGTATTTGCATGATGCTTTTACATTACCTGTCTGATCCCCCATGTTCCTGTATGAGGGGGCTGCCATATTTGTGCAGCAGGAGTCTGTTATCATTACAAACTGTAACTAACAGACTGAGAAAGTACATTCATATGTTAAAATTCATTTTTTAGTGTCAGAATCCCTTTAAGTACCCCATGTGTACCAGATAGAAGAAGTAGTTGACACTAGACTAAGCCCCACCACACTGGAGTCCTCTGGTATACATCACCTGGGGAATACTAAACCCACTACTTCTCCATTGTAGAGAAAATAACTGTTTTTACTTGCAAGACCAGTGTTTTACACCCTATAACAGAAGCTAGGCTATCACGAACTTTCCTGCAGCCCCAGATTGATTATTAACTATATAATCCAAGATTGTTGGATTGAAATATTATTTACTGCCTAAACTTCATTTAGAAGAACTTTTTCTTCTGTACAGCTTCAAATTGTTTCCCCCTTTGGTCATTAAATAGGAGTTCTGTGAGTAAAGGGTTGGTGGAAGTATTTATTTCAGTTTATTTTAAATATTTACACTTGATACCAGATGTTACAGTCAACCAGGGCCAAACACAAGATTTTCTGGGACAAATGGTTTTATCAAGTACACATGAGCTTACTGGACTGTATCACACAAACTTTTACATTTTTCTATATCAGTAGTATGTTGTACCACATAAAGCATGGATTTGTAATTAGGGTGATTGAAAATTGGAGGATTCTGGTAGTTGTAGTACAGCATTTTCCTGGGCTGAAGGCTGTATAAGTAGAATGTTCATGCGGGGGATTTGCATTGTTTCCAGACAGTTGACATACATCCAAGTAATTTTATTACATTCAAAATTGAGAAGCTAGTAATAAAATCAGTGTTTGGCTTGGCTAGATGCTTTGTATCCTTTACACAAAAAGAGACACATTCTTATCTGTCTAAGAGTATATTATACTTATAACAGTCTCATTCACAGCACTCAAGATTAATAGTCTGGCAAATTAAATTGCTTGTGATGAAAGGATGCACTTTAAAAAAAAAAAATGACTTCAGCAAGTTTAATTTGTATTTAGATTTTTTTTTTTTTAAAGAACACCTTGCAGATGACATGCCACCACAGTGAATTAAGCAGCTTTGTGACCGTGAGGCATGAGTCAAGGTAAACTGGTTCAGAGCTAATCCAAAGGGTAGTGGTGAAAGTGATTGTCCATCTGGGTTGCTTAGTTTACTATAAAATTGATTATTGCTCAAATGGAAAAAATGGCTCTACTTTTAGAATTATTATTATTTTTATCTACCAAATATAAAGCCATTACAAAGTTAAGACTTCCCTCATAATCTGCTTCCTTTTGTCTTACCCAATTGGCCATTCTGGGGATACAAAGCTTCTGTAAGATAAGAGCCAAAGGACCTTTTTACATGGAGTGTAGGAATGCAACTCTCCTGTTTGACTGATAAAGACCTATTTGTCCCGTGGGAGTTCTCTAGCAAATCCAAACTGTAACATTTTATTATGGTGGAGTTTTCACCAGCCAAGACTGCTCTGTAAGTGTTCACCATTAAGGCAATGCTAATAACATGCTATTACCTTTAATACTATACAGTACATGAACAGTTCTTTTAGATTATGGCACAGCTACTGGATACTTTCCCAATATTACCTTTGGTGCCTCTTCAAAATTAAAATTGAATAACGAGGAAAAGATTTCCTTGTGTGTCAGTAGCTGGTAAAACATTAACTTGCTCCATTAAACAATGTGAATTTTAGGTACCAGTGTTGAAAGTCCTGCCTTCCACACGGTTATAGAACTATTTCCAATCAGTGGCAATAATGGAGCTCAACCTCCCCATTAAGTAAATATACTAAACTCTATTGAGCATGATTCCACATGCTGGAAATTATTCATGGGGACTTATTTTATCCTTATATACACCAGGTCATGCAAAGGAATAAACTTTTATTAATTGCCAACAATCAGAAATGTTTAAATGATATAGGTGTAGGATCCATTGTATGGAAACCAGTTATACAGAAAGCTCAGAATTACAGGAAGGTCATTTTCCACAGACTCCATTTTAAGCAAATAATTTCAATTTTAAAGAATGATTTCCTTTTTTTTCTTTCTGTAATAATAGAACAGCGCCTCGTATTTCATCCTAACTAAGCTGCTTGGATCGTTATTGGAGACAAAGCAGTTCTATTGGGTTTATTTTGTGTTTAAGTGGTTTTAGTATGTTGGCTCAGATTACAGAAAGCCCTCTTATCAGGAAAACTCATGTCACAAACATTCTGGATAACAGGTTCCGTACCTGTACACAGTGTTTTGTTTATTCGAGTGTATCAAGTATAGTCACACACAATGTGTATTTTTACACGTTTCACATTTCATGAATGTTTTTATGTAACTCTGTGCAATAAACCTGATGTCACAGAACATCTCACTGATGAGGTATGCTAATGTACAGTTCTAGGAGTAATTATGTCATGCTATGTATTATTACATTCAGCTGTGTTTGCATCATTGCAATTCGTCCAGGGCCATTGATTTTGTGCTCTTGGGCTGTGCATACGTCAAATATGCACATGTGAATAACAGAATCACATTACGGGGCAGATTTACTAAATTTGTGTGTATGATTCGAAATTCGATCGAATTTTAAAAAATATTCAAATTTGAATTTTCGAATCATTTTTGTGGCCACTTCGACCATAAAAAAATTTGATTGAATCGAATGACCATAAAAATCAACCATAAAAAATTTGATTGAATTGAATGATTCGACTAGATGGAATAAAAATCTATTCAATCATTCGACCAAAATTCGATGGTTGAATTTGAGGGTTAATTAACCCTCGAATTCTACCGATAGTAAATCTGCCCCTACGTGTCTCCATCTCTTTCTGTTTCTGGACCCTATGTTAGTTCTCCTAAATATGGGTTACATTACCCAAATACTGGTCATGTGATGCTAAACTGTTCCCCAGTACATTAAAGGAATATGTCATGATTTTTATGGTGTAGTTCTTTTTTCTAAATTACATTGTTTACATTACAAATAATTCACTCTATCATATAATATTTTATTACAAAAACAGCAAATGTATTTTTTAATTTGTAATATTGCTCAGGTCATTGTGCCTGACCTGTGCTTTCAGAAAGAGCCAGCACTTAACAAAGATCTGCTTTCGGATTGGTTCTATTGCTTCTCCTACTCAATGTAACTAGAGGAGTAGCTTTAAGACCTGGATTTATACTACAGAGTGCAATTCTTATATCTAAATAGGATTTGATTAGCACACATGCGGTTCAGTTTCCTTATTTGTTTGGGTGCACCTCCCACAGTGTCCTTCTTCACTGGAAAATACCAATCACCTATCGAAATGGGCAACACTGAAAAAATAAAGTTGAAATTGCTTTTATTCTCATTAGAAGGGCAGCATTTATAGAAACATTTAGAGCCTGGCACGGCTCTTTATCAAGCTATTGATAAAGAGCCGTGCCAGGCTTGAAACATTGCTATAAATGCTACCCTGCTAATGAGAATAAAGGCAATTTTAACTTTATTTTGGAGTGCTGCCCATTTCGATCGGTGATTAGTGCAATTCTTATATCTACCAGGAAGCTGTTATCTTGTGTCAGGGAGCTGTTATACTGCCCCATTGTCATATTAAAAGACTGCTGAGGGAAAGGAAGATGGGGTGATATCAATCTAACATGCAGTGTAGAAATAAAGAGTGATTGAAGTATAACAGATCACAAGTTACATGACTGAGGGCCTCTGGGAAACTAACAACATGTCTAGCCCCACATTAGATTTCAAAATTAAAATCAGTTGCAGGTAGGCTGCAGGTAGATGTACATAATGGACCTACTTAGGACTTTGCAGCTACTGAGCATGAAAAAACTACAGTATGTCATTATAAGGATACGTCAAGATTCTATAAAAAGTGCCATGTCTGCTGTTGGCCAAATCTTCTATAGCAACCGATATGCAGATAGCATTGATTGGCCACCTGTCTCCCAAAGAAAACAACCTATTTTGCTTTGCTATGGGTTACCTTACCCGGGCAATTGTAGTACCTTCTGTTATACACATATATCAATCTTTACCTCACTTTGCATTCTGTATTTCTCTATTCTTCCCATGTGCCATTTTTCATTCCATTCTTTATATTGTCCTTTGAAATGTTTCTTTCATATTTACCCCCTCTTTGCTATTTTGTCTCTTATCTCCATTTCCCTCTTCACATTTTCCTTTGTATTCTTCTCATGCTTTCCCCTTCTTTAATCCAACTTTCATTTTTCCCTTTCACCCTTTCCATTTACATTTTAGCACATTTTTCTCATATTTGCAACTCCCAGGAAACCTTTGTTCCATACTTGGCCAGTAAGCAGTGTTTAAATTCCATTTCCATTGTCTTCTGATAATTAATTAGTACTCGTGCATCAGTATATTCATTTTCCTGAGGATAGGAAACACACACACCAGTAAATTTAAGTTTCAGTGTTCTAGTATAATACTGATATAGCTGTAGCTTAGAATTTGGGGGAACAACCCCCAAATATACTTTTAAGGAGTCATTTCCTTTTCCCCCGGACTCAAGTGCCAGGGCATCCCTTAGAGACCTTCTAATAAGAACTTGCACCCCAAGTACTGCACTCTGCTCCCATTGCTAGATTCGAAATCTATTTACTTATAAAATAATGTAGGCTGAGGTCTCCCCATGATCCAATACATGTTCTCAATATCTATACAAACATTTGGCTAAAAGTTTATCACATTTGAGCAAATAATGCATTTTATTCACAGTTCATGTTCACAGTTGCCAAAGGTAACTGTATACAATATTTTAAGGCATACTGTCACAGGAAAACGTCAGTCACTCTTTACTGCTGTGCTGCAACTTGAAATAATATCACCTCCCTCCCCCAGCGAATAGTAGCCTATCAACAGAAAAATGGGAAGATATAGCCTGAATGCTCTTGTACAATAAAGTAGGGATGCACCAAATCCACTATTTTGGATTTGTCTGAACCTCGAATCCTTCGAGAAATATTCGGCTGAATACCGAACCGAATCTGAACCCTAGGGGTGGGAAGGGGAAAATATGTTTTAATTCCTTGTTTTGTGATAAAAAGTCACGCAATTTCCCTCCCCACCCCTAATTTTCATATGCAAATTAGGGTTCGGATTCGGTTCAACTGGGCAGAATAATTTGGCCGAATCCTGCTGAAAAAGGCTGAATCCTGGATTCGGTGCATCCCTACAATATAATCAATATTGATATATACACACAGTATGTTCTTGTAATATTAGGACACTGGCTTATATGATCGATAACTCCAAATTATAATTATATTATACAATGAGCGAAGTAGTGGCACCCAAAATTCATTAAATGCAATGAGATGCAGTCTATACAATAAATAAACTGAGAGGCAGTGGTAACCAACTGGCAGTGACCAATCCCACTCTCACATTCATCTAAATCATTCTGAATTCTAGTATTATTGCATATACTATACAGTATTAATGTATACGAGTGTATACCTGAATATATATTGTGTGTATATATATATATATATATATATATATTTATTCTTATTCTTGATGACTGTATCTAGTGATTGGGTTATTTCTCCAGCTGTTTATTATTAGTAACATGTTTGTTGCTTTAAACCGACTGAGGAGGTTGCTGAGGAAACTGATGATAGCGAACTGTTAAAGAAGAAAAGCACCTCTGTGTTAGTAAATGAACCCTAGAGGGTACATACTGTATATGGAAACATGTGAATGATTTCTATGCTGTGCAAAAGAACTGTATCTATTGCGTCCAAAAAATTAGACATGTTGGCGTTTCATGAATTTTTTGCTGGTGTTTCGCGAATTTCTCTAGAAATCTCTTTATAAATCCTGGCGTCCATTTTTCTTGACGCCGGCAATGGACACCCGCATCCAAAAACAGACGCCTGCGTCCAAACCGTGATGTGGCTGCATTTTCGTGAATTTTTCGCTGGCATTTCTAGAGATATTTACCGAATCAAAATCCTAATTTGCAGGGAGGGAAATCACGTGACTTTTTGGCACAAAACAAGGAAGTAAAAAAATAACGGCAGAATATTCACAACATTTAAACACCATCTATATAGTGGCGTTAACTTATTTTTTGGCGAGAAAATTCTCAATGGGAGTTTAATTGTCATTTAACTGTGCATTTAAATGATACAAAGAGATAACTGGTATGATTTCTTGTTCATATGATTCTATTAGCAGAAGGGTGTGTGACTGGATGGATGAAGTATGGGTTTATATGATACATACATGTTTGATTGGTGTCACTCTGGTAATGTTGTTGGATGGTATAATCCCCAGTCAATAAAGTTTATGAGTTTTGAAGATGCCTTTCTGGCCATAAATGTCACAGTAAATTATTAATGCCATAAAACAAAACTAATTTATAGAATAAATATTTGCAAACGTAATTTATCGCCAGAAAATTTGCAACTTGCTAAAATTACCGCTAATGTAAGCTGGTTCACCAACGTAGTTACCGCAAGTGATCGCAATGACGCATTGCTGCTTAGTAAACTTAGTCGATGCGAATATTCTGGCGTAAAAATATTCTCATTGATAACATGCGGAAACTTAAAGTCAAATTTATCGCACTTTAGTAAACGGACCGCATAGTATGTAGTAAACAAAGATTCCATGGAAAACTATAATGAAAAAAAAATTAGAAAATGATGGACAGATTAGGGTAATGTAGAATTACTGGAGGGGGGATTTTTTGGTTTCTATACTGTGTGGTTATTTGGTAGGTAGATACTGTAGTAGTAGTAGCATTAGTAGTACTAGTAGATGGTATATATATTCAATATCTCAATATTCAGCTTACCCGCTTGGTGATGTGACCCGGGTGCAGCCGCCCCGAGTCTGTCGCAAAGGGAGACAATAAAGTCGCAAATTTCTGTTTGTTGCAGCGCACTCCAAACAAGCCACGGATTGCTCTCTTTTTCATCCAATAAAAAGTTCTTTATTCCAACATTTGATTAAAATGCATACAGCTTCCAAGGTCTAACGCATTTCGTAACCACGTACTTCTTCAGAGACCCCCAGTACTAAACACAAACTTTTAAACTACTGTAGGTACTGCATGAATAAAGCACATTGTTGACTTTTACCCATTAAAATCAATTCATACTTTCCTGCCTCTAATATTTAATAATATATAATATTATTACATGTGTCTATTAATATTTCTTACATATTTAAAATCAAATAGCTATTTGTAATGTATAACAATGGGTTGGCAGTGTATGCTGCATCCCTACCATAAATTACAAAGACTGCAGGCTGGTCCTTTGAATTATCACACCACCATGAGTTTAATTAGCATTTGTAAATTGGATGTTTTGCAGATAGTATCCTGAGATATTTGGCTCCACACTTACTTCATTTTTACATGACTTCATAATCTGTGTATAGTTGTGCTAAGTGCAGATCTCTGCTTTCATTATCATTTGAATGATTAAGCAGTATATCATTTCTGTAGCACTTTATGTTGTTTCATGCTGTGCTTACAGCTATTAGTAGTGAGAATAAAAGCCTTTCAGTTTTTTGTCTGCAATAATACTACATTATCATCTGGCCCATGTCCAAAAGGATGGAACTTTTAGGGGATGGGTGTAGTGACATTACAGTAGACAGCAATACACTTATATTTAAAATATTGATGTTGACTTAAACACTGTATATCCTATAGCATTTCCCTTATCTATATTTTCTACTGCTGTTTTCCTTTATACTTACTATATTAATTAAATGTTTACATATTTCATTTGTTTCTTATCAATATATTTATATTTCCTTGTGTCTGTATGTATTTTATTATATTTGAAATCTACCATTGCTATTCAAAGGCATCATAATATTCTGAAAATATTATATGTGAATAGATACCATCACTGGTTTGATTCTAAATGATTGACTGGGGGGTACGGGTATCGATCCATTATGCGGAAACATGTTATCCAGAAAGCACAGGATTATGCAAAGGCCATCTTCCATAAGCTCCATTTTAATCAAACAATTCTATTTTATTTTTAAATTATTTCCTTTTGCTCTGTAATAATAAAACAGTACATCGTTAATAGGAAAACTTTAAAGTCAAAATTAATGCACATTTTAATGTAATATTTTAATATTTACATTTAGTGCTTAGCTACCCAAAAGGTAGGTAAAATTGGGCTTATCCAATCATGTAGTCTCCATGCAAATGATGAAAGGACCCATCCTTGCCTGCCAGAAATTTTCTGAATTTTCTTCCCAACCGTTATCAGATCAGATACAGGTATAGGATCCACTATCCTGCAAAACATTCAGTAAGCTTCAAATTATGAGATGTAAATCTCCCATAGACTTCATTTTAATAAAATAATTCAAATTGTAAAAATGATTTTTGTTTTCTGTGTAATAATAAAACAATACCTTGTATTTGACCCCAACTAAGATAGAATTAATCCTTATCGGAGACAAACCAATAATATTAGGTTTAATGGATTTCTAAATGATTTTTGTAGGAGGCTGAAGGTATCCAAATTATGAAAAGATTTTTCCAGAAAACCCCAGGTCTCGGACATTTGGATAATAGGCCCAATACCTGTAGTTTGTGTTCCACATCTTGGATATCTTCCAAACACTTGTGGTTGTATAGTTCCAGGGGCAAATATTACTTTAGTATGTGATATTGTATAAACCAAACATGGGGCTTTCAGAAACTGAGTGCCATTTGATTACCACACACAGTACAAATGACATTATTAGAGATAATTGATTTTTTTTTTTGGAATTGGATTTTTGCTTGAAGCTCTGTGCTTAGATGTCCACCTCCTTTTTCTGCAAAAGAGCATAGACGCTTTTGGCAAATAACACCTACAAATGCATTCATGGAAATAGTATAACATATTTGATCAAACTGAACAGTGAAGGACTGCATAAAACAACAAATATCAGGAAATCAGATCCAATAATCAAATTTTAACTTGAATGTAATATTCATCCTTGTTCACAGCATACATACATATCTACAGCATAAACATAGCAAGCATTATGCTACTGAGCCACAGTGCCCTGAAGCCAAACCTGTGATGGTTTTTTGTTTTTTGATCATAGTGCAGTGCCTTATATGCAGTGTATACTGTAGTTTTTATTGCTTTGTGGAGACACATGTTTATATTGATTTATATTTTTCTCCATGAAGCAATCGGAGTCCTTAGGGTGTGGTGTCCTAAGTCTACAATGTATGATTAAACTATAGAACCTTATAGGCATCTGTTTAACAAGGTTGATACAATAGAAGAGGCAGCCCATGCAAGTACTGAAACCCTGACTTGTTCAGTTTCATAACTTTACATAGTCTAATTGCAGTAGTTTCATATCTCACAAAAGGTTATTATTAAAGGGGACTCATCACCAAAAATTTTTTTTCAAATCCTATTTTATCAGGATAGTCATGCAAAATGAACTTTAATTACACTATAAAAAAAAAATTTTTTTTGACTCTTGTTTCCTTCAGCCTGGGAATTCATAATTATAGCAAGCTGGCAGGAGCCATTTTGTGGACACTGTTATTAAGGCAAGCCTTGTATCATCTCAGAATCTAGTTTGTGCACCAGAATGAGGGACCCAATGTCCATCCCTACACACTGGCAACACAATTAAATGTTAAAGAAAGAGGAGGACTGTGGGGAGAGCAATGACATCTAGGAAGTGCTGAATGGAAAGTGAAAGTAATTTCCTGCCCCGCCTCTATGCCTAAGGCATTGAGAAGAGGCAGACAATATTTGATTGACAGCTGAGATTTTTAAATGAGTTTACAACAGCTATGAATGATTTAATAAAAAAAAGAATTTGGGTTTCATGTTTAATTTGAAATGGACTTTTATTATACAGCTTTTTTTTGTTGAGTGACAGGTCCTCTTTAAAGGCAATTATTTTTACATGTCAATAAAGGGGGCATGCTTTATCCTGATAAATAATATTCAAGATCATGAGACTTGTCCAACAGCAATACTGATGAAGAAGTAATCACTGAACTAGGAAGTGCTCTGCTTCTTCTATTTCTTCTATTTTCCAAAAGCACTCTCCAAGCTCACTCATGACATGACCAATAAGTGAAACTGGTTTATTATATGGCGGCACTATCTCTTGTCTGCAGATGACCAGAACTGTCACTGATTGTGACGTACAGTAATGCACACGGTGCAAAATGTTGGTAGATAACGACAACTGAGAAAAGGCAAAGATCGTTTTCTTTAATGTATAAGTACAGCAGCCAGCACAACTTGTGCTGTTGATAAACAGCAAATGGAATGATCTAACAGAAAGTGATTCATTTGAAGTAGCTAAATCAAAAGGGGATTTATCACTTTAATCACAGTAAATATCAACAATATGTGATGCTTGATGTCATTACTCAACACTAAGGTTTTATAATAGGGTAGAACAAAGGGTATTTTCCCTGGACCCTCAGCATCAGAAGAGCCCTGTTGTGGGACATAGATAGAAGTGCAAATGATAAACAATATTGTACAAGAAATAATATGCACATCATATTATGCATTGTGTAACTAGTAAAAGCAGCTTAGGTTTTTCTTGCTGAATTGAATCCACCTTATGTATGTTGAAATTAATTCTGCAAACCTGTAATGTTGTTTGATCGCGTGTGGTCTTAACATTCTAATATTTAACCTTTGTTGCTTTGCTAGGTATCAAGATTGTGCAAGCTGTGAAAATCTGTAACTCCCAAAGCACATGACAGGCTGTGCACCATGCTCTTACTCTGGCAGCCATTGACACATAATAGACACATAAATACATTTTAATATAAATATACATTTTAATAGAAATATGGTTTGGATCACCAAAAAAACAGTTCAGCACTTTGCAAACAAATACTGAAAAGAAAGGCTATGAATCTTTAAGGGCTATGGCTATGGCTATGTCGAAACCAGGTACCACCTCAGGAGGGATTCCCCTTCTGATTCCAACAGAGAAGTGTTGATTGCACTATGAGCTATGGAGCCCCACATTTTTTAGCCAGTTCTCCCCATGACTGTACATAGGAAGGAACTGGCAGGGAAGAGGCCTCTGTGAGAATTAGATATAATAGAAACAATCATAAGCAGGCACATTGATTACATCCATCACCATGAGAGTGCTCTGTCAGTCCTTGCCATCTGTAATTATCTATAATTGTTATGGGAACATGCAGCAATTCAATTTGTAATAATTTGCTTGTGACTTGGTGTGGCATTCAAAAGAGTTGGCAGTAGCCCCACAAAAAAGAGACGAGGGGTGGAAACAGTTTGCTCCTCTGCACTACCTGTATTCTAGACAATGGCAATGTAATTGCAATCAAGGGATAGAGAAAGATCAAAGAGCTCCAGGCAGTATATTTTATCTGCAATGTGGTTTATTTTAAGGGTAAGGACACACGAGACGATTTGTCGCCAGCGTTTTTAAAAAGCAAATCGCGGCGACAAGGCGATCGTCTTTTTCGAACAGGCGATTCCCAGCGACAATTGGCACAGAGCGATTTGTATCCCATTGCTCTGTGCGGTACGTGCTCCTGTCCGTATCAAAAAAGTGCTTCAAAAAAGGCATTTTCGAGCGAGTTTTCGTCCGAGTTTTGTTCGGCATGTTGTCTCGGCGTCTCTCCTCAGCGTTTGTGCTTCCCTCTGTAACCTAGCGTCTTTGTATTCCTGCGCCTTTATGTTCTTGCGTCATTGCGCAGTGTAATTTGAATACAATCGCTGCTACTTATCTGTATGTGTGTGCGTGTCTAGGAGATTTCAGTGCTTTTCTAAGTACATGCTATTTCTGATGAATCGCTCGGAAAAGGGTCTCAGTGCGTTTTGGAGCTACAGGCGATTCACAAACGCGCTGTGTGCACAGTAGCTGGCGACTTTCATATGGTTTTGTGCTGAGACAAAACGAGCGACATGTCGCCGCGATTTGCTTTTTAAAAACGCTGGCGATAAATCGCCTCGTGTGTCCTTACCCTAACAGTCTACGTATGCTATAATATATCGCTGGGTACATGCTTGGCCTGAAACATATAATGTGCTCACACTACTAAAATAAACCACACTGCAGTTTAAAGATACTGCCTGGAGCTGTTTAATCCTTTTCTATCCATTGGTTATGTTAAAGGTGTCTCACACCTGCTAGCGGCAGCCATACAAATGTTGAGCTATAACTTAGGACTGTAAACTTGATGATTGGTACCTCAATGGGACACAAATGTAAACAATAACAATTTCATTACAGTAGGCCTCATTACTAACTACAGAGAGGGTACAAAGTGCAACAAACAGGTGCAAATTGCTGTCTGTCCCATAGTGTGCACTTTAAGTTTCTTTCCACTCTCAGAATGGAGCACAGTTGGCTAAACCTTCCACTGAATACAGCACTGTCTGTGTTTAGCTGCATTCATAATGGAGGGCATCCCATAGAGTGTTTCTAAGATTGTGCTTACACACCAATGACTCTGTGCTCAATACTTGGCTGCCTTGCACCAGATAGCCTTACACTCTATCCCTTGTATATTGAATGTATTTTCAATAGTGCACAATGCAGCAAATACAAAATACAGGTATGGGACCTGTTATCCAGAATGCTTGGGACTTGGGTTTTTTTTTGTATAATGGATCTTCTGGTAATTTGGATTGACATACCTTAAGGCTACTAAAAAGCGTTTAAGCATTAATTAAACCCAATTGGATTACTGTGCTCCCATTCTTCTCTCTTTATTTCTCTGTTTGTAAAATCTTTTACAATACTGAAATGATAGCTGCAGATTTGGTAAAAAAAAATCCAAACAACAGGCGCTCACGCTGTGAAAAATGTACACAAATAAACATGCGAACAGAAAGCTATTATGCGCAGGTTTGCACTAAACTGGTTGGCAGATTGTTCGCCTGGGTATGAAGATAGCAGAAGCTGCCTGGGTCGTTATTGCTGGGATGAGTCACCAGGGAGCTCCGGGCAATCCACTCTTTCTCCTT
Source organism: Xenopus borealis (assembly GCA_024363595.1). Taxonomy (NCBI): domain Eukaryota; kingdom Metazoa; phylum Chordata; class Amphibia; order Anura; family Pipidae; genus Xenopus; species Xenopus borealis. Next base: position 42,979,156 of record CM044446.1, on the reverse strand, counting down.
TTCTTGCTGCCTTTATTACACTTTTAATGGTCAGGCAGCTTTATGGGAATTCCCACCTTTATTTATTTGCTTATTTATTTATTTACTTCTTTATCATCTGCCATATTGTTTCTAAGTTAGGAGAAATAATGAAAATGAATTGCAATCGAAACCACGCCTGCATGTGACTCAAAAGGAATTTTCTCACTATAATAAAACTGCGAACGGGGACGTGAAGCATTTTCCCATAATCCTCTGCACGGCATGATGCAGTGCGTGAGCGTTATCATTATATAACAAATCATGTAACAACTGCAATCTCTGAGGGAGAAAACTGTGTTTGAACCACAGGGGCATAAATTGTGCTTTATTCTGCGCTTGGTGGAAGTTCCTTGGCAATATTCTGTACATGAACAATATCCTAAGGCATGTTTCCTTTTATTTTATTGTTTTATATATGCTGGGTATCACAATATTCTGTACATGCACAATATCCTAGGGCATGTTTCCTTTTATTTTATTGTTTTATAAATATATATATATATATATATATACTGGGTATCACAATATTCTGTATATGAACAATATCCTAGGGCATGTTTCCTTTTATTATATTGTTTTATATATGCTGGGTATCACAATATTCTGTATATGAACAATATCCTAGGGCATGTTTCCTTTTATTTTATTGTTTTATATATGCTGGGCATCACACTATTCTGTACATGCAAAATATATTAGGGCATGTTTCCTTTTATTTTATTATTATATACTGTATATGCCAGCTATATGCTACTATACTATCGCTATACAATCTACTATATCTAATTGTAGATTGCATAATATCAAATTGTTTATTTGTTTCAATCTTCTTCCATATAAAAATGGATACAAATAATTTATAAAGCACTGTGCTGACTGTGAAACACTTATTTCTTAGGCATATCTAGGGGCAGAGTAACCCTATCAAAATCTGAAGATTCTATATATGTTGAATAATCAATCTCCTTCCCAAACCCCCACCATTCCCTGTAATAATAAATCACATACAGGTATGAGACCTGTTATCCAGAATGTTTGGGACATGGGGTTTTCTGGACACAGAACCTTTATGTAATTTGGATTGCCATGCCTAAAGCCTGCTTAAAAAATATTTATTTATAAACATTCATTAAACTCTATAGGATTGTTTTTCCTCCAGTAAGGATTAGTTATACATCAGATCAAGTTCAATGTACTGTTTTATTTTTAAAGAAAAAAGGAAATTCTTTTTTTTTTTACATTTAATTATTTGATTAAAGTGGGGTCAATGGGAGATGGCCTTCCCATTATTCAGAGCTTTCTAGATAATGGCAATTTCCCTATGTTTGGGGTGAATAAGTTATGAGTAAATAAATACAGGCATGGGATCTGTTATCCAGAATGCCTGGGACTTGGAGCATTCTGCATAAGGGATCTTTCCTTAATTTGGAATTTGTACCATCAAATTCTAAAAATCATTTAAACATTAAAAAACCCAATAGTTTTGCCTCCAGTAAGGATTATTTATATCTTAGTTCAGCCACCCATACATTATCTATGTGCAGTGTATACAGTGCATCAGAAAGGGACATCTATTGTTTTTGTCTTCTCATACTGAATTGATTGAAGACAGCTCAAAGTGGAGTGCTGAAAAAAACATCCAGATAAATGAAATAAACTTTTCCCGAAGCCCGCCAGCTATTTTAAGCAGGTTAGACTTTGAGTTAAATTGCCCTAGCATCTGTGCAACACTTGAATTTTTCCCTGAGGTGCCCTGCATGAAAGAATATATTCTATATGTCATTTCTCTTCACATAGTGTTATACTTACAGAAAGAAAATAAATACTGTATTGTTTATTGACTTGAAAATGGCCTCTGACTTTTATTATAAAGCAGGTTTAAAGAAAAGAAAACCATGCACAACATTTTTCAACCAGCCTGGTTCTGTATGAAAAAGGAAGAATTGACTCTTCATTGCATTGTTCTTGCTAATGTAGTCATTTGCAGCAGATTTAACCCCTAAAGTAGATGACATTAAAGGAGAACTAAACCCAAACAATGAATATTATGGAACTTACTGAACCAGCCTAAAGGCCTTCAAAGTTGTATCAGGAGATTCTGTTAGGTGCGTCTGTGACACACACATGCTCAATGTGGTTTGAGGAGCTGTTGAGAAGCTGAGGATCAACGCAAATCAGCGAGCAGAAAATAAAGCTGGCTTGTCATATAGACTGATGCTATATATATATATATATATATATATATATAAAACATATATTCCCCCTTTATTTGGCATCATGGTTATATGTGAACAGTCTAATATGATTACAAAAATGAAGGAAATTATCTGATTGGTTGGTCTTGGTTACCGCAAATAATTTGCGCCATTTTAATATATAAGCCTATATCAAGATTATAAGAAGATGTCCAAGATCAGTTGTTAGCTTTTATTGATTGTCTACTGCACATTTTTGGGTTTCTGGTTACAATGGTTCCCTTTTTATGATTTTGCCTCTTTTGTTAGCACAAAGTAGTAGGGGCTCATCATGAATTACAAGTAAGATTACATTTGGAGTGAATAATTGCTGTTATTATGCTCAAGAACAAAGTTATCTTTACAGCAAATAAGTTAGTTTTAAAATGATACATGGAGATTACAAAATGTAGGCACACACCTGTCATACAGTTGGGACGGGTAAATGCAATTCTATAAATTAAAACCATAGAATTTTTAAAAAATATATACAGCAATAGAACCTGTCATCCAGAATGCTTGGGACATGGGGCTTACCAAATAAGGGATCTCAATAGCTTGAGTCTTCTGAAAAGCATTTATACATTAAATAAACCCAATAAGATTCATTAGCATCCAATATAGATTAATTACGTTTTAGGACCAGGTACAATGTTTTTTTTTATCCAGAAACCCATAATCCAGAATATTCTGAATTACAGGAAGGACATCTCCCATAGAATCCATCAGTGCCAAAACTAGGGGTAGGCAGAAGAGGCACCTGCCTAGGGCGCAACAAAATGGGACACAGGGCAGGAACCTTTTGAAAGGGTCTTCTGCCTACTCTTAGTCTGGGTACTCTTGCTCCACTCTCCCTTCTTTCCAACAAGGCCCCACAACACAACGTTATTGCACCCGTGTAGGAGCATTTGCATGGGGAGCAAGATGGCAGGTTGGGCTGCTTAGAGCTCGCGGTTGGCTTGGCCCTCCCTGAACTCCACCTTAATCAAATTATTCACTTTCATGTATTTTTTTCTGATACAATATACACAGTTATGTTGATGGTAGTAAGACAAATTGCAATGTTCTCAGGTACAATTTGTAGAACTCATTAATTGTGAGAAGAGGCCCAGGTGCACCACCCTGAACCCTCAGCTTAGGGAGCGGATAACCGTATAGAGAAAAGGCAGGCACTTGCATAGACCTTCCAGGCAGGCTTAGTCAAATCATCAAAGTACTGTAGTTTATTTCTGTGCACAAGGATGCAGCCTTACGCATTTCATATCACTTGAATACTTAATCATAGGCACTTGCTTTTTTCTGTAATAATAAAACAATACCTTGTACTTGATCCCAACTAAGATATAATGGATCCTTATTGTGGTGAAACAATCCTAATGGTTTTATTTAATGCTTACGAGATTTTTTAGTAGCCTTAAGGTATGGAGATCCAAATGATGGAAAGATCCCTTTTTGGGAAAACCCAAGGTCCCAAGCATTCTGGATAATAGGTCCCATACCTGTATTAGAGAGTAAAAGGATATCATTTGTAAAAATCTGCATTATTTGATTAAAATGGAGTTTATAGAAAATGTATTCCCTTAATTCAAAACTTTCATGATAATGGCTTTCCAGATAACGGATTCCATACCAGTATTGGGCAGTTACGTAAAATAACACTTTCTTTCATTGCAAAACAGTTTTTGAATAGATATTCGCCTTTAAGAACTAATCATTTTCAAAATTACAATTTTCCACAACAGCCTAGGCATTTTTAGATCAACTGCTCTTTAAAAAGCCCCAATGGCCTCCATAAATGTATTCAGAGATTAATAACAATGTAAAAGGCCCATTGCACTGTACCTCTGCCAAGACCCTCTGTACATTCATTTAGGGGGGAAGCCAAACCCCACCAGTAAATGCAATACACATTACAATCACTTGGTGAATAGAATTGCTGCTAATGTCTTGGCATCTGTGTAGAGTCATTGTAAAATCTTATGCCAGGATGCAATTATATTTTCAGTGCTCTAGAAACACACTAAACGGTGCTCATGTTGCTGAGATAATTTTATGCTGCTCTTGTTTGCTAACAGAACACAGCTAGTTATTTTTGCAGTGTGGATAATCAACTTGAAGATGTTTGGGAAATGTTTTTCTCTAGCAGCACGTAGCTGCTTCTCCAAGTTTTGCTAATCTGGAATGGAATGTGATCATTAGGCGGCCTACCACTGAACTGGAATGTAATGCCCCTTCCAAACCTTTCAGTGAAACTTGGACATCCAGAATCACCCAACACCTGTTCTCCAGAACTGCAAAACCTCAAATTCACATCACAGGAAACCATATTCCTTTCATTTACAGAAGGGTACTACTTCTTATTTGTATAAGTTGTATAAGTAATCCATAATATTTTCTTATTTTATTTCAATTCATATAATTCAATACTAAAACCAGGAAAAAGGCATGCTTCATCAACATTTTAGTTATAGCTAATTCTTGATTAAATCTGCAGATTATGGAGCTCATTTACAGTCACAAAGGCATATCCTTAGGAGCAAAACTGGGTGCAGAACTGTGCCAGTCAATGCACCTTTAATAAAGTACTTGCACCTACTTGTGCTATGCCCAAATATGTTAGTTTTACCTGCTTTGCAGGATAGGATGCAATGCACAGCGTAGTATCATGTTCACTTACCCTTTACTCAGGAGTTTTAGTGAGTCAAGCAGGAAACGTTTAAGCCCTGGTTGATAAAATATGGATATTTAGACTTTTACACACAGGTGTGGTGTGTTTACCCACAGGCATTTGTATGGATACTTATGCTATTACTAACATGTGTTTTACATGTGGCACATTTTTTATATGTTCCACTACACAGTTAGTTGTATCTAACAATTTTTTGCATGAGTAGGGGTAAAAAAGTTGGTAAAAGGCATGACCAATTCCAATGTTTTCTTTGCATGCAACCCCACTTTAGTAAGCCCTTATGTTTTTGAAGCTGATATTTTTCTGCATTATCAATTTAGCCCATGTAGATAGTCCTCTAACTATGCAGATATCTACTGTAGCTATGTCCCTGATCTGGTGCAAAGAAAGTACAGTATAGGAACCCAAAATAACCAGTTAGAATTGTGCTCAAACAGCAGACCAGCACATGCCAACTGCTGACTGGATGTCATATAGATATATGTCCCCCTTGTTATTACTCACCATTAATATATACATTCATTTTTTAATGCATTTTCAGCTATCCACACTTTGAGTTCTTTTATTTTGATTTGGTTCACATGGGATATATGATTCTAGTGGAAATGCTATATATTGGGATCATTATACGTTGATGTCTTCTGTGCACAACCTAATTCTGTGACCTTAGGCACAGATGCACTTGTAGGTGTGCTTTTATCAATGTTGTGCTTTCTTGTGCTACTGAAGAGTCAACCAGAACGGGTGAAGTAAATTGGATGCTTGTCCATCATTTGTTCCTTCACAGCAAGTCTTTATGTTTGGAATAAAATATAAAATGTTACTCTTAAAAAGCTGTGTTCTTATGTTGCTAGTCCTATTGTGATTCTGTCTTGTTATACACAAAGGGTAGGAGTGATATTTGCTTTCACCTTCAACAAAAGCATTTTTATTTTTTTACACCTAAAAGCATTGCTTTTTTTGGATGAGAGCATGTTCCTTTTTTCTTTACTGAATTTGGAACTCGTGGACAAAAAAGTGTATATAATTCTGTATCTGAAAAAAGGGTACTATCAATTGGATGTACGAGAAAAGCAGCTTCTTATAGATAAGAAGGGAATGACAATTTCCCAGCTGGGAATAGTTGAGGAATTATGTTGTACTTAATGAAAGAGGAGCACTCATGTTAAGAATAGGTTCAATTTCTTTAACTATAGCAAACAATCAAGCATATGACCTACTTTAAAGTTTTCTTTTCAAGTTAACCTACCATTAGCAGTCTACATAATCATATACTGCCCTTCCTTCTTTATGCAGCTTTAAGCACATACTGTATTATGTGATATGTATATTGTACTTTTCTTTGGAAATAATTGGGATCTATCTATATCTTTTAATGGACAAAAAAAGCTTATGGGTCGGTAGATGGATGGCACACCAGTACTGGATAAAAAGTTATGAACACATTCAAATATTATGTTTGTTTAATATAATTAAACATTATCAGAGCTGGACCAGAGAAGGTAAGGGAGGCAACCCCCCCTCCACCAAATCCCACTACTCCATTACTACCAATATGAAAGAGTCAGTGGTGGACACAGACCAGTTGGCAGGAAATTTGATAGGGGCATATAGAGAGTGTTGAAATTTCATTGCAAGCTCCAGTTTCATCTTCTGATCAATTATCAAGGAATTGTCTAATCATGAGCTGCCCAAACAGTGTGTTGCTCTGCATATTGTGACATGCATATTTTCTTGAATTGCTCCTTCTCTTTCCCCAAAATAGTTGCGTCTAAGACAGTTGTATCGGCTGCCTCCTTTTCTTTATACCCTAACCAATGTCAACAAAAACTGAAGTGACATCTGCAGAAAATGTCCAAAGGATTATGCGATTAGACTGTCAAGTTCATTATGGAAAATAAATCCTTAAAGGACCAGTAACATCAATTTTTTTTTTTAAAAAAATGTGTTAATCTGCAACGAAAAAACCCCACAAAGATAAATTACACTTTGAAATCACTAAACTGTTGCTTCCGCTGGAATAACTGGAAGGGTACTTGTAAAGAGTTTGTAATAATACAGTGAAACCCTGATTTTAAGTTTTCCCGCATTTTACATTTTTTATTTGTGGTCCCACCAATTTATAATGCATTTCAATGGGGGCATTTCCCTGATTTTAAGTCATGTTTTCCCTGATTTTACATCCAAATTTTGTCCTGCTGTTCCCAAAAATGGCTTTTGTTCCTCTATGAATGTTATTTGTGAAATAAAAAGGTTTAAAATACTAACCAGATTCTGCCTGTTCTACCTGTAAATGGTCGATTCCAATAAATCTGCCCCGTATACAGGTCTGCACCAATCACTTATTGCTTTAGGTTGTGTGTGTGACTGACAGAGAATCTTGCACATGCCCCTCATAGCGTAACATTAACACTGTAATGTTTAAGCCTTGTTATTAACACAGTAAATATTGTTTCTCAAAGTAAAACAGACTCCTGTGCTTTTATCCTTTCAGTACTTGAAGAAAAAGTTACTTTAACACATTTCCCTGATTTTTCATTTTCCCTGATTTTACATCATTTTTTCCTGGTCCCCTGAAAAACATAAAATGGGGGTTCTACTGTACTTTGCTAACCAGTTTTACTTATGTAATCCTAAAACAATAGTCAAATATTCCTATTATCTTAGTTGATGAAATCAAAGACTCATAAGATATTCATTTGATAAACATATTACCAATTCAAGTGAGCATTCATAAATCAATATTATTGCTTAGAGTTATATTACAGAATTACATTTAAATTACAAAGTCTAAAATTAATTTCACTTATTACCGCTTCTAAGGACAGAGAAACCCTCAGGCATACACGGTGTCAGCAGAACTAATGCATAAATTTTGGCTTTCATGAATTGGTTGGATACACTGATGCTGAAAAGCATAACTTTTAATATAACCTATAAATGGTCTATACATTGCATGCTTCCTTGTATTATACTATTAAATTGTACCTGAGAGTTTACACAGGGTTTGTTATTGTACGAGGAGCACTGTTAGAGTTGTATCATGAGGAAACCCTTGACCTGGTCATACAAAATCTGAATGACTTCTGGCTTAGTCAAACACTAGTTTGCACCGTATAGTCACGTTTTTGGGTGCAATATGCCTCCCCTACAGGCAAGGAACCTGTGTATCCAGAATGCTAGGGATACTGTAAATTATCTTCATCAGGAAATTCAGAATTCCCACATTAGCCATTGCTGCCCTTAAGTATTGTTATTCCCTACTGAGTCAATGATGCCCAGTGATTTCTGTTGTTCCAACCTCAAAAGAATTGCCCTTGCTAAAGGTGGCCATAGACGCAACGATGCAATGAATTTCGGACCGAGTGTGGAGAATCCCGTCATTTTTCGTCCGGTGGAAATCGGTCGTTTGGTCGATCAGACAGGTTAGAAAATTTCTGTCGGCTGACAATAATATCTCTGCGTATATTGCCGATCGTACGATTTTAAGTAGGAGACTGTCAGTAGGTTTTGTCGGACACAACTTTCGTACGATCCCTGTAGGGGCAGAACATCAGCTGATCTGTGCTTTTACTACTTTATTTATACAACCTACTCCCCCGCCTGATCTATATGTGGCAGTTACTGACAGCATTAAGTTATTCATTCTGAGCTCAGTCCTCAGTGTTACCTTCCTGCACTCAATCATCTCTATTCAATATCTGTTTTGTAACTGTAAATAATAAGCGCTGTTAACATATTTATTTGTTTTCAATAATCACTGTTAACATATTTGTCCTGTTTCCATAATTCCGTTTCCAGTACAACAAGATCCAGTATGCTTTCAAGCAAGGTTAGACTAAATTCTAAACAGAATAACAGAGATTGGATTAGCAATTTCTTGCCCAGAGACCTAATTCTCCAGAAATGGTGATTGCCCTGAGCTTGACATGTCATGGGTTTTTTTCAACACATTTATATTTAAAATTGGGGCACAGAAAAGTTGAATGGCTATTATGATACCATGAGTGGGTTTAAATGAGCCATTCAGGGTATTTTCCCAAAGTCTCTGAATTTAAGTGATCCAAAAATAGACTTTTTACCCCCACTATTCATAATGTTGCTCTCTAGTCCTTTTATTTTCTGTTTTCCCTTAGTTAGACCTGATCTTTATTAACATATTGACACATGCTGAGTTGTATATTTTTGCTGTGATGCACAAGCTCTGTTGATACTGCCAAAACCATATATATATATACATTGAACTGGAAGACTCAAGAATGTTCTATAGGCATTCTGGCTTTATCCAGAATGGAACACCATCATATTAAAGGCATGGCTTTGCACTTAATACACATCTCATTTTGTGTTACTCTCAGATAGATGTATGGGATCCATTATCCAGAAACCATTTTTCTCTGTAATAATAAAAGAGTACCCTGTACTTGATCCTAACATAGATATGAGTAATCCTTATTGGAGGCAAAATCAGCCTAATGTTGTGATTTAATGTTTTAATGATTTTTAGCAGACTTAAGATATGGAGATCCCAATTATAGATAGACCACTTATCTGGACAACCTCAGGTGTTGAGCATTTGGGATAACAGGTTCCATACCTGTACTGAAACTGCCCTAGAAGTATGGGCCTCATGTTATACATATACTTTTTTGTAATTAAAGTCCAGTAGCATGGTAAATCAATAGTTAATATTACAAATCTGCTAGATTTGCTGCATAGGAAGATAACTAGTATGTGTGCTGAGTTGCTGCATTGCTCATAATCATAGTCTGCACTGGCAATGCAACACATTGCATGGTGTAAGAATACAGTTATTCTTATTCGGAGAAAGTATTTTATTTTAACAGGATTGACCAAGAACATTATTTAATTCATACATCATTTTTGGTTTCTGCAGAGGCTGGAGATTTGCATCTATGACAAATACGGCATCATGTTCTTGCATGTTGAGTGATTGGATGAAATGAATGCCAACGTATTACTGGCAGCCAATCAGCATTTTGATGTTTCATATTATATTGATTCTATTCTTGGCAAAGACACGTGTTCAAACTCTAGTCAGTTCTAAAAATACCAATGGTATTTTCAGCAGAATCCTGCCCAGTATGATATTGCTTTCTTGTTATCATATATTGCTTTAAAAATACAGAATCGTCTAATTTTGTTCAACCAGACAACATCATTCCTCTGTTGGTAGAACGCTAGAGACCTGATTCAATAATCTTAGCAGATTGTGGCTGTCTGTTCCCTTTTTTTATGTCTTTTTATTCAAAGGAGATAAAATGCTGTTTGCCAGTCACAGAAATTGTGCATAATTTGTCTAATGCTATAGATTATATATACATATTATTTAAGATTATTCTTTTTATTATTCAAAAGGTGTATAAAAGTGTCCCTCTTTTCTAACCCTTGGCACACAATTTAACATTGTAAAAATTATACTATGTATAAATATATTGTATACATGTATATGAAATAGGGTTTTAGGTTGTACTGCATGTTTAAATGGTATTTTAAATAAGGTGTTATTTTTAGGGGTATGATAAGAATTTACAATTGCTTGTTGTGTTTTGGATTAACTCTTTTCTTTTGTCTTTTTCCAGTTTGAAATGTAATTTAGTTAATATGGCAATTTTACCCTAACCACCAGGTAGTGGTTTGGAATTCAGCAGTACTGCTCACAAGTCATAGAAAATGAGTCTGTTTTATTAATAAAGAGAATTTTTGGATTATTTGGATAAAATGGAATCTATGGGAGATGGCCTTTCCATAATTCAAAGCTTTTTGATCTGTTTCCCATTCTTTACTGTGGAAAAGCTGGATCATCACAATTCACTGATTAAACCAGTATCAGCAGCAATTGGTGAGTGATTGTGTGTCATTCCAGTATTTTAAAAATCAGCACAACCTGAGAATCAATACCCCATAAAAGTGTGCGGTGTGCTCCCAAATTATCATTTAAATTGTTACCAATTCCTTGGTTCTCAAGACCAATTGCGTTGAGGAGGTTCAGGGCAGATAATCAATACAACAGTCATGGCTAAAACCTTTTTGCAGTAAACTCCTAGTTATCAGTAAACTAGAGACATGGGTATCTTGGGGAAGGGAAAGGGAAGGAATCTTTAATACAGAGCTTATTATCTGTCTATCATCATTATGGGGGGAGGGCATGAAAGGAGTGGTTGCTTTGAAAGAAAACAACAAATAAAATCCTATAGTGCTTTATAATACAAAACAAAGACAATAGGGATTGCTGTTGTTAAAAGAATTGTCAAGATGCAAGCTTCAGTTATTTTGTCCTGTTGAATATAGGTACATTTTTCCTCTGCGGATAGTTAGAATAAATGACACCCCTGCTGCTTGATTATAAACCTGAGCAGTGCTTTCTATTGGCAAAGTACTGCTCTAACGTGGGTGATATATCCTTGTAATGGTTTATCATTTAGCCTGTTACCATTCAAAATGATGCTCAGAATGAACTTCTCACCCTGAAATGATTTAAGCTCATTTAATAGTTATTTAGTCTGCTTACACACTGTATTTAAACGAACTTGCCGTTAATTAGATTTTTTTTTTCCTATTATAAACCTTTTACCTCTCTTTGCCCATGACAACAATGTAAAATTTATACCCTGCTATAAGAATGCAAATATATTAAACTACCAGCCTTGTATTCTAAAGCAATCGAAGGTCCATCAGTAAAACAAGTGTCACATTGCAGACTTTCTGCTGACTGATCATAGTGCAGTTTGTGAGTAGATCAGGCACATTTACAAAAGATGGAGCAGACAGAAAAGCTGATTGCTGATAAATGGACATTAACCTGCTACAAATTACTTGGTGATTCGTAGTTCTTTTTACAAAGTCGCCAAACAGCAATTGCTAATGGGGTTAATAGTTTATAATGGCATTTGCATACACTCTATCAATTAACATAACCAGATAGTATAGATCAGCATCGGCAGTTGTAAACAAAAAAAAAAAAAACAAGGTTTTAACGTTCGTCTAAAGAGAAGACCATTTTTTAAAGGTATTACATTTAATGTTAAGGGGAAATAAAGCATTTTATCTTCATCCAAAAGAAGCTCAGACACAAGGAGCTACAGTGCCTGGGTGCAGTTCAGCAGAAACTGGTGTCCAGTCTCTAAGATAAGCTACGCTCATAGAGTTTATAGATGCTTTTAAAAGATTTATAATCATAAAGATCGGTTAACATCTACTACAGGTATGGGATCCATTATACAGAAAACCGTTATCCAGAAAGCTCCGAATTACAGAAAGGCTGTGTCCAATAGACTCCATTTTATTCAAATAATCCAAATTTTTAAAAAGGATTTCCTTTTTCTCTGTAATAATAAAACTGTTATACTTTATCCAGACTAAGATATACTAAATCATTATTGGAAGTGAAACCAGCCTATTGGGTTTATTTAATGTTTACATGATTTTCTTGTAGACTTAAGGTACGAAGACCCAAATTATGGGAATCTTCTTATCTTCTTGCTTCCTCTGTCCTCTAGCACCTGCCCATGAGAGCAGTAGAGCAAAAAGCCAAACTTTAACAAACAGCTGGCTATTTCTTTCTACTGTGCATGTGTCTGCACCGGGAAATTTGAAAAGAGAAGAAGTGAAGAAGAGCATCGCTCTGTGATGCTCCATGGAAGAACCCTGGCCCAGTGCAGGTTTCTGCTGATAGGGTGTCACCCACAAGTGTAAATGATATTCCTTCTGCCTTTAACAGTTTCAAAACTGAGAAGGGTTGGAACCAAAACTTTCAAATATGACTATATTATGCAGTATGTTTTAGTGGGGCACAAGCTGCATTCAAGCTTCTATAGCCCTCGGTAAGTCAAGTCTGATATTGTGTAAATTATTAGATGTGGTTTAATATGTTATTATAAAACAACTGGACTTGCTGAGTAATTATTGAAGATGTTTCACTACTCACCTGAGCAGTTTCTTCAGTTGAACTGACTGGTGTGGGAAGTTCTCAGCATATAAACTCTTCCAATAATCCAATCACAATTGCACATTGTAACTCTTCAAAGAGGTGACATCTGAAATTCAACAACTGCTCACCAAGTGAATGGCTCAGCATAGGAGGGTGAACTCTACAGGGCAAGACTCTGATGTCTTCCTACACCAAGACATCAAGGTCCAAATCTTAGATAATCGCTGGTTTGAACAAGACATGAAAGAGGTGATGCATGTAAAGGTGGAGAAACCATCCCTGAACAGAGGCAGGGGCCATCACCACCACCTATCTGCTACATACAATGCTGTTCTCACATCTGTATCCCGACGGTTTTCAGAACAATTCACACACCTATTCATGCAATTCACACAAGTAACAAATGTTGCAAGGAGTTGCATGACATATTGGTAATCCTATCACAGTAACTACTCAGAATCGTCACCACTGTGAATTTCAGTTGTTGGATGAAGAAGCTACTCGGAGGAGTAGTGAAAATCCTCATTGTCATATTAGATGGGGGATGTGCACCAGATGGGAACAGAAAGGCTTTCACTTACTATGTGAGCATTGCAAATTTCACTTGTCACTGTTATAAGCAAACGTGTACAAGCCTAAAGGCTCCTCTGTACTGCATCACAGCCAGTGATAAGTAATACCTTCTTTGTGGCACAAGTATTTACCTTTGTACTTATCACTTCTAAGAGTGTGAAACTATAATCTCCTATCATTATTTTAGGGGCAGATTTACTAAATTCACATGTACTATTCACATGAATTGATTGTAAAATTTACAACAAAATTCTAATTCTAATTTCAAATATGCAAATTAGGTTACCTCGACCAGTGAATTCTGTAAATTCAATCGAATCGAATGATTCAAATAATTCGAATAAAAATCCAGTTCGAATATTCGACTATCGACTATCAAATCTACATCTCTAGTCCTAATCTGTGAGCTTTAATATAATTACAATGTAAACTTCTACAAACATCTGCTCCTGTCTTATTTGGTGTATTTAATTGTCTGTTCAGCAAAACACAATCACTGTAGATACCATTTTATTTTGCATACTAGTAAAATTTGCACATTTAGAAGAGGAGATTCATATATACAATACCAAGGTGGCACTAAGTCAGAAATCAAACATGTTACAGAATCCCACATTTATTGTTATGATGAATATTTTTTAATTCATAGCTAAGGGGTATGGCAACTTGTTTCCAAATACAACAGCCTTTTAGCTGACTGCTACAAATATGAAACATGCATTACATATTTAAGCAAGATAAGAAAGGTAATGGAAATGGGAATTACATGCTCTTGTATATTTTTGAAACTAAATAAAATTTGCAAACATGCATACAAAATGGTAGACGAGGTCTGTCAAAATGTTGTTGTAATTCTAAGGTGGAACAGCCTACTGAGTACATAAAGAACTGCTGACAGTAAATACTGATGTAAATATGGTCTTTAATATAATTCAGTGAACATGCTATATACTGTAGATAAGCTGGTCAAAATGTTCAGAGGTATGGCTGACCAGTCTCAACATTTATAGCTCATACATGTATATTGTGTGCATTTGGTTTTTA
>CM044446.1:42951400-42961426 GCA_024363595.1 Xenopus borealis | reverse complement strand
CTCCCACCCTGCATGCCCCAGTGTAATTATAATATTATCTGAACAAAGGACACATGGCCATGCTCATAACATTTTTAATAGGGCAGGAAGGGTGTGCTGCCTTAGAAGACAAGAAGGAAATGGAATTTATAGATAACACATTCCCCCATTTCTTTGGTCTTTATGCAGCACACTGAGAGAATTATATAGCAACAGAGGAGAGGAAAGACAGAATTAAGTAACAGCTGCTTGCAGAACATTTTTACCAAAAGTAGCTTGTCCTGCTGAAATGAAATCTTGGCGATAATGCAAAGGTATGGACACTGGGACATGTTGGGTAGGTGGATTTTTTCCTGTCCTACCTAAGGGTCTCTCTCATTGTGCTGGCCGAAGACAGAATAAATGCATTTCTATTATTCATTATGATAAACCGTTGCACCATGTGATATAGATGCAAGGGTCCAATGGAGTTGCAGTACATTTATGTCTAATCCAACCATTTGGATCAAAGACCTTCATATGTGAATCATTTTCTTTGCAGTTTGTTCAGTGGCAAGTGGCTCCTAAACTGACCCAGTGGAATTGTTTTTTGATATACTGAAGTTCTGCCAGATGTGTCAGGCTTACCTCCCAACTGTCGTGTTTTTCACAGGACAGTCCGGATTTTGACAGTTCAACTCGCAGTCCCAGATTATGACTGAAATGTTTCTCTTCGTTGAACAGTAAAAGATACAACATTTCTAAAACTTAATTGGCTTTTGGCAGAGAGCCAGAACACATGGCAGGTGCACTTAGATACTTTTGTAACAATTTAAGATACTCGAAGAAACAATTGTAACTATATAAGATAAGCAGGTCTCTGCAGGAAACTGTGACTGTACCTTAAAAGGCAATTCACCTTCATTAGCAAAACATATAAAAACCACAAAAATGTGTTCAAACTTTCATAACCTGCAAAATTTTGTAAAATGAACATGGTAATTAGGGGTGTGGTCACAAAAACAGGCGTGGCCAAACATTTTCATATATTTTTGTCCCTCTTTCTGTTTCCAAAATGTTGGGACGTATGGTGAGGTAACTAATGGACAAATTTGACAAGAGCCAAAAGAGATATGGGAAATTACTGGAATATTATTGGCTTTTAGCAGATATATAAATTGCCACTTACAAAAGCAAATCATATATCCAAAGATCTTAAATGTCCAGTAACAGTAAACCATTTACTACTGGGGATCAAGCAACCTATTGTTTGCCCATGCCCATGTTACCATTTAACCCTATAATACAATAATACATAGTCAACTACATATTAATCAGATAAAAATATAAATGTACCGCTTTGCCAAGAAAAAGTGGAATTCTATGTATAACAATAGCTATTCATCTACTTCCAGTAAGTAATAACATATAATTCACGTTATTTTTGTTGTTTCTGACAAATCAATGATCTAATAATGATAACAGTATGCACTGTGCTACTTCCTCACACAATGCCATTTTCTTGGAGGTAATGTTCTCAGAATAATTCATTTTCTATTGCATTGCTGAAAGGAGCATGTGAAATTCCATCAAATCAAGCAATAACTTGTGAGTGATTTCTTGCTGAAACAAATTGAGGAGATCAGACCCCTTGCTACTGTTAAAACTTAAAAAAAAAAAACTCTTCAAGAAAGATAGACAACACTTGTCTCTTCACATCCTAAATTAATTTCTACTCTAGATCAGGGCCCAGGCTGCTGTCAAATCACTGCTTCAAATCACTGCTTAAGAAACACATTTATATCATAGTGGTACATTATGAAATATATTTAAATAAATATTGCCCCTTTAAACCATTGAGCCCCCATTTTATATTGGCCCCCATTGATATTATGTGTGCTGCCTCAAAGATTACCTGGCCAGAAATACTGCAGCTCTAACAGGAAGAAGGGTGGAAGCAAAAGACCAGGTCCTTTAATTGGCTCATGTGACCTAACATTGGTTTGTTAGTGTGCACCATGAATTGCTAGGGGGCAGCAATTTTCTATTTAGGATTACCCAATGACACATACTATTAAAAAAGTATAATATTATGAAAATGGTTTATTTACATGAAGGATGTTTTTTCTTTTTTAAATATGAGCTGTATTATGCTGTTGTATATTTTTAGAGAGTTTAAGGTGTAGATGTTCAAGAGCTGGAGAGTTTTGCATTAGGCAGCCCTGCAGCCTTTCATTCGTATAGGCATTAAATGATGCAATAAAGCTTATGAATGGAGTACTTAATCTAAAGATATAAGATATAGAACTAGAACTATATGTTGTGTGTAAAAAAAATACCTATCTTGAAATTTTTAGTGCACATTACATTACAGACTTATATCTTGCTGTTAAGTCCCAGAGTGTAGTGCTTCTACCAGTGTATAACACTTGTTTGGGGTCAACTGCTGCTAGGTGTATGGCCCAAAACTGCCAAGGACCAAGATCAATATCTTGACAAAACAACAATGGCACTACTGATGCAGTTGAACTGGTGAAGGATGTTTATTTGTTCATGAAAAAATGACAACGCTTGGGCCTTTGTCAAGAGCCCTGCATCAGTAGTGCTATTGGAGTTTTTGTTTTGCCATGCAGCAAACTCAGCAACACAGTCCATACTGAAGATGCTACAAGTGAGAATACTGACAACCAACATGCCATATTGCTCTGAAAGTTTGTCAAACACTTCACTGAATATCCATGTCAATAGCAGGTGGTTCACTACCCTTCTTCCCCCCTACATTTCCTAACATATGGCAACTCAACTATACAGGGGGCACATGTAGGGCAATAGGACAACTTTATTTTATTTATTAAAGGTTTCCTGGGCTTGTGTAGTGGAATGTAGTGGCTGTAACATATACTTCTATTATAAGTTAAAGTTCCCGCCATATGCAAATTAGGCTTCGCTAGCATTACAGCGCTCTGCCTAGCGAAGTAACACTAGGGCAACTACGCTAACGTTCGCCGACCTGAGCGTAAATTCGCACTTTAGTGAATTTGCGTAGTGCTGGCGAAAATTCACCTGGTGAAGTGCAGCGAACGCTAGTGAAGCCAACGCTAGCGAATTTGCGCATCTTAGTGAATTTGCCCCATAGAATAGGCCAGAGCCCCAGCTCCTAAGTGCAGAGCCAGAGCAGATCAGTTTCAATTTTAAAAGCTTCCACATAATAAATCCCAGTAAATGCCTATCAGATTTCAATCTGCTGCATCGTGGTAATAGATACAACCCCCAACCAGATGAAATGAGAACTTACAGTCTTCTTGCACATTCATCCTCAAAATAGAGTGGATCTGATGCTGTGTGAAATTGATTTGTCAATACAGTAGATCTGTGCATTTTACCTGAGGAGTAAATGCTTCTCCAAAACCATCCCCACACTATGGCTTAGGCCGGAATTTGTATTGTTTATCTTTTCCAGTTCACTGCAGAATATGGGGGATACAATGACTGTCTTCAATCAATTATACAGCCGCTTTATCGGTTTCATCCTACTTAACTGGCGAAGTATACAGTACAAGGATTCTATGTTCAGGCTGGTATCCTGGAGTGCATATCTAAAACAAGTGATCCAATCATGGCCACAGCACAAATGTGAATAAATACAGGTGCAAATAGGTTCATACAAATCAGGAATAGTTGCTCTACTCCATGTTTAAGGATCTTTACTGTAGTAACTGTCCCAGCAATGCAGTCAAATCATTTATGTAGTTACAGACTTCACTGCAGTAATATAAAATGTATATAAATATAAAAAGAAGAGTGTTGTATATAGGTAATTTAGATTCCACTCCTAGGCTATAATGGGAGGAAGTTTCACATCTCCTCTGCAGTGTGCCCCTGAGTAAAAACTTTACCAAAGGGATAGCGTCACCCTCATATGCTTTCTACACTTGGCTCAACCAGATGAATTTCTGTTTTGGAATGTATACAGTAATTACATGAATCAGCTTATAAGGAGGTGAACTATATCTATACAGGTATGGGACCTGTTAACAAGAATGCCAGGGACCTGGGGTTTTATAGATAATGTATATTTCTGTAGATTTGAATCGTCATACCATCAACTAAAACACATTTAAACATTAAATACATTGCCACCAATGTGGATTAATTAAATCTCAGCTGGGATCAAGTACAAGGCACTGTTTTATTATTATTATTATTATTATTATTGCAGAGATAAAGGAAATACTTTTTAAACATTTCTATTATTTGATTAAACTGGGGTCTATGGGGGATGACCTTACTGTAATTAAGAACTTTTTGGATAACAGGTTTCTGGATAATGGATCTCATACCTGTATTTTATTTTTACATTTTTATAGGGCCAGCAGGTGGAACCTACGCTTGTTGGCCTTTAAGTGAATTCCCCTACAGGAGTCTATATAAGGAAGTGCAGGATTCAGATTCCTTGTTAGAACCTAGACAATAGGTTTGGATCTAGCTCATCCTGGAGATTAGTAAAGGTGATCAGCAAAGGCATCCTATAACTTTAGTGAGGAGGTTGTTATTGGGGTTTTTATCATAGTACATGTTTGTTTAATATGTTAACTGAAACTTACGTTCAGCACCTTCTCTAAACACTTTTCAAGCTGATTAAGTGGAAGTAACTGCCAATGCCAAGAGTCAGTAAAGGAGTATCAATGTACTGTAAGTATTGTTTTCAACATTCATCTAACTATTTTAATATCAAAAACTTGCATCTTAGCATTATTTACATTTTAGTTTCATCAAAATGAATAGGTTTATACACACAATTAACATGAAAGGCTTCACAAAACACTAATACACCTGATGTAGGTGAAAGGATAAAACACATACAGACATTCTAAAAATGACATTTCAGGGCAGTCCTTACAGAAAACATCTTTACTCAGTTCATGGCTAAATATTTTCTTCCAGAATTTCTCAGCTGGTGGCAGATATTGATCCAGTTGAGGGTAATATGTCCCAGCTGGATACTAGACTGCCAGCTCAGTGATTTAACATTGTGTTTCGTCTCTTTTGTATATAAACAAAAGATTATTTTGGGCAAAAATCTCTTTCATTGCATGTGGTTAGTAACACAGAATGGAAAATCAATTTCCCGTCCAAAAAACTAAACTGCACTGCATGCATTTTTCCCAATAATGGTAATATCTATTTTACATGGAAGCAGCCATCCACTTTTCATTTTGTTCATTTGTCAAAATCAACTAGTAAAAGATATATGTAATTTTAAAGGACCCTTTTAAAGAATTCTGCTCAGACCTGCCACCCTTAGCTCAAACTACAATGTGACAGATATCTGAATTGCTCACCATGAACTACACACAAAGCCCACAACAGTAGAGCCATACACCTTTTTTCTGCATATATTCCAGTAAACCTTTTTTTTATTGCTTGCTTGTTGGGAGACAAATTACAGGACAATAAGTCTAAAATGAACAATGAACATTTGTAGGTGACCCACACCAGTGGCACAAGCAAACAGCAAGGGTTGGGAATGGAAATTCTACAACAGATTTGCTCAGGGAGTTTTGTTCCCTCAAGAAGTTTTGGTCCAGATGAAATAGGTCAGACTAAATTCTGATTTGGTATGATCAGTTCCCATAAGATTTAGACACTTACAAGTTTCAGCCTTAAAGAATAGCCATGGGAACATTATCTAATAAGCACTTGCAGTATTAGCAATATTTTTGTATTCTATTGATTGTATTCAGTCATCTATCTGGAGGTATATCCCAGTCTATGGTCTTGTTGTCATTTAATGACCACTCCTAAGATCCGGTGTGCAAGACAAATGCTGGTTAAACCCATTTAAAAAGGATGCACTCTTTTTGCTCTGTTCTCTATTATCGCTAAATGCAACTGTGGTAGCATCTGAGATGTCCAGAAGGTCCAAACTGAACTCAGGCTTGCTGTGCTCTTCAGTCTGAAACAATCTCTTTTTATATTTAGAAGGATCTCTCGGGTACACATTTAATGGCTAGGTCTTAAAGTGTGGGTTTCCAATAATATCTGCAAAGGCTGGCAAGGGAAACACACATTGTTAGGAGAGAATAGACTGCAGAATAGACTGTAAAATACATTACTGGCAGTAACACCATGGCACAGAATCATGGGAAGGAATTCATTGCAACATTACAAAATGATTATTTAACAAATAAATGGGGGAATGTAATAAAAGTTGCAAAGAGCAAAACAATTTGCACAAACAAGAATACAACCTTTCATTTCACAATGTAATACTTTTCCTTAAACCTTTATTGCATTGCAAATTTTAATTGCATATTGAAAATGTTCTGTGTATTGCGTACCCACTTTTAAGAAGTGTTTGAAAGTGTCTACTGAAACAAACACAACAACTTTTTCAGTAAGAAGTTTTATTACATTCACTGGGCACTAGCACAAACTATAAAACTTGCTAACTTTCTTCCACTGTCGGAAGAGGCTGCTAAGCATTTTCTGGGTTCTCAAAAGCTATATTAAATTCATACAAAGGGAAATTTCTTTGCACAAAGCATTGTTTTTTCATTGTGAATATTTTTTCCATTACCAACTTTTATTACATTCCCCCAAAAGAGTTTTTTTTTATATAGTATAGGGCTTCTGGAACTTGTGTGTGCTAAGTGTGGGGTAGGATGAAATGTGCAAAAAAAGATGCCATTTGTACCATTGTTTTTAATTTGTACATTACCCTGCTGATTGTAAATTAGGCCCAATGGTTCTTCCTATTGCAAGTAATTGTCTGCTAATACAAGCATGGCCATTGACCAATGCATTTGTTAGAGTCTGTGCATGTAAATGAAGTCCTTTCCAGGCACAATACAGGCAGCAATGCAGATAATGATTGACATTTTATTTGATAAAGGGCTGTTTTGAAGTCATTCAGACAGCCTTTTGACCTGCCTAGTGTAAATGCTTTGTCTAGTACAGAAAACGAGACATCTAAATCCATCTTATCTGTTTAAACTGCTCTACAAATCTACAATATACAAATGTCTAGTGTAAATGCATTGTCTAGTACAGAAAAAGAGACATCTAAATCCATCTTATCCATTTAAACTGCTCTACAAATCTATTCCTTGTATATGTTACATTCTTGATTGTCTTCCTTCCAAAGCATTCAGCCTCTGTTACTGTTAGCTCTTATTCTACTGTTTTAAGACAGGTATTTATTTTAACTGGATGATAATACATTGTTTGACTACACTTGACTGCAGGATAGTGAAACTGCTAAGCACCGAATTACTCATATTGTAAACTGCAACAAACAACTTGTTTAAGCTCTCTACAACTGACATAATAATATGCAGCACTTATGGTTTCAAAGCCAAGCAGAGATGAAAATATCTTATTTAGAATAACTAGATGATTTGGTAGATTACAATAGATATGGCAGTTTTATTATCCAACAGACAAAACATAAGCAGCAGCAAAATGAGCCCATATTTGCCTGCTCCATTCAGCATTATAACATTAGGTAATTGGTGCTTGAAAATGATTTTGCCTTTGTGATGATTCACTGCAGAAGATGTTTTGTAAGCGAATTGAATTATTAACTTTGCTTAAAATATAATGAACAGATTGCAAGCTCTATGTGTCATCCATTAATTCTAAATTACAGTATTTATTTATGAAATACAATCAGTAGGGAGAAAGCAACAGAGTATAAAAGAGAATGCTAGAGCACCCTCAAAAAATAATGGGGAGAAATAAGTGTTATATTTACAGTCAACATAGCTGCACCTCTTTTTCAGTTATAGCTTTGCCAGGGTATTCCTCTTTTACCAGTGTTTATTCTTATTACTGATAGTTAAATAGTTATGTACTTCATTTGGTTTGAAAAAAGACCACAGCCCATCGAGTTTCACCCCTCCAAATGAAACATAGTGTCAGGAACAGCCAGGAATCGAACCCTGGTCCCTGGAAGTTCTGCATTACCAGGGTGAGCCACTGGAGGATCTTTATACTCATGCTAGACACTGCTCTGGACAGACTTGTAATATGTTCTTTCTCCCCTGCCTCGTTAACAACATGTGTTTTCCATTCTCAATTAATGACCCTTTATAAGCCTGTCCCTGCCCTATGATCCTTGCTTGATCATCTGAGCTCCTGAGCCCGATCCAGCCCCTTACTCTGCGATTCCTGACTCTTGATTCCCGGTTCCTGTGTCCCCTGCCTGGTTCCTGTGTCCCCTGCCTGGTTCCTGTGTCCCCTGCCTGGTTCCTGTGTCCCCTGCCTGTTCCTTGTTCCTGTTCCCACCTTTTTCCTGATTCCTGTTCTCTGTGGATTCCCTGCTTTTACCTTCGGCCTGTTATTTCGACCCTGCTTGATTGCTACCTGCCTCTGACCTTGCCTACTCTTTGGACCTTGCTTGCCTGTCACCTACCCAGACCTTTTCTGCCTGTTCATTGGATTTGCTTTGCCATTACCCAGGCTTGTATCTTTCAGTTTACACTTCTGTTTATTGTTATTTTCATTTTCTCCATTAAATCACCTTCACCATATCATGGCTTCTGCTGTTAATCCTACAGTAAATGTGTGTCACCTGGGTTATCCAGCATATAGGCTCCATTCTGCTGAACATTCACCAGCTTCCAAACCTGACACATAGTGTCCATATATATAAACACAAACTCACAGCGACCCCTCTATACACTCGCATAAACTACTGTATATGTCTATAATATATACGTATATCTATACTAATTGATAGCCAAAAATGTAATGTATAAAGGCTGGAGTGACTTAACATCTAACGTAATAGCAAGAACATTACTTACTGCTTTGCAGCTTAATGTGCCTTAAGTTTTATATAAACATATACTTAGTTATTGCAGACTAAAGCGCTACGCAATATGTTGGCGCTATAGAAATACATGTTATCATTATTAATAATAATAATAAACTGTGTGCTTTATTTCCTTGGTGGATTCCCCCTGAGATGTAATTCCTTAGTGCCCACTAGGTGGAGGCACTGAGCTGTAAATCCCAGTTCCCAGAATCAGGACACCTGATTGCCATAGCAACTGTGCCAAAGTAAGTGAGTGTACCAACAAAGAGTTACACTTAGGGGCAAATTTACTAAGGGTTGAAGTTGAAGTGAATATTCAGATTAAAAAAATCGAATTCCACACTTCGATACCTTAAAGTCCTGGAAAATCTAAGGATTTTTTGAATTATTCAAATCAAATGATGCATTTGAATGATTCAATGGTCGAATTTCGAATATTGAAATTTGACCCATAGTAAATCTGCTCCTATCCAATCCTTTAACACTTTATATCCTATAACACATAGCACTGAGTCACCCACATGAAATGATAATGAGAATGCAAAATGACTAGGAATAGCATACACACCCATGACATCCCCTTATTAGGATGGATAAGGCACTTCTCCATGAGAAAAACTGGGTAGAAAGGGTTCAGTCAAAGACATTAAAACAAAAAAGGATGATGAACGTTCTTTCTTGTAAACTCACCACATGCCACAGACCTTCAAGTAAACCATATAAAACCATTTAAAACAAAAGGACAAGGAAAGTCTAAAGTAGAATAAGGCTAGAAATGCTGTATTTTGTATACTTAACATAAACATGTACTTACTGCACCACAAGCCTAATCAAACTAATGATTTATGCTTTCAAAGTTGGCCACAGGGGGCTGTCATCTTGTAACTTTGTTATACATCTTTGCTAGACCAAGACTTATCACATGCTCAGTGTGGTCTGGGCTTCTTAGGGATTGTCATAAATTATCAAAACAGCACAAGTCAAATAATATCTGCCAGAAGCCGATACAGTAAGACTGATTAATAATCAGAATATACAGACTGCACTGGGTCAAGTGCTGTCATGTAATCTAATGTGGATTTTATAGTTTTTGTATTGTTTAATACAAACTTTGTCCAACTCTCCAGAACCAGTGGCTGCAGCAAAATAATCCTCCAAATAGAAGCCCAGTTTATCCTTTTAAATCTGGCTCCATGATTGCTGTTCCTGCAGCTGGAGTTGCAAACAGTAAAGGCAAAAATAAAATG
>CM044446.1:42932884-42951110 GCA_024363595.1 Xenopus borealis | reverse complement strand
AAAAAAAAAAAAAACACTTTATCCATTCATCATACTTGAAGCCTAAGGGTAGAGGCACACAATGCTATTTGGGAGAGATTAGTCACCCAGCAACAAATCGCCTCTTTTTCAGGTGACTAATCTCCCCGCAAAGCCTTCCCCTTGTCTAGCCCCGCTGGCTAGAATGTAAATCACCGACGGGATGGCACTCGGAGCGCTTCCTTTTCCAAAAATTAAGCATTCTGAGTGCCATCCCACCGGCTATTTAGATTCTAGCCAGCGGGAAGTCAGTTTGGGGAGATTAGTTGTCTCGAAGAAGAAGAGCTTTGTCGCCAGGCGACTAATCTCCCTGAATCTGACCGTGTGTCTCTGCCCTAAATGGTACTTTGCTGTTTGTACGCCCCTTATGAATGCAGTAATAACAACTGGGTAGTAGAACACACATGTGTAGTATAAACCACCGAAGCAGGGAAGACTAAATATTCAGTATGCAGATACTAAAAATACTGCAATCTCATTATGTGCAGTTAGATGTGCAAAAAATGTTCAGTGTCAACGAAAAGAAATATATGTGTTTGCTTTGGAGATAGTAATTGTTGTGCTACACTCTCTTACTTGTCTGTCTTTTTTACTTTCAATTCATGTTCAAGCGTGCATACAAAATACAAGGTCAAAGATTGAATGCTTTTCACTCATGTTCACTACATGTTTTAAGGCACGGCAGGGTTAGAAATTTTGAAAGTACTATAAAGATTTAAAGAAAGAGCTTAAAGGATATTCCAATCATTAAAAATATCACTAGACCTTCAAAGGGCTTTGTATATAGGAACTCAGTTTCCATTTAAACAGTTACAGTATGTTTTAGCCAGGCAGAAATTGTATATTAAAATGCAATAACATCGATTTAGTTACACAACCTTCAAACTAATGTTTTGAGTGAAATATAGCTCTTCTTTTCAAAACATCTTCATAAGCCTGAGGAGGGAGAAAAACCCCTGATATAACAGAGTAAATCTCAATACTGAAAAAAATGCTAATTTGAAAATGGTAAATGTTCATATTACTAGGATTGAATCTGAGCAACTGATGGGTTTGAAACAAAGTATTCAGTTCTGAAAAATAAATCAATACATCTTTGGTTATGGCGTGTAAGATCGAGTGACAATGATTGCCAGGATTTATAACCTTATTATGAAATCTGTACTATAAATAATAAAAAATGATACCGTGAAAAGAAAGATAGGCTTAATCCTGAAAATACAGTCTTATTTCTTCTGGCTTTTAAAGTTGAGTTAAGGGGCTCTAAAGAAAGTTTTTGCTAAAGTAAAACCATGAAGTACAATTTGCTCTTATTGAAAAGAGTTTTGTCACACAAATATATAGAGTATAAATAGTTGAGAGCCATGTATTGGCTTACTTTAAATTACATTTTGGGCAAGCTGTCTGTTAGATT
This sequence comes from Xenopus borealis, assembly GCA_024363595.1. Taxonomy (NCBI): domain Eukaryota; kingdom Metazoa; phylum Chordata; class Amphibia; order Anura; family Pipidae; genus Xenopus; species Xenopus borealis. Next base: position 42,949,678 of record CM044446.1, on the reverse strand, counting down.
AGAGAATAAAAGAGACAGGAGCCATGGTTCATGTGGTATCTTTTTGCACTGTTAACATTACTTCTTGTACAGGAGTAAAGACTTGCATGGTTTAAAAGGACAAAAAGGTTAGGGCTCCTACACACGGGCGTTTTGGACCTGCGCTCCCCTGCGTTGCGTTTGGCTGCGTTCAGCCGCAGGGGAGCGCAGGTCTAGACGCACCTCATTTTGTTCAATGAGGTTGTACCCACGAGACGCGTATAAGCGCCGAATGCAGATTCAGACGCAACATGCTGCATTTTTCCTGCGTTCGGCGCTTACATGCGTTCGTGTGAGTACAGCCCCATTGAAAATAATTGAGTGCGTCTATACCTGCGCTCCCCTGCGTTTGAACGCAGCAAAACGCAACGCAGGAGAGCGCAGGTAAAAACGCCCGTGTGTAGGAGCCCTAAAGGTAAATGGTCTTTTACTAAGGGTCTGCTATGTTAATTGTCTTTGTCTCAAATTGTCAATAATGCCACAGTTCCCATGAGAGACTTGCATCTGCTGCTTGCCCTAAATTTGTCATTAAATAACAAGATTAAATTGCACACTGTTGCTACTAGCAAGTTTACTTTTGACTCTTGTGATCTGCACATAAATCACTGCCATTTTGAAAAAAACTGCATAGTTCTCAGCGTAGTATGGAGATGTACAATGAAACAATAGCAGTATTTGGAGCAACAAAATGGCTCATTGGTTTCTACTGCTGCCTTACTGTGCTTGTGTTCAGAATTTAATAATGGTCACAGCACTAAATGCAAGGAGTTTGTATGTTATCTCCGTGCCTGTATGGGGTTCCTTTGGGTACTCCATTTTCCTCCACAACTCCAAAGGCATAGAGGCAAGTTAATTAGTTCCTGATCATTCTAAGCATGTGAATCAGATTGGGAGTTCAGATTGCACCGCTGGGACAACAACTAATGTGAATGATAAACAATTTCTGTGAAGTGCTGCGTAAATGTGTCTCGGCACTAAATAAATTAATGATACAAATAAGCATTTGCTGAAGTCTGAAGTAAACATTCCTACTGCTTTTTATGACAATGAAAGTGTGAATGCCAAGGGGAACATTCTCTCCAATTAAAAAAAATAAAAATAAAAATAATTCAAAACTTTTTTTTAACCGTGCCTCTATACACTTATATGCTCCTTTGGGGAAACACATAGGCCTCATAGTTTAATCTATCTCTGTTACTATATTTATCGCAGATGCAAGCTGATCACAACAAAACCAATCAAACTAATACAAACATGTTAAAACTAGATTAAAATGCATGGTATAGTACTTGTACTGCAAACATATGTCTATGGGGTTCAGTTTTTACATTACCCAGAAATATCTATAAAGGTTTTTATTCATCCAGGTCATTGTATATCTAGTACTATCTGAACAACCGAAAGGACATTGGGATTGTATTATTGGAAGAGTTAATTTGCCGAAGGACTTCCCATACCATTCAGATGAACTGAGAAAGCTGGTCACATGATTAGTGAAACAACTCAGCCTGTCCAGTTGCTCTAGATTCTGCTGTATATTATCCAGAAATGTTCCCAGTGGTGCTGAGAAAAAGAGATCTGACATTGTTCACTGGTGCAGCCAGACTGATCAGCTACAAAGGGTGTTTCTTAATAAAATACCTTTGCCAAAAAAAGGCAAACAGTAGGAATATAATACACCATGCAACACAATCAATGACAGACGGGAAGGGAGAACTGTTTGGCTACTTTTTTTTGCTTGCAGATGTCTTTTGCTTTGTTTTCACAGCAAACATGAATTCAACAATATCTATCTCATTTTATATAGAAAAGTTTATTTATTGTCAGATATTAAGCTGTTGCACAGGTTCCATACATCAGCCATTAAACTGGCAAGTTGGACTCAAAGGGTCAGGTTGGCAGCTTGTATCGGCCTATGTCTTAAACATTTTCTTTCATTAATATAATTGCATTTAGATCAATAAAACACAATTCTTTATTGGATGCTATGATTTGCTGCATTGGTGCAAACTTGCCCGTGTTAGCCATTAGGTTCCATGATTCAAAACTGATCTTGCATCTATCATTATAACGAGCTATGTGAGTGTTCATGATAATTGCAAACACTTAGGGGTCCTTTAACTCCTGGGCAGTGTGCAAAATGCAAAAAAAGTGGGGTGAAGCACCTGTTTTTTTTTGTTTTTGCATGTTATTTAATTTTTGAAGTACAGAGGCTTGCAGGTACCCCCTGCATATCAGTGTGCACGTCCCCTAACTGACTGTGGCAAGCAGTAAGGACAGGGCTGACCTGCATCCCAGGAAAGTGTTCTGTGCACATAATGCTGGATTTTTGGATTTTTATTGTCCCTTGCAGGGGTATTGTAAATGACATGGTCTGTGTTTCATTTTTAGTACTGAAAGTGAAGGCAAAATGACAGGTTCCTACACAATTTCTACTCTTTCATTGGACAAGTACAGTATATGGAAACAAAACAGAAAAAAAAATAATTTAGCTTGTATAATAATAGTTTAAAATATATTTAGGGATAGCTGTTGATATGAACATAAGTGGTTCCATTAGATTTCTCTCATTTCAAATTTGTTCTATAAAGTGCCCCGATCAAAATGAATTTACTTCCCATCAGCAATGTGATTTAAATAAGCACACACAGTTTAAATGAGTTCGAAAAAGTCATCAGAGATGTAAAACTGCAATTACAAAATGAATTGTAGAGTGTACGTTCAATTTAAATGGCATTATGGAAAAAGATGGTGTGTCAATGAAAAGCATTATTTTTACATTTTGCTGGAAGCATCAGTGAAGTCACCAATTCTTCATTTCTTTACAGCAGAGTTTAGGGCTGCTAACAAGTTTCATTTATTTGCTAATGAAAGGAAACCCTTCAAAACAAGTGCATTATATTCTAAAATGTGTTTTGAATGGACACAGAAGAACAGAAGAAAGCACCATTGCTTTTCCATCAGAAGAATGGGAATACGAGTTTCTGGAAAAGAATGATAGATCAGAAAAGTTGGTGTTTGGGATGGTATAGAAATATAGCTAAAGTTTTGTACAGGCAAATGCATGTTTCTCTACCAGTGACTTCCAAAGTGGAGCAGTCCATCATATCATATATAGCTTGGGGTTTAATTTTTTCTAATCCTAGATATTTTTATTCATAGTTTTAAAGAAGTAATTTTTAGTTACCTGAGGATTAGAAACAACTTTGATTGACTATTACGTAAAATGATCATTATTTTGAGCTTTTGTTTTCTGAAGGAAAATCATTTCAGTGACTCTACCCCTGGATCACCAATTCTCCTTCCATTTAGACCTGAGTATCTGCTACTTCCATAATTTTACTGCCAGGATTTATTTAGTTACAGCAATGACATATAAACCCTATAATCAGCTTCAAGTACCTTGGAAGAAAGACTTGTGATGGTACTTGGGAATTTAAATATATATATATATGCGGAGGGATCACACATCTGTAGAGTAACACTGTGCATTACTGAGTTGTATAATCTCTTTCCTCCACTTTATATGTGAAGCTTGACACTGAACTGTAGAAGGCAGAAATTTGCCAGTGTCCACATAGCACCCTTCGTGACAATTCGCCAGAGACAATGCAAATTTACTAGAGTGTAAAGTTTCGTCCTGGGCAATGGATGGTGGTGAAGTTTTGCTAGCGTTACTTCGGCAATGCGAGCAAAATGCGCTAGTGTTCATTTCTGCCAGCACAAATTCACTAGAGGTCTTGCTCCTAGGTTAATGTGCATACGGAGTGAAATTTGGGGACACATTTACTAAGGGTCAAAGTGAATATTCGAATAAAATTAAAAAAATTTTAAATTCGAATTTCAAAGTAATTTTGGGCTTCTTCGACTATTCAATATGTGAGAAAATGAATGGGGGAAACCAGTTAATTTTTTAAAGGACTTTTGCAGCCTATCACCCTGAAAAAAAGGAAAAGTCGCCAAAGTTTTTTGATGCTTAGGTAAAGTTCAGTAAAATCCGCATTTTACTAAATTTGTGGAATAACGTCCATTCGCCAGAGCGAAAAGCTGCCTGGCGATAGAGTGCGAATGACCGCTAGCATACAGTATATAGTATCTCTTTCACAAGTGAAGTGACGCCAGCGCCCATTAGTAAATTGGTGATGTCCCTGTGTGCAGTAACACCAACGAATTGTCGCCAGAATTAGTCACTTCGCCAAAAGAATATTGCAGTGCCATGGATTGATTTAAAAAGTTACTCTTCGTGAATTTTTATTGATCCAGCGTGTTAGAGAACAGATCCACTGTAGTTACACGTGATTCTGTATTCTGAAAACACAAGGCACATTTATGTATCATGTTTTCCAATAGCTAACAGAGTAAACAAGAAACCCAGAATAATATATTAGTGGAATCTTCTGACACCATGTATAACAATGCACACTTAGGGGCAGATTCACTAAAGTGTGAATTGTTGCCATTGATTCGCACTCCTCACACCACTTCGCCAGGAGCAAATTCACTGCCACTACGCTAATTCACTAATATGCAAAGTTGCAGTGCAAGCATTTCATACCAAAGATGCACTATCGTTCATTTATGCCTAGTGCAAATTCACTAGTGATCTTGCACTTGGGTCAATTTGAATAGGGTGGGCAATTTAAAGTTGTATGGAGGTCTTTATTAGAAATGTTGGTGCAAATGCTTGCAGTTACCACTTTTTATTACAAATGTCCAGGGAACCTTAATCAAGACAAGAGAGTTAATATAATGTCCTACACTCGAGCTCACTGTAAAACGAATGTTCCATATCATATGAAATGTCTGGAGGAAACTGGTTACGCCAACAAAGTTTGTTAGGACTTTTGCAGGCTATCCTGCTTAAAAAAGTAAGGGGCAGATTTATCAAATTTGTGGGAAGAATTTGAAATTCCACCGAATTTACAAAATTCGAATGGTCGAATATTAGAATATGCAAATTAGGCAAATTCGACCATCGGATTTGTAAATTCGATCGAATTGAATAGATCGAATAGATTGAATAAAAATGATAAATCTGCCCCTAAGTCTGCAGCGCTTTTTACACTTTAATGCATTTTCAGCAGATAGGATATGATGTGACAGAAGACTGAGGAAGATCTAGCTTCATTTTAGTACTTCGCCTGGCCTGTTAAAAATGGTAAAGTTCAGTAAAATCCACACTTTAGTGAATTTACAGAGTAATAACCTTTTGGCAGAATGAATAAGTGCAAGCGAATGCTAGCGACGGTCTCTTTCGCTAGCAAATTGATGCTGGTGCCTGTCCCTGCAGATGGTGAATTCTCGCTAGCGTTAGCCTCTTTGTCCTTTAGTGAATCTGTCCCCTAAATTGATTTGGAAATAAAACAATTTGTATGCATTTAGTCAAACCAGAGGTCACCGTGGTGTCCTGTCCTGTGTAAACTAATTTTTCTTGGGAACAACTGGTTATATTTGGTTAGAATACACCTATTACCTACACTATGTGCTGTTATTTTTTGCACGTACAGTATATAAACTATAATCTATTTAAACTACTTTCCCTATATTGCTTCAGTTTGTCAAAATATTTTACTGTAATGTTTCTGCTCTTTTATACCATTTCCCACATCTCCACAAAAAAGCAGCAAACAAAAAAGTATAAAATAATGTACTACTGGTTGATAAATGGATTCAAACCCTTGGACACCATGGGGCAGATTTACTAAATTCCCATAAATTCACATGAGGGATTTGAATATTCGATCGAATTTTCAAAAAGATTTGAATTCAAATATGCAAATTAGGCAAATTCGACCATCGAATATTCAAATTCGAATGATTTGAATATTCAAATTTAATTTTATGCGAATATTCGAAAATTCAATGGTCAAATACTTCCCCTTTAAATTTAAATTTGACCACCTACTTCGCCAGATTAAACCTACCGAAATGGGAACCACCCAGGCAATAAAGTACAGTAACACCTATTGTAAAATGTAAGAATGTTAAGTCACAGCCATATAAACACTTTATGACGGTTATAGGACTTCAGTGTGATTTTTAAAACCTTTGCTTTATAAATTAGGAGGCACTTTGGGGGAACATTTGCAAAGAGCAAAACTTTGGAAACATTTTTTGCACATTTGTCACAATTTTATATTGTTTATTAGGCTTTTATTGCATTGCAAATCTTAATTGCGCATAGTGAACCTGTAACACCTGCCCTGGAGTTTTGTTAAATATTTTGATTGCGATTGTGAAATTTTATTACATACACTGCAAATGTCCAAAAAGCAATTTGATCACAAACTTTGCAAGGAAGGTCTGTAATTAGTAAAAATTGAGCAAACATGATTGCTTATGTTCGCAACATTCCCCAATTAATTTCTTATAATACATAGGTTTTAGTGAGGATTGTTAATAAGGATATGCTTTACATGTTAAAATAAAGAAGCAAATAAACAATGGCAGGGGGAATATAATCAAAGCTGGTAATGGAACAATTATTCCCAATGCAAAAAGTTATGCCTTTGCACAAACAAATTATCCTTTGCACAAATTTATTATAACTTTTGCAAACCTCTTCCGGCAGTGGAAGAAAGTTTGCGAATTTCATTGTTTGTGCCAGCGTGCAGTGAATGTAATAAAACTTATTGAAAAAAGTTATGTTTGTTCCAAAAAATTACGACGACTTTCAAGCACTTCTTCAAAGTGGGCAATGCACAATTAAAATTTGCAATGCGCAATTAAAATTGCAATGCAATTCATTTTTTAATTCTTAATTATTATTTTTATTCTTATATATGCAAAAAAAAATCTTTTTTTTTATTCTTATGTATGCAAATCGTTTATCTCTTTGCGACTTTTATTATATTGATTTCTGCTGAACACAGTGAAATACCCATAATGAAATAATTTTTTCTCTGCAAAGGATGAGATGCAGAAATGACTGTATTTACAATGGTCACTACTCTATGCCAGTTAAACCTTTTGCCAACACTTTTTATTTGAAATAGGATTGACAATGACTTTTTCTACACCCACTAAATAAATACAAAGGAAACTGAAAAAAATAAAGCCACATGCAACATTAAACAATTGGCTTAACATGGTGCAATAGTGTCTACTCTTGCCACTCCAGAGAGTTGTGTTCATGTACAATTTATTGCACCAAGATAAAACATAACATGCCCATTAAAACTTTTGTTCAAAAATGCTATGACAGTCTTTGTGAAACAACACAGAGAACTGAGAATATTTGACAGGGTAGAGCATGGTTTCGTACCATTTTAAAAGACAGCAGGAAATGCCTTCGTCAGTAGATTATCATGGTAGGTTTATCACTTTTCATTATAAATACTAAGAAAAAAAAGATAAAGTTAATAAGACACAGAATCCAATGGGTTTAGATATAAGACCGACATGCTGAACACTGAAGCAGAAAATATAAATTTTATTTTTGCATCTTCTGCTGGCCCAGACAATGTTGCTATGTCTTCACTTACCACATTGTTTTAAGGCAGCAAAAAGCTAAATAGTATGTTTAAAATTAAGCCTTCTGAAATCAGAAGGTATTTATTTGTGTCATAGCATTGCCTAGATCAGTGATCCCCAACCAGTAGCTCGTGAGCAACATGTTGCTCTCCAACCCCTTGGATGTTGCTCCCAGTGGCCTCAAAGCAGGTGCTTATTTTTGAATTACTGACTTAGAGGCAAGTTTTGGTTGTATAAAAAACAGATGTCCTGCCAAACATTCTCTCCTGTAGGCTGCCAGTCCATATAGGGGTTACCAAAAAGCCAATCAGAGCTCTTATTTGACATCCACATGGACTTTTTCTTGCTTGTGTTGCTCTCCAACTATTTTTTAAATTTAAATGTGGCTCACGAGCAAAAAAGGTTGGGGACCCCTGGCCTAGATACAAGAAATAGGAGTTTTATTCTCCCATAAGGCATCATGGGTGGAGGCATTCAAATCACTCCTTTATGTCCCTTTGGCCAACTATGCATCCAGAACTGCTGGTTTATAGCACAGATACAGCATAATGGCTCAGATCCATATACTGTATCCAAACTTACAGACAGCCTGTTTCTTGTTAGATCTTATCAGTGCAAGATATTGGAACATGGCTTCTGAGGGTACGGCTTGGAGAGCAGTGAAAAGGAAAACAGAACCTGCTTAGGGTGAGGCAAAAAATCCCTTTACAAGCAATTACATGCAAAGTGAAAGAATGACTACATATTTTTTTAAACAATTAAAAAGCATAGGGTTTTATAACTGAAAATAACCAAGGTACAACTGAGATATAAAATATAATCCTGGTCCTAGAATTACAAGGGATTATTGTATCTAGAATATCACAACTGGATGAAATACTTGACTGGTGAGTTGATGGGTTATGTGGAATGCAAGTTTGCTTCAACTGAAGAGGAAAGGACTTGGCTACTTTTATTGGATAAGCCTAGAAAATGCAATTAGCTACTGCTTTTATGGTAGAAAACATAAAGCCTGACCCTGTAACTAAGTAAATTTTTTGATTGCTCTAATTATTTTAAATACATAACACTTCATATCAATTAGAATTAATTCACAGTGACCTTGTACATAAGAAAAACACATTTGAGCATATGAAACTGTATAAGTGAACAGAAGAACTTATGTCATAGTGCCCTTTAGAAATGTAATGGTCGATGGGTAGTATGTCATGTTCATAAGCATTGTACAAAAACAATAACCTTTCATACCTGTGACTAAGTTACAAATTAAGAGTAGGATTGTATGTTTTGCAGTGGTGCACCATATGAAAATCTTAGTACCAATAGGTTCCTTAAAAATGTTATTAGGAGCACATAGTAGCAGCCATTTTTGGTGCAACAAAATGTTTCATTGTTTATTGCAAATATATTTCCCTATATAAATATGGCAAATATGTCATTCAGCAACAACTCCAAATTGATCCCATGTTCTGGTGTTCCATCAAAAAAGGGCACTTTGGAAGTGTGCAATCTAGAATGTGAGCTGGGGATAGGAAGGAATTCATTATCATTTGACACCGTGTTTTTAATATAATCTTGTGTTGTGCAAGAGGTTGTGCTATGGATAAAATTCCCTATACTTTTTATTTAGGTAGTAGGGAGAAAAAAAATAATTAAGGGGCAGAATTACTTTTGGTTGAATTTCGAATGAAAAAAAAATTCGAAATTCGAACAGGGAATAGTGGGGGAATTTAAAAAATTAGAATTTCGAATAGGGAAAATTCGATCGAGCACATGTTCGAATCGAATTCGAATCAAATATTAGAACGATTTTTAAGCGTTCGATCAAATTTTTCTTATTTGATCTTAGGGAATGATCCCCATTTCGGTAGGTTTAATCTGGCGAAGTAGGTGATCAAATTTAAATTTAAAGGGGAAGTTTTCGACCATCGAATTTTCGAATATTCTAATAAAATTAAATTTGAATATTGTAATCATTCCAATTCAAATATTCAATGGTCGAATTTGCCTGATTTGCATATTCGAAATTCAAATCTTTTTGAAAATTCGATCGAATATTTGAATCCCTTATGTGAATTTATGTGAATTTAGTAAATCTGCCCCTAAAACTTTAAGGGGCATATTTATCAAGGGTCTTATTGAAAAATGACATTTTTAAATTAAGATTTTGAGTTTTTTTAATGTAATATGACTATGCAATAGTTTAAATTTGATTTCAATTTAAAAAAAATTCAAAATGTTAATTTCGAAATGTATCATGTACTGTCTCTTTAAAAATTCAACTTCAACTCTAAATTCGATTCAAATTTTCGGATACAGCCTATTCGATTTTTTTTTATCAATTTCGCTTGATCATTTCGAGAATATAGGCGTTTAAAATAAATCCAATAATCTCGAAATTCGACCCTTGTTAAATCTACCCCTAAATGTCTTTCAGTTGTGTATTTATGAATGTTTGCACTATTACTGATAACCATTTATTGTTTTATAATTAGGCTCTGATTACATTTTGCATTTGATTGTATTTATTTCACTTCTGTTCAACTAGTATGTATCAATTTGTAAAAGAGGAAAACTATTATCTGACAAATTAAAGCTTCAAGATGATTATTAAAGAGCATAAATAAATATCAAACACAGAAGGTAATCAGTGAAGCAATATTGTTTTGTACTTGTCATGAAAACAATTTCAGAAGCCAGAATGATCATTTGCCAAAACCTAAATACTGTCTAGCAACTCCAATCTATTTGCAAGAGAAGGATGCCAAATTGCTATGGATGACTTTGGAGTTCTACAGTAATTAACAGACAACATTTGTTAAAATATAAGATTGAAATATGTGGATGAAGAAGCATTCACAGAGTGTAGAGGTAAATTATACATTTTCATTCTCATATTTCCATCAGTTGACACAGAAAGTCCCAACACGTTTGACAATCATGCTTTCAGTTTGAGTGGAGGCAATGAATGGCACAGATTACAGCGTGAGAAAAGTGCTTGAGAAGATTTGCTAAATCCAATGGTGAAACGAGTATAATCAACGGTCTGATTTATTTAGATTGGTTTCTAAATGATTTGCCAGCCTTAAAATGTGAACACATTTCTGCATAGTCAGTGTCGCCTGAAACGTGAGAAAATCTACAGTTGTGGAAGAGTAGGAAGGAAATATTCCCTCGCATATTACTAAATGCCTCTTGTAGGACAAAGTCAAGGCAGGAGACTTGTTGCACCCCTGAAATGACTACATATGAATCTCCAAAATTGTCTGGCCGGTGCACTTATGTGCATGTGTTTAGAGAGGTAACATTTACATTGTTACTATGTTCCCATTAAGTCAACTGACCCCTAATTCTTATGTCTACTTACAGATAGAAACAGCCCCTGATGAATTAAGGGGTTATTAGCTCATTAGTAAGGTTAGGGGGGTAATTTGAATTGAGGAAATCCTCAGCCACATTTAGTAGGGTTAAATTGATAACGTAACTATAATTTATTTAGTTCTTTCATGTGCATTAATTGGAAGGAAACCCACAGCTTTAGGACGAATTGTTCACATAGTAAAGAGCATTGGAGTCAATTAAACACTTTTTTTGCTTTATAGATATAACATAAATCATTAGCTTACAGACAAATTGTGGTGTGACATGTTCCTTAAATTTAAATAGCAAGTTAACAGAATCCTAGGTCATTTGCCTCCTGAGCTCTTTTACTTCACAATCAAATGCCTAGTATAATTCATACTTCTTTGTTTCTTCAAGGAATAGTCATAAAATTGACACCAAAGGAAGATATGAATGTGATTGTTTCTGATGACCTAGGAACTTTCACATTAGACTGATATTTCTTGTGCCAATATTGAACTGGGATCAGTGCAGTTGATTCTGTAATAATTAAAGATTTTCCACTAATTGCATTCAGTAGTGTTTCTTAGCAAATGCATATAAATTATATCCTGATCCCTACCAGTGTAATCCCCCAAATATCATCTTATCAGTGCATGACAGACACTCAGTATGAATGAATCTGATGCAGCATTTCATATTATGAGCTCACCCTTGACATTATACAATGCCAAAGCACTGAGGCATGAGAGGAAAGCATCACATCGGTTTATTTTTATAAGGATTATTGCCTTAGCACATTTTAAGTAGGGTTCCATTGAACACACTTATTTGGGCTGCAGGACTTCTTGGAGAACTGAGACTTAATTATGGTGTATGGTTTTATCCACCCAATTTCTGTAAAGAACATGTGCTGGCAAATTAATAAGTCACATATAAATGTTACTTTTCAGTAATGCATGGAAAAAGTTATTAGATGAGACGACGTAAGTCAGTGGTTCCCAGACTGTAGGGCTGGAACCCCTAAGAGCAATTACATGAAGGATCAGCCAGTAAGGGTGAGATTTTGGGAGTATTTTCTTTCTTAAAGATACTCCTTTACCCCAGGCACTGTACATAATTGATTGAGAGGTGTGCGTAAACCATTATCCAGAAAGCTTAGAAGTACAGGAAGGCAGTCTCCCATAGACTCCACTGTAATCAAATACTTCAAGATTTCCTTTAGAGGTAAAATAATCCCTGTTTAATGTTATCCAGAAAACCTCAGTTCCTGAGCATTCTGTGTAATAGGTACCATAACTATATCTTTCAAATGATGACTAAGCGGATAAAGCAATACTTTGATATATCTTGTCATAATTGTGAGCTAAGAGAGGTCCTTAACCAATGAACCTCAAAAGAGAAGTTCTAAACAGGAAGTGTACAAAAAACGTAACCTTACGTTATATCATAGCTGATATCTCTGGAATGCCCACCAACTAGCGTTTTTTATGGATGGCTCACTGTCACTGGAAGACAAGTGGGTTTTCTGGGTTTCCCTCGATTAACAGACAGTGGAAAGGACTTTTTTCCCTGTGACAGCATGTAAGTTGTTGTAAATTTGATACCCATAACTGGTACGATCTTAGTACAGCCATCAATGCATACTTTATTATCAGCTTCTCAAAGGTTAGCAATGAAAGACCGCGTCAATTGACCAGCAAGTTTTAGGTACACAATATACACTTTTCACTTTTCTCCTGTCCTCTTCCAATAAACTGCCCCCTACTTCTCTGCAGTGTCCAACATACAATTCTCAGACTTCTCTCAACTGCCTCACTATAGCTCCACTAGGCTGCCAATAGCTTAGTGATACATGCTCTCACTCCCTAACTGGCATATAGGGTTGCCACCTGTCTGCTTTTGACTTGGATAGTGTGGTTTTTTGAAGGGCTGTTCGAGTCAAAATTAGCTGCCCAGTTTTCCAAATAAGGAAAACCAGGCAGGATTTTCAGAGAGTGACGAGGAAAACAAGCAACCAATCACCCATTGCCACATCATAGCCCCAAAGTCACGTCCCCGCCTCCCTTGGATTTCTTTTCAGGGAAAAGGCGACAACACAATTGTCCTGGAGCTTTACCCCAATTTCTCATTGGGACTCAGACTGTTTTTGCTGGCAACCCTATCTACCTCTCATTTCTAGAGTGAGCTAGTAACAATCAATTACCTCTCCATCGAACCATAAGCAATGAACAGGTCCCCCACCTGGTCTGACTTGGTATCATCTGTCTCTCCTAATGATCTAAGGCCAAAGAGGAAGTGTCTAACTTGCACTTCCTTTTCCAGGCCAACTGTACAGGCTGGTGCCCCCTGGTGGATGAACTACCTATTACTTTATCTATCCACACTTTGATATACAATTATTTCAGTTTATTACGTTAATACTTTAACAGTGCAACAACTAAGGCAGCCTGGTGAATATTTGTGGATCAAATCTGTCTACATCTAAAAGCAAGTTAAGAAAACACTGAAATGATGATCTTACTAGTTTCTTGTGCACATGGGAATGTATTTTGTACAAGGTTCATGGGGTCCCAAAGGCTTGAGCATTCTTAAATGGGGCCCTACATTTCAACAATAGTAGTTTACAAAAAGACAGGTTTTGGCAATTAACTTTGCACTGACAAACATTCACATTTTTTTTGGCAGGTGAAAATGTTCCAGTGTGAAATTTTAAATTTTTCATAATCATTTAAGCACAAAACAAATTATTTTGCCAAGAGAAACTTCTTTATGTTCAGGCAGGCAAATTGCCATTATGAAAATAGAGCAGACACATTTACATGTTAATAAGGCATCATATATATGCTATGTTTATATCCGACATTCTGTACAGGTATGGGACCTGTTATCCAGAATGCTTGGGACCTGGGGCTTTCCAGATAATGGGGCTTTCCGTAATTTGGATCTTCACACCTTAAGACTACTAGAAAGTCATGTAAACATTAAAACCCAATAGGCTGGTTTTGCTTCCAATAAGGATTCATTATATCTTAGTTGGGATCAAGTACAAGCTACTGTTTATTATCACAGAGAAAAGGGAAATCATTTTTAAAAATGGGATTATTTGCTTATAATGAAGACTATAAGAAACTTCAGACTAGAAGAAAAGGACTTTCATTTGAAGCAGCGTAGGTGGTTCTTCACAGTCAGGACGGTGAGGTTGTGGAATGCACTGCCGGGTGATGTTGTGATGGCTCATTCTGTTGATGCTTTTAAGAGGGGTTTGGGTGATTTTTTGGACAGACATAATATCAAAGGCTATTTTGATACTAAAATCTACAGTTAGTATAGCTATGGGCATACAGGTATATGGTTTGTGTTTGAAAGAGTGGAGATGTGTGTGTGTGTGTGTGTGTGTATGTATGCTGGGTTTTTCATTTGGAGGGGTTGAACTTGATGGACTCTGTCTTTTTTCAACCCAATTTAACTATGTAACTATGTAACTATGTAACTATGAGTGACAGCCTTTCCGTAATTCGGATCTTCCTGGATATCGGGTTTCCGGATAACAGATCCCAGACCTGTACATCATTTCTTTATAACATAAATGCTCGAAAGATATCTTCCCACTACAATTGTATTGGGAAGCTGAGAATTTTATTCACATTTTGCAATGGAGTACTTAGGATTTAACGTAAATATGCAATGTAATTGTGAAAATACGCCTGCAAGCATTGAGGCAAAATTTGGAGGCATTAGAAGAAAATTCACACTTTAGTCAATAACTGAAATAGAGATATGCTTAGCACCAATTACTCTATATTCATGTATACTTATACGTTTGCCAGTGGAATGTCTTCCACTGGTAGCACCCCAAAACAAAAATTAAATTTTATCTCAGTTTAAAAAATGCAGCAATACATTTCTGTTTGGTCTGTATTTTGTATTAGAGAAACTGTCTGATATCTCTATAACTTATATCTTCTTCATATTGAGTCAAATAAAACATCCTGTTTAAAGCTACAGTGCGGGTAGCTTATAGCTGACCATAGAACAACAAATGTTTCAAAGAGAAAGGTTTTTAGTAACAAACCGCAAAATGTCCTCTTCCATTTTCTTTTTATCTTTAAGGTAGGTTATAAAGGAGTACATTAGACAGAAGAGTGGTTTAAATATTGTAAAGTAAAGTGCTGGGAAATAGATTATTTCAATATCTTTTTAGCGGACTTGCTCTCGATTGTAGTGAGTCTGACCTCATTCCATTAAGTAAAGCTAAGTTTTTGCTATCAGTGTAGATTATAGACTCTAGCAAAATTACTTCACTGCTCTTTGATTTTCACAGATGTATTCATTAATTAATTAGGAATTAATCTCATACAGTATAAGGAGGAGTAGTATAAGAACACATCCTATTCCTATCTGAGCAGTTTATGACCCATCCAGCTACCATTTCTCACAGTATTCTGACCCAGCAATGGTATTATACAGCTTTGATATATTTTTGATGATATTCTTAAAATGCATGTTTATGTGTTACTAAAAGTCGACCTACACCCGTCCCTAACCTGGCACTGCAGAACCCATGCCTGATCCTAATGGGTACACTCTCCATCACTGTATATACCCATGCTCCCCACTGTGATGTCATGGAAAGGGTGGGTCACTCAGGCACGAGTATATATAAAGGCACATCTTTAGACGGAAGTGGAGACAGGATAAAGTTCAGCCTAATCCACCCGCAGCCCTCAAATGTGCAGAAGTCAAACCTAAACCCACTCGACCTGCAGGTAAATCTCACTTATTGTAAGAGGTCACAATCCTAGACGAAAATTAAAAACTCAAAGTTGGCCAGATTATAAGGCCAGATGGAAAATGCTATAGTATCTAGCATTAATGCTTTTGTGCTTGTTATTTATAATTTATGTCAGGCTGGGCAGCACTCTGTTTGGGAATGGGGTGTGTGGAGCATATATTCCAGAATATTCATGGTCAAACACTGGCAACAAGTTTATTCTGAAGGTGGTTAATTTAAGACAAGATATTTTTATCTTTAGCTCTTGAAAAGGTCTGTTTTACATAAAATATTACACAAACGACCTTTAATACCTGCTATGAAAAAAGAAAAAAAAGAAAGAAAAGGTTTGCAGGTAAAATGCCCCCCTGGGATTTTAAGAAGCATAGAGTAATATAATATACAGAGTAATTACAGCTTTGCTTTCTGTGTCTAGTTAATGGAAAATAATGTATTTTTAATACCTCAGTAGCTTAGCATCTGATATGATTTCTTTTTCCAGTTGAACACATCAAAAGAAATGGTCGATTTGCATTTATATAATGAGGCTTCTATGTAATAGTGTCATTTTAAAGTTCTTACATGGAGTGTTTGCTTTCTAATTTACCTGCCGGAAAGAGAGATAAAGTCACTTTTAATTTTAATAACTTCACATATCAGACCGTCATGAAGATGAACTCATTTTGCAATATGGTTTTAGTTTGTTTAAAGAGCAGTGTTTTACTTATAGACAATAATATTAACAATTTATTGATTTGGGAGGAGTGTATCAGCTGTTGTTGGGCTACAGTTATTTCTTGGGCAAACCAAATTACTTATGTGCTTTTCCCTATGGAGTGTAACCAACTCCCATTTGCTCTACTTTGAATTAATATATCACTATTCTAAAATTAGATAGAAAGAGGGGGGGCTGCTTCCTTGAATATCACCGTTTACACCAGGTTAAAACGACACAGGAAATCTAAAAATAGAATGCAAAAGGAAGCGCACACATAGGGGCAAATTTACTATTATTCCCCAAGCAAATCCAAATAGTTGATTGATACACTATCAGACTCACTAGTGAACTTAAGGTTATACTCATTAGTATTAATATGTGTAATAAAATCTTCCAAGACATAAATTCGTCCATCCCAAACAAAGATAAGATCATCTATAAAGCGTTTATACAAGATTATGTAAGTACT
>CM044446.1:42908603-42921512 GCA_024363595.1 Xenopus borealis | reverse complement strand
GAGAAGTCGCCAGGCGACAAAATGCCCCCGAATCTCCCCGTCTGGCCTAGCCCTTAGGATTCAGTTATATACATCCCCTCGTTTAGCATTAATAGGGGGACAAACAGTACTATTCCCCATGTAAGAATGGGAACATGCACGTACAGCTTAAGAGCAGAGCAATACAGACAGTGTGGCTCAAACTGGAATGATACAGTGGTTTATGGGTCCTGGCTATTCCATGTAGGTCAGTAGAGCACAATTGCTATTAAAGTAAATAAAAAAAAATTATAATACAGCATCATGCAAATACTTGGCAAAGTTAGAAGCAGCTTTCAAAGCCAATATTATAATAGATGTAAAAAAGTTTCATTTCAGGTGTCAGAATCTCTTTAAGCTCTTTGCTTGGAATATGCAGCTTTATCTTCTAAAGCAAAGAATTGCTTTCCCAGAATGTGTTATGGACCCACCGTTTAATTTAATTAGTGCCAGCTAAACTGATAACTTAACCTATTTCTGAGTTGGTTGTGTCCACTTACATTAAATCTTTGTAAGCAGCTAATCCATTTCATGCTCAATTCCAAGGCAACCTTTTTCCTTTTTAATTTGCAGCCGAACACAGAGCAAATTTCTTTAAAGCCTTTTTTTTTTGTTCCTGTAAGTAAAATGCAAGCTTGGCATCACTCATAGCCTTGCACTGGGAGTAAGGTAGAATGGCTTTTACAGGATTACAGAACAGACAACATGGGGCTAATTTATTAACCTAGGAATTACAATAGCAGCATTGCAGAGAGTATCGCGATTTTTGCTTTCATTTTCCAACTTATAGTAGATTTATCTAGTAAAAAATAGAATTGGGCCTATTACAAAAATGCAAAAATGCATTGGTGCAACCTAGCAATTGTGTTAGTCTAATAAAGGAAATGAAAAAAAAAAGAATTCTGACGCAACTGATTGATGATGTTTACATCATATTAAGTGACATATTAAAATATCTGGAATATGTATTTAAGTAAATATTGCCCATTTACCTCTATCCCCTTAAACCACCATTTTGTGATGGTCTTTTTGCTGCCTCAGAGATCATCTGAACAGAAACACTACAACTCTATCTGTAACAGGAAGAAGTGTGGAAGCAAAAGATGTATGGTTTGTTTGCACTGTGAATTGCAAATAGGATCCCAATGGGCACCCTTAGTTCTCAAAATGTCAGTATTCTATTTCTGATTACCCAATGGCACAAACTACTCAAACATATATTATTATGAAAATGGTTTATTTACATGAAATAACTAAATATGAGCTGTTTTATGCAATATATGTTAGAGACATTATATTTTTCTGGAGTAGAGCTTTCCTTTAACTTCTTGCCTCCACTGCGGTTTGATTTTGCTGCATTCTGACAGTCAGGTGCCTAATGGCTGAAAGTGGATAATTTAACAGTGAAAAGTTTTTTTCCATTTTATTAAAGGGATTTTAAACAATATTTTAATGGCATCTTCAGGACTCAATATCATGAGAAGGAAAGAAAGGTAGTGGAGTGAGTGCTTGCTTAGAAGCCCCTACAACTGTCATTTGTATCTATCAGGTACTGGGAATTGGCACTAAAGCATTTCAAGATGCTGCCAGTATCCCTAAAGATAATCACCTGAAATATGGACTTATGTGTTTACATGCACCGTGTGCATCATTAAACTTTGCATATTTCACACAATGGGGCAAATTCACTAAAGCGCAAAAAAGCACTAGCGACAGCTTAGATGCCAATATGCGCTCAGGGCGGCGAACGGTAGCGAAGTTGTGCTACTGTTATTTCGCCAGGCAAAACGCATTTACACTAGCAATGCCTAATTTTCATACGGCGTGAATTTAAGCGTATAATAGAGGTGTTTGTTACAGCCACTTCAATAGACTACACAAGCCCAGGAAACCTTTAATAAATAAAATTATGTTTTCCTATTGCCCTAAACTTGTGCCCCCTGTATAGTTGAGTTGCCATATGTTAGTAAATGTAGGGGGGTAATGAGGGTAACCCAAAAACATTTTTTGCTCTTTTTCAGACTTTTTTTTCAAACTCCTATCTATTGTATTGAACTTTCTCAGGTCTGACCTGGCAAAGTAACGTCTAGCGTAAGAGGTAACGTTCCCAAAAAATTTCATCTTAGTGAATTGGCGTAGTTACGTCCCTTCGTCAGTGTGCAACTTCGCCTGGCATAAGGGTGCAAAGTTGCCCAAGTCGATGTCCTTCGATAGCGAATTTTCGCTAGGGACACTGTTAGTGAATTGAAGAAATTGCGAATTGACATCACACTTAATGGCGAATTAACGCTAGCATTACACGCTTCGCGCATTAGTGAATTTGCACCAAAATGTTTCCTTTATGTTCACTAAGTATCCAAGCAGAGAAAAGTGATCATGGCATTAATTTAAAAAACACAAGTCTGTAGGAAGTCTATGGAGCCCCATCAACTATCTCTGCCATCAACTGATGTGGATATCAGTTTAGTGCAGAACAAACATACCATATTAGCTGCGACAAACCATTTTAACCTTTGTTGGTAGAGCTGGTTTATCCAGCGCAAAGAGTAATATGACCTTGAATGCCTTGAATGCAAGCTCCAAACTGTAAGAGCAAGTGGTTCATTCATTTAATAGTATAACAAAGGACTGAAGGGATTCCTATCTGGCAGGACATGTTGGGTATACATATTTCTTTATCATCTGTAGTCAAATACAACCCATCTCAATGTAAGTTATAATGAAAGTTGCAGTTAGTTGCAGCAGGGGTACCAGCCCATGAATCAAAGAATGAATTTGTCCACATCTCTGATATTAGCATTGGTATAAGAGGCAGAATGGTAGAATAATATAATCTAGTTACTAAGATAAGCTAACATGATTACTGGTCTTTGAAAACTGATGACAATGACAATCCATTTTCTGTGGAAGTCACAGGAATCCATTAAAATCTTAGTGTTCCATTCATGCTTTTCTTCCAGATCAGTATTGCTCTATGTGAGAAATTAAACAAAGACAACATTTCTATAAATGAAATCAGTTCTGGATTTTTCTCTTTAACTCTATAATAATATAATTCCAACAGACAGATACTGCAGATGTAATTCTGTGTGAGACACCAATTTATTTATTAGCTGCTGGGATAATGAACTGCTTGGGTTTTGTAACCGTCTCAGAAAATGATGAGATCAAACACTAAGTGCAAATACGTACTCTTGTACATAATTAATACAGAGCTGATGCTAGCCAGAGGTAATAGCTATAGAGCTTGATCTCCAGCTATAACTTGATCAAATTAACCTCTTGCTTGTCTTATGAAATTGTTGTTAGATCTTGAGGGCAACTACCCTGAATAACATCAATGTTAAGGCATGTTTAAGGGAGAACATTCAAATGTTCTATATTAGATAGTGTTTTGTTTTGGTATGCATGCAAACTTTATTACAGGTAATAGTACTCAAAGCAATCAAACACAGTCTGGTAGATTTACACAGGTGTATCTTTGATAAATGTGCCAATTCCATGAAAATATTCTGGTATATTCTTATGAAGGTTGTGAGAAATAGGGAATATGTCAAACCACTTGGAATTGGTATGGGAATATGGTCCATAGATTTTTGGAACTATTGCCACTCACTTGAGAACAGAGGAAATTTTTGGAATGGGAAAATTGGGAACAATATTTTAGAAATAATTGCTTTTCTGATTAATTGACCATACATATGTTTTTAAAAGAGTTTGAGAGTGTTCTTTTAATTGAAGACTATTGCAGTTTACAGAAATACAAATAAAATGTCTAATTCCCAGTTGTGATCTCAGATCTCAGTTCTGAACTTTGCCTCTTCTTTTCTCATAAATATATCCTACTCCTCACTGCAATATGTCTCCTGAGCTACTATCTGTCTATAGAATTCCCTAATCAGTCAAACATTCCCCTTTCTTTCAAATCTTCTCGAAAGACTTATTTATCAAAAGAAGCCCATTTGATGCATCATGGATCATCAGAAGTCAACATATCAAAGAATCTCGAATTCTGTGTATCATAACCTTAAAAAATACCTGAAAAAAAGATGTGAACATTATTGTGAATTCAGCCTGCTACACAATTTTAAGAAATATTATTTGCATAACTGTTATGTTTTTCTCTGCCTCATTTGGCCTTTTGTGTGTATATCTTAGCTTGTCTAAGAGAAAAATTATGCATTGCTTAGATTCTAAATTCTATTTTATCCTATCAAAGCCCTTCTTACAGTTATAGTTTTGTGTTATAATCCACTTACAAAAGCTCTTGATGCCATGGCTTAACAAGAGGGCTATGGCCTTAAATGATTGGTACGGTTGGATATAAAAGAACTGCTAGAAAAGACTAATAGTTTTAGCTTAAATGGCAAGGGGAAATAACAGCAGTACTAGGGCAAGTAAAATAAAAAAAAAACGGTAAAGAAATATATGATGTTAAGGTGACTTTATAGTAAAATGTGTTTAGTTTATCTTGGAATTTAGCCAATTCTATTGTGTTTGCCGATTATCTGCTACTTGTAAGGTTATGGATGTATTTTGATATTTCCTTCTAAAATAAACCGTAGGGAATTGTAAATTATAAGGGTAATTGAGGGAAATTTGGACACAAAATTAAGACATAGGGCTTTGAGAAGTATATCATTTCAAACTTGGCATTGTCAAAGATTTTGTCGCATTGCACACTGTAAGATGGAGGGAGAGGGGGAAGTCCCACCAATTGGCTCTTTTCCTGACTGACACTGATTACAAATAATGCTACTATGCAGAGAGACTCCTTATACTATGACAAATAAAAGGTAAATATGTTAGGGTCCGCCATGTGGGGTTTACCTTGACGTGGTATGGCGGCTTTTCAACTTTATGATCATAACTTTGTAACTAAAAACCCCTGTTTTGCAAACTTTGGAGACAGGGGCACAGGGAATGTGCATTAAAACTTCCATTATACTTAAATACACTATAACTTTGCTAGAGTGCTTCCACATACCCCCTATTTTGTACATACTCTTTTCCCAGGGCCCACAAGGATGTGTGCTTGACTGTAAAGTGTAAAATGTGGCCAGGATGTAAGTGACCCCTTTTATGCTCATTGTTTGTGTTTTATTTATAAAATGCATGCTACGTCAAGTAAATACAGGGTTCCTTTCCACACAATCAGCTATTTACAGTATCCACTGTTGAGCTCTGCAATGTACAATATATGCTGAAGGGTGTGATTGTATGTTTAATAGTGTAATATATAGCATATAAGCCCTGTGAAGTTGTAAGGCTACTGAAGAACCCAGGGATTTCTAATGTTACTGTATAAGTATTTCTCTGTCATATTGTACAAATTATGCATACACATCAAGCTGACAGTTGTCTGCCTCATACTGTTTCAGATCTGGTCCCTAAGCTTAGCTGCCAATTGAAGCTTTGAGGATTTTCTTCCTCCAGACAGTACAGGCAGATTGATCAGCAGCACAGTTGCTCTTGACAGATCCACAAGTGCTAATGATTTAACCAACTGTGCTGGCTTGAAGTTATCCTAATATCTGCAGTGCTGGCCATGAACTTTGAGAGCACATGCAGTACAGAGTCATGTAAATCAGCATAACATACTCTTCCTACATCCTGTATTATTCAGAATTATTATTTGAGGATTCAAATACTGTTATAACTATTTGATAATATATTAATATAAACCTGCATAAATATTTGGTTTAAAGCTGTTTTTTTTTATGACAAATGTTAATGAAGCGCAACATTTTCAAAACAGTAAGAAGCATTCTTTCATCATAAGGCTTTTGTATCTGAGTGGATACAGATATGTCTGTCTAGAAGGTGACGCAGAGGATATTAAGGACGCTCAACTTCTGAGGAAGTATGGAGCATATTTACTAAATTCACATGAAGGATTCGAAGTTCGATCAAATTTTCAAAAAGTTTTGAATTATAAATTTTGAATGTTTTTGAAGACCACTTCGACCAGTGAATTCTGAAAATTTGATCGAATCGAATGATTTGAATAAAAATCTATTTGAATATTCGACTATTCGACAGTCGAAATACTTCCCCTTTAAATTTTTATTCGACTACCTAGTTCGCCTGTTTCAACCTACTGAATTCTATTTAAAAAATTTTGATCAAATAAAAAATTTGATTGAATGGTTAAAATTTTTTGAATGATTTTATCGATCAATCTAATTTTTAGTTTCGATCATTTGACCAATTGAATTGCGGTAAAAATCTTTCAAATTCTAATTTGGAGAATTTTTATTCCCTAACTATTCCCATGGTCGAATTCGAGGGTTTTTTAACCCTCAAATTTGACCCTTAGTAAATCTGGAGATACTGGAGTATCTGGAGATACTGGAGTTGTAACAAGAGCCTGGGTGGGCCACAAGTTGATGTGCTGGGGCTCTGTTCCTGCAACTGAAGGAACCCCAGTTTGTTTGATTTATCCCTGGAAAAACTGTGTAGTCATGTTTCCATTTTCAAGTCAAATTGACGTAGCTGTTGGCAGGTTCACTGTAGTAGAACATCCCTATGTACAGCAAACAGGTTGTTAAATTCCATTTCCAATTTTCCTAATTTAAAATCTTGCATAAATCCATAAAAAATCAAGTTGGTGCCAGAACATGTTTTGTGCTCTGTTTGAGAATTCTTTAATATTCACTTTTCTGAATAAATTACCATAAATGTATTCTGAAAATAAAGTAGATGCTACAAAAATAAACTTAAATAAATATAATTTTATGAATTTACATGTAAAGCCACCTCAACAGGATATGTTTTATTCGAACTTATAGTATTAGCTAGCTCTGTGATCAGAAATGTACTATTTATATGAATGTTAAGTTTTTAACTTTAACATTATTAATTAGCAGAGAAATTTTGATAAGAGGGCATACGGATCTTATGGAAACAATTCTATGCCCAATTTTCAATGTAATTTCATAAAAACCTGATATGTTCACAAACATGACAAAATGGTCCAGCACTAATAAAAATCCTTAAAAATAACATTTAAATGGAAATGTATGGACAGCTTACCACAATGGAGCATGGGATGCAAGACACAGTGCATTCTGGTGCAAGGTTGTCCTACAACTGCCTTGACCAGGTACTAAGTAAATAAACCCTTTTAAATGTAGTGTCTGTTTATGTTTCATGTTGCTGTACTAGAATCACACACACAATTAAATATCATGTAAGAGCATGCCCCTGACCCACTTCTTATCTCATAGATGGAATATCTGCTATTTTGTGCATAATCTATTAACTTGACCAAATATCTGTGCCTCCTGTCCTATACTGTATCTGCTGCAGCTGTAGGCACACCTACACTGGAATCACACTGAAATTACCCATCTTGTGGGTAAAAATATGAATACATTTTGTACTTTGCACTTGTTTAGTAAATGAGCTCTATAGATTTTGTGTTTGTGATCTACTAAAATGTTTAAACACATATCTGTTAATGCCACAGCATGCTTATTTTCTTGTTCCTTTAAAACAAACAGAAGAGTCTTTTTTCTTTACCAGGTGTTATTGATCTTAGGATAACACTTCTTTTCTGGGTTCTCCTTATCAGGGTTGGATGATTGCCTGCAGCAGTACATCAAAAACTTTGAGAGGGAAAAGATAAATGGAGAGCAGTTGTTACACATCACACATCAGGAGCTAGAGGAACTGGGCGTCACACGAATTGGTCACCAGGAACTGATCTTGGAAGCCGTTGATCTGCTGTGCGCTTTAGTAAGAACGACCTTTTATCTCTTATCTTCTTTACAGCAAAATATAAAAATGCACAGTGCACTTTATCTTCGGGCATTTTCAGTTAAAAGATCCATTTCATGTTGTCAGAACAAAATGCAAACATATTTTATGCCGGCTTATTTTGTGTAGAATGTTAATTCAAACAATCCTTAGCTAAAGAAAAAGCTTGTTAAATTTACTCCATAAAATATCTAATCTTTCCTTAATGTACATGTGCCAGATGGCTGAAAAAATTAGGCTTTAAAATGACAATAAAAGAAGCTATTGGGTGATTATTCTTGTTACTGTGTGTGAATATCTCAGTTCTCCCAAAACCTGTATTCTTAGCACTGAGGATTGTGTCTGTTGCCTTTCAGTGCAGTAGTTAGAGCTATTTAGTTCATCTTGGCAAAGGAAACCTGCTTTTAAGCCTACATTTCAAGGTTTGTATAACATAAATCCAAGGGAACTGTTTTTTAAATAATATAACACATTTACAACATGCAGATTGTGTGATTGAAACATATGTATATTCTACAACATGACTCATCTTATAAATTATAGCCCTATAAATAAAGTATGTTCTGATGTCAGAACTTGCAGTTTATAACTTAAAAAAAAGAAAAGCAATATGCCATTGCTTTAATTATGTTCCTTTCCCAAAACGCCATATTCTACATAAAAAACGCAATCTATAAGCTGTTTTAACCTTCAAAATAACTTCCAAATTACTGTCATGGCAAAATAAAAAACTAAACTGTCCAAACACCACATGATGGGAAATGTGCGCAGGATGATTAACGACCCTTGTGTGTTGCTGCAGACTAAAGTAGGAGCCTATGAATTGGGTTGACCAAGAATCACACCCTTGTTTTATAACTATTGTTATCCCACTCACTTTTCTACAACACTGCTATGACACTGAGCATCTTTCCTCCTAAGTTACCACCTGTATGGTCTAAATACACTCATCTTATAACCCAGCACAACCAATCAGACCATGTTGACAAACAATGACCAATAAATGCTACCCACAGATTGTCTTGTTTTTGATTGCCTTTCTCTCTGGAGTTAGCAGCATTTGTTGCCTGATCCTTTGTAAAGCTTTGATGCGCTTTAGGAAAATGATTTCATCAGTTTCTTGGCAAAAAAAATGCAGAGAGCACTAGTTTTAGAATAGAGCTTTAAGATAAATAATTAATACAGAATTAAAGGCAGATGAATAATAAATCAGAATATTTAGTTCCACGGATCTCCCTGTGCCGACTCACCATATCATGATAACACACCTTTCATAGTACAATATGGAGGCCCATAAGATGACATTTATGCAAAGGTCTTCTGCTCACAGTGAGATTGTCAAATTAATGTAGCAAAATGAATCAAAGTTAGAAAGGAAAAGCCAAGGTCTTAAAGGACAAGTCATAGATCTGTGGTTGTTCTTTTTATAGAGAGCTGTGTATGGAGGTCTATTTATAGTACTGTATTAGTGACATATAATTTAGCTGTAGTAGGCTAAATATGAGCTGCAGATCTCATGTTAAATAATATAAGCTACCCGAAACAGCAACCTACTAGCATTCAATTTATTCTTGTAAAAAAAAAAAATAGGAAGTTGTAGCATTCCAGATAATAGAGAAAATACTCTATCAGCTATTCTGCTGGTGGAACTGTGCTGTGTGCAAATTCACAGCACCAGCAGGATGTAGTGCCAACCACAGTCAAATAGAGCTTCTAGGATCCAGGTCAGTTTAAGAAACTTACAGAAAATATTTTACAATTTTGAGCCTGCATTAGTTTATTGTGGTGAATATACTCTGTAGGTCTATGTACAAAATTATAACTGTATTATTTAATTGTACACATTTATTTCTTGATGCATGTTTATTTGACTCATCCAGGAGGGTAATGTAAAGGTATAGATATTTTGGCCCTCATATTGTACCATTATATGTAATTTGCAAATTACATTTTTTTTGCAGTTTTAACTTAGTTGTGTTTATGTACTGTATGTATATAATGTACACACAGGGTGGACAGAATTATAATAATGTTTACAATACAGGTATGGGACCTATTGTCCGGAATCATCGGCAACTGGGGCTTTCCGAATAATGGGTCTTTCCATAATTTGGATCTTCATACCTTAAGACTACTATAAAATCATGTAAACATTAAATAGAGCCAATAGGCTGGTTTTGCTTCCACAAAGGATTAATTAAATTGTGGTTTGGATTAAATACATGGTACTGTTTTATCATTACAGAGAAAAAGGAAATCATCTTTAAAAATGTTGATTATTTGATTATAATGGAGTCTATGGGAGATGGCCTTACTGTAATTCGGAACTTTCTGGATAATGGGTTTCTGGATAATGAATCCCATACCTGTAATAAACAAATAATATATGGATAACATACAGGAACAAATAAGAGTGCACAAAGGATTGGGCATTGCCCCTTAAAGGAGTGGTTCACCTTCAGAACATAGTCTAAATGGGAATAGCCCCAGTCAGAAACATTTTTGTAATGCATCTTTATTATTTTAAATGAACAGTTTTGAAGCCACAGAGAATTTGAGCTATGGATTGCTACTGCTCTTTCCTCTTCTCTCTGTTGTCTCTCTGGCAGGGCTAATCCATGGCATACAGGTATCAGGTCTGTAGCTTCTAAATGGAACATTTAAAATAATTAAGATGATTTGCATAAAATGCAACACTTGACAAGACAACACACAAGGCTTCATAAATAGGTCCCGTAGGGTTCTATTGCTCCAAAAAGCCTGGAACTGAGTTTGTTTATGAAGGGGCTCAGAGGGTGTTCCTTACAGAGAAATACAGGGATATAATTCAAGATGTATGAACCAGCAAGACAGAAAGGTTTTAGATGAGAAATACAGTAGCAGTGAGGAGCGGAGAAGATGACCAGAGCTGCATAGGCAAACAAGTGAAGAAATGCATGGGAAGAAATGGAGGATTGGAGTAAAGAGCTTTGAATGTATACAATAATTTTATTAATAGTGATGGGCAAATTTATTCGCCAGGGCCGAATTCGCGGCGAATTCCCGCGATTCGCCGCTGGCGAATAAATTCGCGAATCACCAGCGAAAACTACGCGACGCAAACGACGCGATGCGCATCAAAAGCGTCCCGCGACTCGTTTCGCTAATTTTTCGCCGATTTCTAGAGAAATTTGCGAATCTTTAGGCGAAGCGAATCGCGGGAGATTCGCCCATCACTATTTATTAACAAGCAACCATAATACAGATTTTGCCAGTACAGCTGATCTTACCAGTTGGCAGACAAGTTTGGTACTGCTTTACAAGTGCAAAACCCTAATGTACCTACCTAAATATGCTATCTCCTTTTACCTTTATATTCTGAGTCTCAGCCCATCGCTTCTCTAAGAATGAGTTAGACTGCGGTCTCCTACTGTGCATTAGGGCATGTGCAAGGGGCAGGCATAAGATCAAACTGCACCTGGAAGATTTTTGGCTGATGGGAAAAAGGTCAATGCTGTTTTAAACATATATCTTCTGTACCTGTAAGACATACAGTAGCTCAGTGCCATGTATCATTCACACTTAGGCCAAGTTCTGACTTAATAAAACATCTTTTTACAGTTTTGCATGGATCCTGGGGCTTCCTTAAAGAAAGAATTGGGTTTATTGTTTTTCCTATTCTTTCCTCAACCCTAGCTCGTTGGTGTCAGGGCTGTTTTCGTAGTTCTTAGCAAAATCAAATGAGGTTTTGGCGTATGGAGCTCTGGCCAGGTACTGTAGTTTCACAAGGCAGCTACACCACTACTACCAAAGTAGTCGTTTCCATGCCATATACCAGCGGTTCTCAACCTGGGGGTCGGGACCCCTTTGGGGGTCGAACAACCCTTTTACAGGGGTCACCTAAGGGGTGTCCAAACTACAAAACCATTGTTCGGACAGGGTGGGTTAAAGAATAGTGTTGCGTCAGCCATTTGTTATTAAGGGAATACGCAGTTGCTGACAATTTCAGTGCTATCGGCTGCTTCCGGGTAGTAAGAGAGAGAGTACTCCAAGCCGAGTAGAGGGAGCTGAAGACTGAATGCAACGTCTCCCGATGGGCTTCCTCTGATTGGTGGATTTTTGCTTTTTTTTCTTCTGTCAGACTCGATATTTACATTACGATTCATAACAGTAGCAAAATTACAGTTATGAAATAGCAATGAAAATTATTTTACGGTTGGGGGTCACCACAACATGAGGAATGGGTCATGGCATTAGGAAGGTTGAGAACCACTGCCATATACCATCAGTAGTGATGGGAAAATTTATTCGGCAAGGGCGAATTCTATAACAAAACATTTGAAAAAAACACACAATCTCCATGTTGTAATGTCCATGGAATTACTGTTTGGAATATTCCTGATAATACCTAATTTACTTATGAGGCATTGGGACTTTAAACTGTCATAATGTATAAACACAGTAAAAATAAATCTTAGGTTGGTTAAATATTATAAACATAAAAGAAGGGGTGCACTCCCATAGTGTAAAATTGTATCAAAGAAAAACATGTTGCATTTACAATTTAAGCAGAAAATGATTGTTCATCAATAAAGTCTGTTTAATCTGTTTCCCAACGCGTTTCGTTGTGTCTCAAGTTTCTCAAGGGTGATGGTGTGCTGACAACACTGAATGATATAGGGGTCATTTTAATGGAAACCTGTTTTCAGCAAAAAGAATGATTGGTATCTCATGCAGCCTTAGTTTCCAACAGTACTGAAATATTGAATTCCCAGCCCCACTGCTGAAAATGTTAATTTACTAAAACAAAAGCCCTATTTTCAATGATTTCTGTGCACTCATTTTTTATTTGCAGCCATCTGTTTCTGCTCTGGCATTGTTATTTTGGACTGAAGAAATTCATGACCATTGCACTAAATAAATCATTTACAACCAAGAACTGAAACCCTGAGAGACTGGGAGCTAGAGGCTCTTTTCATAGTCATCACATTGTCAATTCTCAATAATAAATTACACATTGAATTTGAGCCTTGGTAAAGCATTCTGTAGTGTTATACAGTACAAACACTAGAAATTGGCTTATCATGTTATGAGGAGTATAAATGCTGTTAGGCAGATTGCTTTTGTGCCTAAACACTTAAAAGGAAGAAA
>CM044446.1:42853982-42901961 GCA_024363595.1 Xenopus borealis | reverse complement strand
ATATATATATATATATATATATATATATATATATAAAGGCTTTATGGGAGCACTATACTGATAAATGGTTCACCAGAATTGAGCTTAGTACAGGTAAATATCTATGCTGGAAAAAAGGTATGGTGCCTCTCTGTGCAGTTTATACTGCATGCATATATGTATATGACTAGTGCTCTTTCAACTTCCATGGTTTGTACCATGTTCCATTTACCACAACTCTTCGTAAAAGATAGACTACAAAGAGTGGTGGTAAATTAAACATGTTCTAGTTGGACCAGTGTTGTTAGTGGAGTACCGTAGGGGTCTGTACTTTATTTCCTTGCTTTTCAACCTGTTTATTATTTTTGCAGATGATACTAAATTGTGTAAAACTATAGGTTCCATGCAGGATGCTGCCACTCTGCAGAGTGATTTGACTACATTGTAAAACTGAGCAGCAAACTAGAAAATTAGGTTCAATGTTGATAAATGCAAGGTTATGTACTTTGGCAGAAATAATATAAATGCAAGTTATACACTAAATTTTAGTATGTTTTTTAACTGAAAAGCATCTAGGGATTATGAGTTGTCTTAATTCCAGGCAGTGCTATTCTGTGGCCACTAAGCCTCACCTGGAGTATGTGGTGCAGTTTTGGGCTACAGTGCTTAAGAGGGATATAAATGTGATGGAGAGAGTGCAGAGACATGCAACTAAACTATTTAGAAGAATGGAAGATTTAAATTATGGTGGTAGACTGTCAAGGTTGGGGTTGCTTTCTCTGGAAAAAAGGCGCTTGTGAGGGGACATGATTACACTTTACAAGTACATTAGAGGACATTATAGACAAATATCAGGGGACCTTTTTACCCATAAAGAGGATCACCGCACCAGAGGCCACCCCTTCAGACTAGAAGAAAAGGGCTTTCATTTGAAGCAGGGTAGGTGGGTCTTCACAGTGAGGTTGTGGAATGCACTGCCGGGTGATGTTGTAATGGCTGATTCTGCTTTTATGAGGGGCTTGGATGATTTCTTGGACAGGCATAATATCAAAGGTTATTGTGATACTAAATTCTATAGTTAGTATAGATATGAGTATATATAATTTATGTGAGGGAATATATAATTTATGTTTGGGGTGTGTGTATGGACACCTGTAGGATATCATATGCACCTGTAAATTAGATCCTACATCTGCCACATGGCTCCTTAAAGGGGAATTCAACCCCTCCCCCCTGTAGGCCCCTCCTCCCCCCTGGGCTATTGACCCTAACTTTTACATTACCCCAAAGCCCAGCTCCCTTTGCGGAGGGTTACAGGCGCCATCTTCCTCCACAACGTCTTCTTCCTTCTTCCATTGGCGGCGCATGCGAAGTACATAGCAGGCATTTGCCAGTTTGTACTACTGCACATGCACCCAAAGTTCATGAAGTTTGCTGATTGAACTTTGTTCATGCTCAATAGTACAAACCGGCAAATGCATCCTACTGCGCATGCGCCGCCAAGCGCCGATGGAAGAAGACGTTGTGGAGGAAGTTGGCCTCTGTGACCCTGCACAAAGGGACCTGCGCTTTGGGGTAATTTACAAGTTAGGGGCAATAGCCCAGGGGGGGAGGTAGGCCATTTTTTCCATTTCCATTTTTTATTACGGCAATTATTGCAGCAAATTGTAGTGATTTTTGAGTTTCAAAATCTTTTTATATGCAGTGCAGGTATTTACATGCCTTATGCTACACACATAGCACTGCCTAAATTGTAGCCACTCGGTATAGTAAACTCCTACACAACTTTTACACTAGGGCAAGAGAGTAGCTAGAGTTCCATTGACTTTTGTGAAAAAGTTTGTTCAGGTTCCACTTCCTACCTTCCAAAGTTTCCTGTATCCTCAATGATCCACTACTTTTTGAATCCAACTCCCTTATTTGCACCTATAGCTTTAAGCCTGCGTGAATTTGCCCTTTAAAACTTCAATTTATATTCTGTGTGCAGCATATGCAGTAGCAACTCCTGCAAGTGCTATAGTAAGACTACTCTGCTATATTTAGGTGCAACCAATTGCCTGCAAGGCATATCTGCTTTAATATCCTAAACACTGTACTCTATTTGCAGTCTATAAGCTTTTGCTAAAAGCACATAGGGACAAGTACAATATAAGTAGTGAAAGATGCATTTGCTATGACTATGCACCAAAATTTTAATTTATTGACTACCATTGCTACCATTTTGGAGTTCAGAGTGGAATTCATTTAATGACATCTGCAAGGAGTTTGGATGTTCTCTCTGTGTATTCTTGGGTTTCCTCTGGGTAGTTTGGCTTTCTTCCACAAACAAGTGGGCAGCTTAATTTGATTGTGATGAAATTGATCTCAGTGTGTGTAAATGTGTTCTTGCTTTTAGGATTCAGGCAGTATTGATATTGATCCAATCCACTGGAAAACATTTCATTTCATCATTTTCCACAGCTTTTTATGGGATATGATATCTGAGACCAGTCATTTATTTTTGTCTGCTCTGGGATAAACAATCTCGAAGGCGAGGGCTTTAATAATTATTGATTTTGCTGCATTGCAAGTCGCAATGTCAGAATTCCTAAATCAAACCTTACATCTGTGCCATAGTGGTAAATTGTGTGTATTTGTCACAGTGCACAAGGGTTTGTCACAAGTGTTTACTTCTAATATAAATATTTCAGTCCCTATATTCAGGACCTCAAAGTGCTTTCTTACTTTCACTCTGTATGTACGTGTTTATATTTGGTATACTATGCATTATAAAATACCACTACTTCACTTTTGTAATTTATTTATAACATCCCAGATTAAGAAAATCATATAAGTTATTCAAAAGAATACTTCTGAATATAGTTTCCTCCTTAAGATTGCAAATTACAAATACTATTTTGAGATACATTGGTTCAGATTCAATTCAATAAGAAAATGGTTTATAATGATTTATAGATTCAATATGTGAAACATTTCAACTTAGAAAAACTTATTTCACAGTTTATTACTTGAAAACTCGTTGGAAAAAAAACTGGATGAGGAGAAAAGTGAACTGAATTTCTCCTCGAAATGAATCTCATCCATGAGTTTTCACAATAAGAATTTTCCTCGTTGAATTGCTACCATCTTCTACATGTAATTTTACCATAAAAGTTTAGAAAAAATGCATTTTCTAATATTAAAATACCAATAACATCTAAAAGTTAAAAAAGTTTTTTAATTAAAAGTTTTAATTAAAAGCTACAAATGAACTTTCTCTTGGCAATAAATGCCCTATTTTCTATGATGCCATGTGACCTCTATTCATCTCCCCATTTAAGACATACACCCAGTCTATTATATACTTATTCTATACTGATTGGTAAACAATTTTTGCTCTATTCAGATTGAATAGCTTCCCCCAGGGTATGGGACCTGTTATACAGAATGCTTGGCACCTGGGGTTTTCTGGAGAATTGATATTTCTGTAATTTAAATCTTTATACAGTAAGTCTACTAGACTAATTTGATAAAATAAAAAGTCTATGGGAGATGGCTTTTCCCTAATTCAAAGCTTTCTGGATAACATTTTTCCACATTGCGGATCCCACACCGGTATATTTCAATATTTAAACCACTTTAATATTTTGGTGTTACATTTCCTTTAACTCTTCACTGCAATTTAGTGATGTGTTAAAGAACAAATATTTATATTTTTAAAGTGGACCTGTCACCCAGACACAAAAATCTGTATAATAAAAGTCCTTTTTAAATTAAACATGAAATCCAATTTCAAATTTTTATTAAAGCATTCATAGCTGTTTTAAGCTCATTTAAAAATCTCAGCTGTCAATCAAATATTGTCTGACACTCCTCTATGCCTTAGGCATAGAGGCGGGGCAGATAATTACTTTCACTTTCCATTCAGCACTTCTAGATGCCACTGCTCCCCACACATTCCCCCAGTTCCATTTAATTGTGTAGCCAGGACATGGGGATAGACATCGGGTCCCCCATTCTGGTGCACAAACAAGATTCTGAGATGATGCAAGGCATGTCTTAATAACAGTGTCCACAAAATGGCTAAAGTTGCTTGTTCTATGATAAACCGACAAATTAACAGTTTGGATCTCTCTTTCCCCAAATTCATGTGATATACAGATTTGGAAGGCTGGATTAAATTTAGCTAAAACAAAAACATTGAACATATTAACACTTGTCAATGGAATCTTGTAAGAAGGGCTCTCAATTCATCATGTTTTATGCTGTAACCTTTATTTGTAAAATAAATTCCTTCATTATATTTTTACAAATGACATTGGTGGAAAATATTCAGCTCACAAAAATATACCAATTATATCTCTTTTCTTTATCCATTAGATTCATTTGGTAAGCATTAAAGATATATCCAATACTTAAACTAGTCACCTATGTAGCACCACCCAGCAAGTCATAGGGGAGTCTGAATTCCCAGGTTATACATAGGAGTACATTTTATAAAGGGCAAATGTAAATGCACCAAAATGACAATTTGCTATTTGCCAATATACTAAAAGGAGAAGAAGACAATTCACTAGCAAAAGAGTTCGGTGCTACAGAGCTTTCATGTCAATTCCCCAAGCAAATTTTTGCTCAGGCAAAAAATCGTTAATCCGCAAATGTAGCCAAAGTCTACTTCTCCAGGTTCTATCAAGTCAATGGGTGACAAAATATATTTTTGATGCGTGACAAATTCTCATCACGTAGCAATTTTTTCCACCCATTAGAGTCTATGGCCCAAGAAAGGGTCCCACGAGGCCCAAAACATTGCCTTTTTGTTGTCTGCTTTAATATTTTTGAGCAAATAAATTAACCAATTTGATTAATCACTCACAAACAGTGTGCTGCAGTGTATTAGACTAATATATCGATTTTGAGACCCGCGGCAGGGTGGATACGATACTGTTCAAGCACCTGGTCCTAAAGGGATTCTTCACACAAGGTTAGAGCACTCCATTATTGTGTCAGATTATATTTAAGTGATAATGACGCTTTTAAAACATCTGTAAATCCTAGCAGACTGGGGGGTGATAATAAATCCCTTGTCGAGCTACATTTGGCTTATGGGCCTCCACCTGGTACTCCTGTTCTAAACAATCAATGGAGTTTTACTGTGGGTCAGTCATAGATCTCTTAAGACTCTGACAGAGAACAAAACCTTGCTTGCTTGAATAGATTAGTTATATGTGCCTTGGAATGTGCAATTTGTTTATTTCAGTTTGGAGCACTAGATGTTAATCATTTAAGCAGGAGACAACAATGACTCAATTAACTTCTGCAAATCATGCTTGCAATCTTATAAATGACAAAACTAGGCTTCAAGTCACACAGCAGATACCCTGGCCTTTTCAGATATGGCAAGTTTGGAATATTTCAAATATGCCCTTTTCAATTTTACAGGTAGCTTAACCTTAAGTACTGTGTATAATTAATGTGTGTATTATTTAAAACTTGACTTATATGCTCCTGAGTATTAACAAAACACTTCTGTAAAAGTTACAAAGTTTCATGGTATGGGAGATTATACTATTTATAGACTAGAATTTATAACAAATGTGATACTCACTTATAAAATAGCAATATTCTTGGGGGCAACACAAATCACCTCTCTGAAATGTTCTTGTCTTCTGGTGAATCATCTTTATTCACGATATAGTAAGAATTTTAATCTTGTTGATTTGAGACGCTTGTTGCAAGTTTTGAAAAACAAACTCAAAGGCTAGATAAATTGAATAATTTAAAAGGTGTAATTAAAAACCAAGTTGATACAAAATATAATAATTTTAGTAATCCTTAAAATAGATCAAATAATTGAAACCTGGTCAGCCAGGAACCAAAAATTCCTAATGAGAAAAATAAAGTGAGAGGTACTCTTCTAATAGAGGGTCTTAAATTATTGCTGAAGATAGGGGATGTGTACAAAGTATTTACTATTATTAACATGTATGTATATAGCTCCAACTAGTGATGGGTGAATTGGCGGCGTTTCGCCAAATTTTTTAAAATTTCTCAGGAAATTTGTGAAATGCCGAAAAATTCATGAAATGCCGTTTGGCGTCTATTTTTGATACACATTGCTCGCGTCGAAAAAATTTATGCCCGCATCCAAAATGAGATTTACTGTCATTTTGTGAATTTATTCCCCGGCGGTGAATTGCTGGAATTCGCAGCGAGTTCGCCCCAGGCAAATAAATTGGTTCATCACTAGTGCCAACATATTTTGTAGGGCTGTAAAGTAAATGTGTTTATACAACTAAATCACATGAATTATATACATAGAACATATGGAGTTACATTCATCATAACCAATACTGGTACAAAAGGAAGGCCCAATGCAGAAAGAGCTTACAATCTAAGAGGAAGGGAATAATACACATGGTGTGGGAGTGGGCAAGATCAGAATTAAATGGGTGAGAGATGTAGTACTGTATGTGATATTAAATTTGGTAGTTAAGAGTGTGGGTAGGCTTCTCTAAATAAGTGAGTTTTAAGAGATTTTTTGAAAGCAGAAAGGTTGGGAGAAAGTCGGACAGACCATTGGAGAGAATTCCAGAGGTGGGGTGCAGCCCTTGCAAAGTCTTGAATGTTAGGAGGTAATGCTAAGAAATTGAAGACACTGATCACTTCATAGAACTATAACTCACACATAAAAACTTTGCCTTGCACTCCATTTGGAGATTGGGGGAATCATGTGGTTATAACTTATTCTAAAAAGGAAATCTTTAAGGGATTTCTTATCATTGTGATTTACAAATAAGTGACCATCTATTTTATTTTTATGAATGTTTTTGTATTTATATGGATGATTTTTTGTTTCCTGGATGGCCAGGTTTTAATTATTTCATCTATATTAATTAATAAAATTATTATATTTCTCTATCAACTTGGTTTTTAATTACACTTTTTAAATTATTCAATTTATTTATTGTTATTATCAAAAGGACTTTGGGCATGAAAGGTGTAATAGTGACAAGTGGGAGAAAGTATTTTCCCTTTAATGTTACATTACTTTATAATTTCAAAGGCTAAATGAGTTTACATCAGAACACCTTCTCAAAAATGGAAGCATCAGAGAGCAAATATGACAGCAACATGCATATATATCAGCTTTTGGTAAGAATAGGCTTTTAGAGATAAACATGTCATAAACTCCAGACATATTTAGTAAAAAGAATATACTGTATACTGTACTGTATTTTTCCAAACCCTTCCAAAGTAATGGAAAAGGCCTAATAAATGTTTAACATATAGTCTGTGTGTCTTTAAATATAGAGTGGTTTATACTTTTTATCTTCTTAAATGTACAGCCAGGACCTCCAATGAATTGAGTCACTAGGGTGCAGCACAAACAAAAAATTAGACCACACCCATTGTAAATCTACCCCTAATAGACCTTCATACTGGACCCCTTTAGTTCATAAGAAGGTTACTGATAACCAGGGCTAAAAAAATGCACTCACCCAGATCCTCACCAAACTGGCCTTCAGGCTGGATGCCCTTATTTCATAATAATGTCACCAATTGTTGAAAATGTAGGTGAAATTGACAAATTAAATTTAAAGTGAAAAATCCACCTTGGATAAAAACACTATATGGAACAACTAAAAGGATCAGATTTACTTCAGAAATAAGTGCAATATTTTCTTTTCTTTTTGATACGACTTGTTAAATGGAGGCATACATCGGAAAAAATCTGGAACTGTACTTGGAAAAAAATTTTCTCCAAGTTTTACAGTGATAAACCATGAGTCAAATTTTTCTCACTGAATTGAATCTGACCTATTATGGCCCATGCCCATATTAGGTGGGATATTAAAGAATGTTACCAAACTAGAATATTTATTTAAGTAACTATTGTCCTTTTACATCTTTTACATTGCACCCCCATTTTATGATATTCTCTGTGCTGCCTCAGAGATCACCTGACCAGAAATACTGCAGCTCGAGCTGTAACAGGATGAAGTGTACACCATGAACCCTAGGATCCCAGGGGGCGGCCCTTATTTTGGCAATTTTTCTTCAAGAAATCTTGAAAATTTATCTTCAGAGAACTCGATCACATTTTTTTCACTAGTATATTCTTACGTTTAGGAAAAACATTGCATTTGCATAAATAGGCTTCATAATGACAGCTGCTTGCCCAGTTGAAAAATTATTAGTTTTTTTAGTTGCTTTCACTGTGTTTTATATGTCAGCGCTACCAAATATGTTGGCGCTGTAAAAATACATACTAATAATAATAATGGTGAAGCAAGGTGCTTTTATGCCCCAAACAAAACAACGAAACCTACCAGTCTTTGCTTCTAAACTCCTTGTGGAACATTCGGGGCATGCTTGAACTTTAAAGTGAATGTAACATGCAGCCTACGATGCCTTTCCTTGCAAAATCAAATAACAGTACACAATCAAACTGCTTCAAAGTATTGAATAAGCCAACAATAATGTAAACCTTTTCTGCACCTAGCTGTCAGTTAAACCATCATAGGAAAATATTTTGAATATAGTTTTCTTTGTAACAGAAATCCACATAAGGGCAGAAAATACTTTTAGTTTGAATGGCCAGACATGGGAAGCATTTTCATTATTCTTGCAGTAGAGTTTATGCTCAATTTGTCAGCAAACTAAATTGTCTTTGTAGGTATATTAAGATGTATTACTGTTAATTAGAACTCCTCTGCACCCCATTGGGTATTGATTATGATTATTTCATTCGTAGTATCCTTCATTATGGGGCAGACTTATCATTGGTCGAATTGAAAAAAATTCGTAATTCCACCATGAGAATAGTATGTGAAGTAAAATCCTTTGAATTCAATATTCGAATTCGAAGGATTTTACCGATATTCGATTGTTGAACGATCGAATAGGAAAAATTCGATCGATTAATCGTTTGAATTGATCGATTTCTTTGATCGATCAAATTTTTTTTATTCGATCAAAAATAATGATACCCAATTCGGTAGCTTTGATCTGGCGAACTAGGTGTTCGAATAAAAATTTAAAGGGGAAGTACTTCGACCTTCGAATAGTCGAATATTTGAATAAAATTACATTTGAATATTCGATGGTCGAATTTGCCTAATTTGCATATTTGAAGATTCAAATTCTAATCTTTTTGAAATTCAATCGAACTTCGAATTCTTCATGTGAATTTAGTAAATCTGCCCCATTATGTGTTTATACTACTCTATGACATATGGTTCTAGAATTGTTACTTCTATGCCATGTGTTTCTGTTATTATTCTGTCAGAATATGCTCGGTAAAATAACCAAAGGGATGTGTTTTTGTGTACTGGAAGCAATATAATAGTATGTAGTAACATAGTAATATTGTAAGTTAAGTTGAAAAAAAACACACTTGCGTCAATTCAACCTTTTATGTCTGTATAAAACCTGCTAACTTCTAGTTGATCCACATGAAGGCAAAAAAACTAAAGCCTCGCCAATTTGCCTCAAAGAAGGAAAAACTCCTTACTAACTCCAAGATGGTTAGTCTCTGACTTGTACTATGACCCTGTATTCACTTGCTACAAAGCCATCCAGCCCTTCTCAAAGCTATCGAATGTGTCAGCCAGTAGAACTACTTCAGGAGAGAATTCCTTATCTTCACAGCTCTCACTGTAAAATCCCCTTTCGAATTTTTCAACAGACCCTCCATTCTTCTTATCAGAATGAGTGCCCTTGTGTCAGCTGGAAGGACCTACTGGCAAATAAAGCATTAAAGATATTATTATATAATACTCATATTGTTATACATAGTTATCACATCACCCTTAAGTGCCTCTTCTCCTGGGTAAACAACCCATCCATATTATGGATTTTCCTAGTGCAGTCCCATAAGTAGCTTTCATATTGTTACTGTATATCCACGGTGCATGGCTTTACCAAGCTTCTAATTTTTCTGGTTGTGTTTTAAAAGACAAAAATTTTGAATGAGGAAAAAACTTGAATATTTCAAGATTTGTTATGCACCAAAGCTGCTAAAAATAATCCAGCTAAAACCTGTCAAAATAATGTAGAAATAATTGACAGATGGTATAAAACAAAGAACACAATAGGACTTCATCCCCCAAAAGGATGTGTCAGCCATGCCAAACCATACATAACAATGGTAGATAGTAACTTTAGCAATTGCAACATGTTTTTTACCTTCCGAATTCTCCATAGTTTGGGCTGTTTGTGCTGGGTTTAGTTCGATAATCTGATTTTTTTTGTGTTTTAAGTGAGAAAATTAGAAAAAGTTACACAGTTAAAATTTTTAAAAAAAGTAGGCATAGATTTTTGCTAATTTTTGTTGTAACTATTTTATCAAGAATAATTATTGGTAATTAAGGGCATTCTAGTTTGTGAGTTTGCTAGAAGTTGTTTTAAAATAAAGTGAGAAAAAAGTAAAGTTTTAGTTAATAACTCTCTACATTTATTGACATAGAATCTCATCTGCCACTTAGCTGCCCCGAATGCCTGTATACTACTGCAAGGATATGGTTGCTTATTATGTGTTACATCCCTTCACACTTATATAAGGCTATAAATCACTTTGGAACAAGCCAAACCACCTTAACATCAGTACCCAACCATTAGATCTAAACCCTTAACTACTTACCCATACCCTAGAAACAGAAACAAACTGAGCAGAAAAATTGCGTCTGCTTTGTTTGTCTTTCTTTTCCTGTTTGTTTACAGAATCTTTTAGCTTATAAGTCATAACTATTGATTATAACTATAGGACTATATATACTCCTAAACCATGATTTTCATCAATTAAACATTCAGTTTGAGTCTATTGGATGAGAACATGTTAACCAAAGTGATCCAAATGAATATATATTTAATTAAACTGTTTGCTAGGGAAGACAAGTGGAGACAATTACATTGTTTAATACCTAGCCTGTACTCTTCTGTTGTGAGGCTTATAATGGTATGCCACAATCTGCATACTTAAGATAGGTAGGTCTGTAGTTGTTTTGGTCTATTTTTATTCATGAAACTAAAAATAGGAAAAAAAAACAAGCCAACATTCCTGGAAATTGGTTTTCCATGGTAGCCAGATATTAGAGTCATGCCCATGTTTGGTTGAAGAAATTAAGTTTGAAGAAGTGTTATGCCCTGTGCTTTCCATACCTAAGGTTAGCTGGCACTATCTGTTTTACTGGAGCAGCCACTATAGCTTTTTCAAATTCTTTTAATATTTCATCAATATATATATCTCCAGAATAAGATAACTTTATTGATGTTCTAAGCAGTCATCCACATCATCTGTCTGCAAATCAATGCTGATTGTGCACATTTCATGTACTGGAAAATGCAATTTTTCTGACACACAGCCAAATGGTACACCAGAAAAAGTAATGCTTAAAATGTTCAACTGATGTGATGTGCCACAGTTGTCAGTATAGTGCTGTGAGATCTGGCTGTAATATTCCAGTTTCCATCTTTAGGCTATGTGACATGTCTTTGTGTCTGTACCATAGTGGAGAGGATACTCTGTGAGCCACAAACTTTGCTCTTACCAAAGCAGACATCAGTTCCATCTGTAACAATACGGAAGACGTTATATGACATACATTGTGTTTACAGCTACAGATCAAGTAAACCTAAATTCCTAATAAGACTTTAGCTAGAAAACCAATGGCATATTGTTAGTAGAAATATAATGGCAAGTTATATTTATTTCTATAACCAACAAATGCATATTTCTATATATCTAGGCATGTCTTTGCTTCAGTAATTTGAAGAAGCACTGTACACTGTAAATGGGGCAGTAATTTTCAATCCCAAAAGTCATCTCTCCAATTTATCACAAGCATAGATAATACATATGCATTTTGGTGCAATAACAATCTCACAATGCAGGAGAGACAGCTTCTTT
Organism: Xenopus borealis; assembly: GCA_024363595.1. Taxonomy (NCBI): domain Eukaryota; kingdom Metazoa; phylum Chordata; class Amphibia; order Anura; family Pipidae; genus Xenopus; species Xenopus borealis. The sequence goes on along the minus strand of CM044446.1, from coordinate 42,890,095 downwards.
TAAAAGTAAGACAGCTCTCTTCAAACGAAGAAATGCCCACAAACCCCTTCATAACACAGTCAAAGAGTACCCATGCAGAGCAGTTTCTATGGTGATAGCAAACAGCCAATTAACTCATTGTGCCTAGTGATGACATTGAGATGACTGACAGAACTTACAAAAAGCTTTGACATGTGAAGATCAAATTCTGCGCACTTGTAGCTGGAGGCAATGGTGGCTGAGCTGAGGAATGTGCATTATGCATTTGAAAGCATACGTACCATATACCAGCATACACTGTATTTATTTTATAAACATTTTATCCATATTTTTAAATGATACCGATACAATATTGTTTTATTTTTTTTTCCTTTTGTTTGTCAGATGCATTATTTTACTTTTATACACTACACAAGTATACCCAAGGTTATTAAGGTAAAAGAAACTGCATGCAGATTAACGGCTTACTGTAAAGGAATGGCAAAGGACACAAGATCTATTCCTCTTGAGTGGGAATGGGAGAAAGCACAGGGGCAAATTGACTAAAGGGCGAATTCTACCCTGCAAAGGCTTCATCCACATGTCACACCATTTTTACAGGTGCAAATTCGCTACCACTACACTAATTCACCAAAATGCAAAGTTGCTTTGCTGCAGCTAAATGCTGGCAAAGTTTTGCTAGTGCGAGCATTTCATAGCAAACCTTTGCTAATATTTTTTCTGCCTAGTGAAACTTTGTTAGTACACTTACACTTTAATTGGAATAGAGAACATACATCAAGAAGTAATGGATCGGAGGGTGGAAGGAATCATAGCTTAGAAAGTGGAATCATAGCTTAGCAGACATTAAATAAACAGCTGGTGACACAGGTGAGAGCATAAAGGTGCTGAATGCAGGGGAAGATAATTCAGGCATTGAGTACTGAGTTTGGTGGAAGGGAAAATAACATTGGGTGAGTGAAGCAAGGGGTAATCACATGTATATCATGAAAGAAATGGTGGAAGGGGAAGAGAACATGACGGTTCTTGGAGCAGGGGGAGACAGCACATACAAATAGAATGTAGTTATAAGGAGGGTGAAATGGGTAAATCTGGTGGAGCTGTCAAATTTTCTCAAAGCCGTTGCCCAAACAGTGGATGCTACCTAAGAAAAGATTTGTATTTATTGAGTGTAATGCTATCGGGGCCTAATATGACCTGTATAGAAGTTCTCTCTGGACATATCAGAATCTCCTTAAATGTTTTTGTACATTTGTTGATTTGCAAGACCATGATATTTAAGTATACTGTAAACATCTGAAATGGAATCACATGGGTTAGCTATTTCCTGGCAAGAAATGGGAACATTTGTTGCACTGTGGGAGCATTCATGCTGCATATGTATGAGGAATCCTCAATGTAATAAAGAATGGGACCTGAGCAATTTAAAGAGGATACTGATGAGTGAAAAAAATGATAGATGAAAAAGGGAAGCAAAAAATTATTCTCGTGGGAATCTTTTTATTTTCACAGGTTTTGATTTTGTGCAGTTTAAAGATAATAAATAAACAAATCAAGGCAATGTCTTAAGTTAACGGGTGAGAAGAATGAAACACATCTTACAACAGAAAAATAAACATGTAGTGCAAATAACATTCTTTTAGTGTAATGTTGACAGCAAAGGATCATATATTACTGTGGTTGGCTCAGTATGAGTGACTGATGCTTGGAAGCCTCGGAAGCCGCCGCGTGCAGAGTTCATTTTATCGAACTGAAAGAAGAGATGGAATTCAAATTTTCTACACACTACACCATTAGAATGATGGAAAAACATTGAGAAAATGGAAAGCAAGCAGTTTTGACCTGAGAATTACAGAGTAGGAGCATCAAAGTAATTCAGCTGTCAAGTTTTACAAATTGATGTGCAGCTGTGTGCAGACATATCATTTATAAGATATAATTATTTTGATCTTAAACCATCTTTTGAAGCATGCCACAAATGAGTTATTTTATGGAAAGCAATGCAAATGAATTTATTTGCTTTGTTTTTCATTTATATTTTTATTTTGGCAGGAGCTTATTTTCATGTAAATGTTGCACTGGTATCTTAGCACAAACCTCATTGGCACCTTTTTCTGCTGTGGCTGTGATTTCTCTCAAAAAGCCGTCAATATGAAAGGTGAAATGCTTATTAGAGGTGATTATAATATCTGTAACTATTCCTGATGTTAGTTTTGGCTCCATTCTCTCCCATTCTATATGGTTAGCAGTAACTTTATCAGTTTGGAAATAATCAAAACAAACAAAACAAAGATTGTTAGCTTTGTGGAATTCCAAGAACCATTCTTCAGGATAACACAGTACAACAATTTAATGTTAAGCATATGACATTAATGTATCTCTTAATATTCATAGAATGAAAGGCAGTACAAAGGGGTAGTTGAACATTACACACTACTGAAGTTGTATGGCCCCTGACTTGATTCTGAGGTCAAAAACAGTCCTTAGCAGCAGTAGGTCGAATTACTGTACTCTAGTTCTTTCCCAGAGCATTCCAAAGGCTAAGTGAACAAACCAAATTGTTGGTCATGATGTGGGATCAAGGGCCAAACTATCTCTTTGTAGAAAAGCTCTAGAAGAGTTTGGTACTGATAATACTCCTGATAATAATGACTATAAGGTGTGTGTTATTGATATGATGATGATTGATATTATGTGATAGGGGCCTTAGATTTTAAGCTTTACTGGGGCAAGTATTGATGTGCATGATGTATACTCTCTATAAAGCACTGCAGAAGTGCAAATGAAAAAAAGGAACAATGGAATAATTGTATGCACTGGGAATTTATTTTTTATTAACACTTTTTATCCCCATCAAGAGACAATTGTTAATTGTAATGGAGATTATTGGTGGTTAGCCAGTGTACAGGCAGCATAGATTCTTTATGCTGTTTGCTCAATTCCACTTGAATGTATTGCAGTAAATGCAGAACTGGATTAGCTATGTAAGTGTTAAATCACTTGCTATTGTTCCTTTTGGTTTCATGTTTAAACTTCAAAATAAAATGTAAGTTGAAAAATGAAAAATCACCAGGGTTCCTTTCAGCAAATGAATTCAAATATTATGGAACTGCCAGAGAATATTTTAGTTAATGGATTCAATTATTATCTATTCCATAGACTGGTAACCTGTGGCTCTCAGGTGTTTGTTGAAGTTCTGGGATTTTGGTAGTTCAGTATCAGACAGGAAGCTGTAGTGTGAAGATACCGGATTTTATTTGCAAAATATTTAACTCTGCTGTGATGGCAGGCTCCATTAATACTTCTAAAAGGGACTTGTATGATTTACTGGGCAGGCATAATATGAAAGGGCTAAAGTCATTGTAAGGTCTGTGGTTAATTGAATGGACTTGATGGACAGCTACTATCTATTTGACCCTATTTAACTATGTAACATTCCAATTAATGTGTAAATAGAACAAGAATGCATGATTTATATGCTACAACAGTAGTTCCCATGTTTTATTACACGCTAACATCTTCCTTCCAAAATGACTGATGATCAGTCCATAGTTAAAGCAAAGAAAAGCAGGCAGCTTCATCTGAGTACAAGTATTTGGCATCTAAAGCCAAGAGTTTATCAAACTTGTGGCATTCAAAATAACATTCTACACCGGATAGCCTATAGTTTTCCCAGTGGCTAGTTTTTGCAACCAACAAGGAGAGGCGCACTAGCACCAGTGTCATAAGCCAAGCCCAGATGCAGGCAGTATTGTACGCTTCCATATTTTAGGCCATTGCACCTCAAAGCAAACTACAGTAGATGAGATTTTGGTTGAAACAGTTTACATGCAGAACAGGTAGTAAAGCCTACTCAGACACCATACTTGTGCAGAAATATTAATGACTGTTGATTTTTTTCTAAGATAAAATAGGTATTTAGAGTAGTTGAATTTTTAATGTAACTTTGAATAAAAAAAGTTATGTTATTATAAGCCCATGTTTTTTGTTGTTCATAGATGTCAAATCCCTTAGCTGAGGGTCTGGGGCTGGAACACCTGGACCATCCTTTCCACTTGTGAGTGTCTCTATAATCTGTCCTTTATGCGCCTATTGATTTTTTGTGTGTGACTTTTCTTTAAGTCCACCATTGCCCACCCTGCTAAGTGAATAAATAGAACAGTTAATAGTACAAAGTCTCCTCAGCAACTGATGTTCTCTTGATAATGTCATATAGTAATTAAAATATACAGGAAAATAGCAGCTATCAGGTGATGCAAAGCTGATTAAGAGAATTTGGATGGGCTCTTGTGATTAATTGCAAAACAGGTGTTTTAAGAAGCTTGATTAGTGGTAACCTTTACAAACTGTTTCCGCATTAATACTCCTGAAACAAATCAGCCAAGTCTTATTTTAGTAAATGAGCGACATAATAAAAACAACAGTGATTATAAGTTTTAACTTTTTAATGCCAAATTCCACAGACAGAAAATATCCAAATAATGTGTAAAAATAATTCAGTATATGTAAATCGCAAATATATTGCCAACAACACCCAATAATACCTAAAGACTGGGGCTGGAGCTTACAATTGCCAAATTGCCAGGTATTTATCGGTTAATTATTGCATATTATATTGTCATTTTAATGTATCTTTGCTCCAGGCTGTATTTTATGAACAGATCTTGACTTGGCTGTGGGTGACTGTGTGTTTTGGCCTAATGGACACATTATATATATGTATTTATTACATTTGGGTGTATACATCAAAAAATAACTTTTAGTTTAAAGTTTTTAACAGCTTGGAGGCCCAGTTTGGTGTTAGCCCCCAGGAGTCCATCTGTGGTCATATGGTACAAACTGTAAATCCTGCAGACTTAACTGCACCAAATTGTTTTACAAAAGACAACACTTATACATATTTTATATATGTTATCAATAAAATATGCGAGTGAACGAAGAACTAAACCTAAAAATGAATATGGTTAAAAATGCCATATTTTACATACTGAACTAATTGCATCAGCAACAGCGATACAGGACTTCAAACTTGTCACAGGGGACACCATCTTGAAAAGTGTATCTGAATCTAAGCTTAACGGCCGGCGCAAATTTACAGGCAGAAAATTAAGTTGATCTGTAATATAAGGTAATGCTTCAAGGCTGTTGATTAAATTCTGATTCTAGTTGCACTGGTTTCTGATCTGACATATAGTAATTATCTGTAATTACTAATCAGCCTTATATTGTAACATTTCTTTTCTATGTGTACTATATATTGTGAGTCGGTCAGTAAGTGACAGCAGCACAGAGCATGTGCAATAAATCAGCAGAAAAGAAGATGGGGAGCTACTGGGGCATTTTTGGAGACACAGATCTTTACTGCTAAAGCGTTGTGGTTGCTTTGGTCTGGTACAGAGGCACAAAATATAATGTACAACATTTCTAGCCTACTTCTTTAGTTAGGTTTTAGTTCTCTCTTAATCTTGCTCCAATTAATAATATACATACTGTCCAAGATGCAATAACTCACTGTACATTACAGCTTCTGTGCTTGGGATCAAATGTGAGAGCTATGTTCTGCAACAGCGCAATAGCTCGTGTAATTGTGTAAAAAAAAACATGCTTGTATAACTCACAACAAGAACCAATGCCACTAGTTGAAACCAACTTAGAGTTAGAGTTGAATGTGCATTAGAGTTGAATGTGCAACTTATACACTGTATTAAAAACTTTTTAAATCTAAAGATCAAACACATTTTTTGTAAATTATTTTTGCATAACCTTTTCTCTTTGCCAGCACACTGCTACTTTACAAAAACACAGGTAAGAAATGAGGAAAGATGAATGGGAGAGCAAGCGTGAGCGTTAGCAAATGGAATATTGATTGATTCATATTTAGTTATAGTAGCGATGGGCGAATTTATTCGCGAATGGCGAATTCACAGCGAATTCCTGCAATTCACCGCCGGCGAATAAATTTGTGAAACGCCAGCGACGCAACAACGACGAAAACTACGCTACTCGTTTCACGAATTTTTTCCCCAATTCGCGAATTTCGCTGGAAATTTGAAATTTTTTTGGCGAAACGGGGTAGATTCGCCCATCACTAGTATTTAGCATAGATGAATCATTAAGTTTATTTAACCTGGAGGATTGGAAAGTGAACTAGTTAATCAGCAGGAGATTTCTGATATAATAAAGGAAAATTAATGTTGAACAAAAATTGCAATAAGATCTAATTAAGTTTCGAATCAGGAAACTGTTGTTTCCATTTATATAATTACTGGTTTTCAATTCACTGTAGATCAGAAATTGATGCTGATATTTCTGTCTGCATTAGTATGGATTCTGGATGTAATGCATTTGTAACAGGCTCTGACATTTTTTATGTGTCTTATGGGAACAGAGAGAAAATGTAAAACATTGCTTTATCAGGCATTTAGCTAAAGTTTCAAGAATATATAGGGTAAAAGACAAGCCTTGATCCCAAATCTCAACCCAATTAACCTTTAAGCTAGGCTTCGGTGTGTATCTAGACAGCAAATAGATATCCCCAAATATCACTCTAACTTTACTGACCTGTAAACTGAGCCTCTCAATTTATAAACTTTAGGAAAGTTTTATAAAATCTGATCTCTACACATTTAAAACCAAGAAACCGTTTCTCAGGTATTTTCACAACAAAATTATAAGTTGATTTCTAAAATGTATTATTTAATCACATAACTTTTCAAGGGCATCTTTTCTTGACTTAATACCATAGCTCATTAATTCTTGATTAGTCCAGAAATTAGACAGACATTTTTGATTGCAGAAGTATTGGTGTCTTGCATGAACAGAATTATTTTCTGCATTTCTGAGCTCCAGACTGTTTTCGACAAGGAACTGCCACATAGCCCTTATAACAGCGTGAAGTACCTCAAACTGGACAATGTGCTGAAGTGCAACACATACTGAAATAGTTATCAGACAACAGGGTGAGCATAGGAGAGTAGAAAGGTGTCCCCTACAAATCACCAAAATTGTGATAGAACCTGAGACAGGATAAATGGCTAAGCAGAGTAACAGGAGTGCCAAGAATGTCTTACAAACAAGATACAAACTTGGGCCAATGGAAATTAGTTTAAATAAAGCCAGAAGGCAGAAGGTCAAGGCAAGCAGCTTGTAGAGAAACCATAAATATGGGCAAAGGTCAAGAACAAAAACATGTGCATATATCTGTGAGGTTAAAATAAAAGTGCAGCATTCTGGTTCCTTTATAGGATTCCATGATTATTATCAAAGTAAAGTACAATGAGAAAAATTAGACTTTTCCATAAGCTGGACTGAACTGTAGGGCTAAATATGAAATTTAAATTTCAGATGTTTTTAAAGGCTATAAATGTTGTTGGTAAACATAATTATATAGTTTTTATTAATTGTAAGGAAGGACTAAATTTGAATCAGGTTAACTAACGCAGCATTCAATAAACCTGTTCAGTAGTATGATGCAGTTTTCTTTACCGGGAAAGAAACTACATATTTCATGTACTTTAAAGTCCCTTCTTCATATTTTATAAAATCAGCACATTGATTGAAGGGTTAGGAGTTAATGGATCAAGCAGAAACAGCTAAAGCTTATTTCAGTGTATTCTCTCTGATGTTATAAGTACCCTTGGCTCCAAAGGTACTTGTTAACCTGAAGGAAAGTGTATGTGAAGTACATAAAAGGGAGAATAGCAGCTGATGCCCTAGTAACCAGTAAGGCAGGAGATGCTGTTCACTAATATTTAGTTGGATGGTACCCCGATGTACTAGTGCCAATAGTTTGTGAACTTTCGGCACAATAGTTGCCCAGCTCAAATCATTTTTGAAGCTTCCCATATAACATGAATATCCAATTAATTTAATGATTGCTAAATAAAATCAAATGATAATCAGAAATCTCTCTGTGTACAAGAACCTGTATTGTTCCCTTTACATAAATAGCATGGTTGGGTAGGTTTACAAATATCTTGTCAGATTTACAGGCATAGAACTTACTTCTGTTTAGCTGAGCTAGGAACACCTATGATTTCATTATTTTCTTTCTCTTTCATTTGATAACAATTTGTATTTGTTTTTTGGAGAGTATACATGTTAGTGGCAGGGAACTCCCCAATGTTGCATATGACATAAATGATCAAACTGTGCGAAGAGGCATTTAATATTTCAGGTGACATCTGTTTTTATCTGACAAGTAAATAAAAATTTGGTAATAACAGCAACTTTTTGTTTGCAGTGTACTTATTCAATGTAGAATAAATACATTTCCACTGAGATATGAAATTTTAGTGCAATCATATGAATATTGCTTACATCCTCTGACAGAACAGCTAGAGGCTGTGCGGCTGTGACAGGCATGCCTACATTTACTGTCAATAAGTCTCAGAAACTTTGTCAAAACTTTATTAATAAAGCTAAGGCTAGATTTTATAAAAAACTAAGGCTAGATTTTATGAAGGACTGTCTGTTTACTGAAAAAAAATTGACAATAAATCACTGTGTGGTTGTCTTCAACAGGTAGTTTGTTAAACCTGCTATTACTGAAAAAGTGAGTAGTTTTTTTTTCTTAAGGATAGTTAAAGTCTTTACAGATTTCTGGGGGGGTTGGTGTGCATTTTGGCCTGCTTATCACCCGAAGAATATTTACAGTGCATTGTTTATTCATTGTAACCTTCAAGGGCCTGGTGTTGCTCAGAACTTCTGCATCCTTCTGCAGGATGCTTTTTGCCCATCACTGCTGTGCTCTGTAACTTGTGCCAGGGTTTTGATCTTCAACAAGCTGCAAAGAGTAGAAGGATTTCAAATTGAACTTCTTCCTACAAGAGCAATAAGGGGACTAATTTTACATCATGTTTAATGAGCCCTCCAGTCTTTACATGCTTACTTATTATGTTACCCTTGTTGACTGGATTTCCTTTCAAAGACTGTCACCATAATGAATGCCACTACCATGATCACACCCCCTACCAACATTTTCCTCTTAAACTACAGTAGTTGATGCTCATAGTTGTTAATTACTGATCCTTATGCTATATATTGGTTCTTATCTTTAAGTATTACCAAAACTGGCATTCAGTCTTTGCTAAAAACCTATTATGCAGAACTTCTTTCATTAGATCTTCAAGTGCACATCTTAAAGACTTTTCAAATTCCCTTTCACAAGCCATAAAACATTCTGCTAATTCATTTAACCATTCTCTTCAAATGCACCTCTTCAGGAAAACGTGCCCTCATCTATTTTTTCTTCATGATACACTATAAGCCACTACCTCCTCCTTAAGTACAATACCCAATGCAACCATTTGTATTTCATCAGTATATATTGCTGTATATACCCTTCTGTTAGAAAGAAATCTGGGGCTCATTTATAAACTTTACACAGGGCAGATTGGTTTGCACAATATATTTGACCTGGGTATGGTTAAATTTATAAAGCTGGGTAAGCAAACAGACTTGCAATTTATTTTCACACTGAGAATATCGATACAAGCTTTTTTAAGATATGACAAAAACAAGAGACATTTTACCATTACTTTCAAAATACCACAACATTCTTTTCAAAAGCATGTGCTGGTTTTGTTAAATAGAAGCCACAAAATACATGTGTTTCTTTGATGGATTTACCTGAAATAAACAGGCTTGCACAGGTTGTTATCTTTCAATAGGTTTGATCCGTTCTGTTGGGGCTTGCTGGTTTCACCAGGACTGGGGTACCTGGGACCCACTGGAGAATTTCAAACCAGGGGCCCCCTCACAGCTTTTGCTTATTGCCCCCAAGTTCAAGCTATGTACACACAACAGGGCTGTCTGGATAAAATATGGTGAAAGTAGCTTCTTGGCTAATCCTGTTCCTCAAACCACATATCTTCTACCTTCCAAATGTCAGGCCCCTCAAATACTACATCTTCTTTGCCCCCATGCCACCCTGTGTCCTGTTCCATAGCCCTCACCTTTTGTTAGGCACACACTCTCTGTATCCTCTTACCTCAATATTTTCAGAGAAAGCTTTCTCCTCTTGTTTTTCTCTGTTGTTCATACCCCTTCATTATTAGTTTGTGTGCTTCTCATTCTATACATTTGGTTTAGGAATTTGTTTCTCCCCTTACTTGTCATGTTTGTCATGTTCTTACCCTCTTCTTATACACTTTACCCATACTCTCTCATATATTTTACCCTATACCCATCTCTTGCTGTGTTCACACTTCTTAGCTTCTTCCATGACCATGTGTGTTGCATCTTGTTACATTTCATCTATTTATACTATGCAGCACACTCTTGCCTTCTTGAGTACTTAACACCCCTGAACTTCACCCCCATACCAGATTATTTCTTCTGTACATCACACCCCATACCCTCTTTTCTCTCCTGTACATAACACCCCATATTGTCTTTTGCCTCTTCCTGGACATGGAGGTGGCTGGGGGCCAAGTATGGTGATGGGCAGGTCAGTGGGGGTCCATCAGGTAGACAGGAAAGCCATGGGGGGACCAGCAACATGGTAACAAAAGGCAGGGCTAGTAGGAAGATTTAAAGATGGCTGTACATTCCACAGTGGAATACATGCCTATGCAATACCAGACACCAATCTGAGCTTAACAGTTGAAATATAAATAAATATGTGCAAACTAACCTTGTGAAAGTGCACAGGAAAAAAAGGGCCTTACACATTCATACTTATATTGGCCTCAAAGATCATTTTTTGTACTTGGCTAGAGAATTGGTTAAAGGATAGGATAAAAATAGTTGGGATAAAAAGAACATTATCTAGCTAGGTCAGTGTTCTTAGTGGAGCAACTTAGTGTTCTGTACTTTTTTAGATATGACCTTAAGGGTTTGTATTATAAGGATTGTCTTTGTTTTTGCCTGGGGCCTGGTGTGCACCTTCTGGCTGTTCCTTTTTAGCCACTACTCCTGTGGCTGCTTAGCCACCTGGCTGTTGCATGTTTGTGGCAGGACGTGATTGTTAAGCTGCAGGAGGTGAGGGGGGGCACCATACAGCAGATCACCTGACCCAGGCGCCCCGGTCCCTAAATCCTGACCTGCTGTATACACAGCTGATTTTACCCCACCATTACTTTAATTGTCCTTGTTTCACAATGAAAATGTTCTCAGCTTACCACAAATCTGGCATTTCATGCAGAGTGTGTTTTGTGCTATGTAGTTTGTCAGGTGGGGTGGATTCCCCAGCTGTACAAACCATAATCTCTACTGAACAGTGACACCAAGAATATACATACTTCTATATGTGGAAGCTCACAGTCTGTGTCACAGAGGGAGCCTCACAAAAAGGATGAGATACTACAAGGCAGAAAAGACACTAAAGAAATCAATCTATGTCTCAAAACCTAAAATATAATAGAATCAAGGCATTTGTTAATTTTAGGGCACACTGATGTCTGTACCCCCATGTCATTTGCACCTTACACAGCAGGAGCAATGGACATTTAACACAAGGCACAATGATAGAGGAAGTGTATATAGCAACAAGTACTGTTTGGATGGATACAATTTTGCACTTGAGCTCTCAGGTGACAGGTGTTGTCATATGTATGTCATATATGGTTCTCTACATATGTTTAAGGTGAAAAACAAAAGGACAATTTACATTCACATCCAAAAGTGGACACAATGGATGATTTTGAACAGTGATATGTACTTCATATCTAAAAATGTAATGTTGCTGTTCTCCTTCTCCTTTGGCATTTGGTGCTAGAGTCCTGCAGTGGGTCGGGTACCCTTGAGTTATCCACAAAAAAGCAGGTACCCTGCGGTATAAAGGTAGGAATTTTGGGTGGAGGCATAGATGTGGATCACGGGTCTGTGGGTTGGGGGTCTGGTTGTGGGTCTAATCTAAATGTATCTTATGTTATATTGTCTATATTTTCCTCCTTTTAATATTTTACAAAATGACTATGAATATTTTTAGAATTACTTATATTAGATATTTTACAAAACTTTTTTATGCCCCTCCCAATTTTGATGAAGTCAATTCTGGTTTGCAACAACATCACTTCCTGTTTAATGGTAGTTGGCGGTTGTAGATAAGGCAGTTGCAGGTTGAGATTTGGGATGTGGGCTGTGGGTTCGGGTAGGGTCAGTTACGAGCCTTTTAAATTTGTTCTGCGCAGGACTCTATTTGGTGCATTCCTCTACTTTCACAAGGGAGTTTTGACCTAACAGGTTCCTAGTATTTTAATGGAGACTATTGTCCTGTATGCAATAATCCTAGGGGTTACAATGATTGCAGAGATGTCTGTTAATTCCATGTCATCAGGGAGATATTGATCTAGTCTTGCTTTTAGAGACTAAATACAATTCTGCAATCATTGCAATGTGGAATATGACCTTAAAACATGCCAGATCTGTATCATGATCTCCCTCATCACTTGAAGACAGTATATATCTTTGTGGTTCTATTTCATTCTATTGCTGGCGTTATTGTAAATCTAATTTTATTTTTAAACCATTTAAAGAGCTTCTGAGCACTAATGTAAGATCCTAGAGAGACTAAACTAGAAGAGGACTAGACTAGGTGATAGGTTTGTACTAGTCATGAACTATTGTTTGTACTCCTATAGCTTTGTAGACAATCTAAAGCAATTGCTTAAGAAAATTAGAGGTCAGCAACAAGGTAATATAAGCACGGAAGAGTTCAATTGTCTCAAATGACCCTTTTTGTGTTGCTGCCTTCAAGGACCCAGTAAAGCATTGACTGTTATGGTTGAAGTGGACCCACACAAATTTACACTTGCACCTACACCAACAGAAACCAGACCTAAAGTTTTGCATCATTCTGGTTACTTTATTGTTATGCCTCTCATTGTCACAATGGATATATTGTTTTTCTTGCATAACTTTAATTGGGTAAGCAAAATACATATTGTAATATCTGGCTTTTATAGTTTATAATCTAACCTTAAGCTCTTTATTTGATCAATTTCAGAATTATGGACTGGAGACTGAAAACCTAAGGACTCTCTCCCATAAGCTTAATGCCTCTGCTAAAAACCTGCAGAATTTTATAACGGGTAGAAGGAGGAGTGGACATTATGATGGAAGAGCCTCCAGGCGATTGCCAAATGACTTTCTTACCTCTGTTGTTGATCTGATTGGTGCTGCCAAGAATTTGTTAGCGTGGTTGGATAGGTAATTCAATTTTTTTATCTAAACCAATGTGTGGTGTGTCTTTTGTGTGTCTCACCTTTGTTGAAATATCTTGGTTAGGGAAATTTGTTGGTATCCTATGTAATTGCAGGTAAAGTTGCTGTACCGTGTTAGCCAGTAAAAATGTTGTTGGGCAACCCTTTTGAAATAAAAAATAACAAAATGGTATAAAGATGATACCTTTATTGGCTAACTAATATAATCATAGCAAGCTTTCAGAACATTTTAGTTCCTTTTTAAAGCTGATTACAATGAAGCTGCGGTGTTCTCTGGTACAGTATATACAACATTCAGCTCATAGATCAAATGACCAACAAAAAGGAATATCAAACTTTGTTAATATTAGTGATGGGTGAATTCATTCCCTTGTGACAAATTCGCTGCAAATTCCTGACTTTTGCTGCAGGCGAATAAATTTGTGAAAGCCAGGAAAATTTCGGCTGGCGAAAATACGCCCGCAATGTGCGCCCGTGTCCAAAACAAGATGTGGCGGCATTTCGCAAATTTTTCGGCGAAGCGAAACGCCCCAGACTCACCCATCACCAGTTAATTTTCTATCCTTTTATTTAGTACAACCTTGAATATTTGGGAAATACTGTATATATATATATATATACACTGTGAAGGATACACAGTCAGTAAATTATACTCTGAATTTTATTAGCGTTTTTTACATCAACTAAGCCATAACTCAAACTTATTGCATTCACAGGGCAAAAAAATGTTTTTTGCCTTTGTTTTTCCCACCAGATTCTATGAAATTTTTATTGTCTCAGCTTATAGTTTTAGTCATGACCAACAAACCTGCCGTTGTTTTCCACTCTTGCAACAGGGTATCAGAAACATTCAATGGGGCATGATAATAATCTTTTTTCTATTACAAAGGGCTATTATTAGTTGTACAGTTAAGGGGTCAATTATTTGGAAACCCATTATTCAGAAAGTTCTGAATTACGTGAAGGACATCTCCCATAGTCTCCATTTTAATAAAATAATTATCAAGTTAGATTATATAGATCTGTAGAAGCAAATAAATTGCATTATTATACTATATTTTGTGAATAGCTGCCTTACTATTTCTATGGGTCCACATGCCTGATTTAGAATTGAATACAGTAGTATTAATATCACACAACATGAAATGGAACACTCTTGTAAAATCTCATATCCTTCTTATATACAACAGTAGCATTGTAGCAAAAAGATAAATCAATTGATAGACAGGCAGGCAGATAGATAGAATAATTAAGCATTAGAGCATTAACACATAATATATTTGTATATAGTGAATCTATTGTTTGGATGCTTGTATGGCTAAGCTGCAGGGGGTTCCTCTGACCTGGTTCAGTCCAATCTAATTAAACTCATGTTCAAAGAACACATATTCCCTTCCAGGGACTCTGTAGATTAGAAAAAGAGAGGATAATTATCATCATGTACAGTTAGTTTTGTTGTGAATATGAAACAAAAATTACGTCCAATGCACAACAGCTTGCAGTGCTATCACTGGAATGTAATGTTGCCCACTTTACTTAGGGGCAGATAAATCAAGAGTCGAAGTGAAAATTCAAATTAAAATAATTCAAAAGTCAAAGTAATTTTTGGGTAATTCGAATATCGAATAGATCAAAGTTGGATTTGAACTGGAAAAATTTGATTAGAGTTTTAAAATTCGGCCATTTGAAAATCGAAGTATTAGCCTGTGTTAGCCTATGGGGGACCTCCTAGAACCCGTGACTGTTTTTAATTCGCTCGAAAATGGACCTATTCAATCAAAAACGGTCCATTTTGTATTAAAAAAAAAAACCCTATTAAAAAATTTCAATGGTCGAATTTTTTCACTTTGAAATTTGCCCCTTGATAAATTTGCCCCTTGGTGTCTTAACTATAGAAATATGTTGGCCACTAAGATAAAGTCTGATGTACTGTTTGTTAACCACCTGCAGCTATGAAATGACAAATATCTATGTACAGATGTACAAAAACCATTGGGATTGACATGGCGTTAGCTAATAGCATGGCTACTAATAGTAAAAAGATGACAAATATCAGCTTTTGTTCATTCTGGTGGGGTTCACCTCTAAAAGCAATTCCCTTTATGAAAATGTATTGCAGTGTCTACAATATCAGTTGAAGGCAATATGAAATATTTACTTCTGTTGCGCAATGCCTGTTTTCACCACATCTTTTATTGCCAAGGTATTAACAATGTTTAAAGTAGGGGCTCAAACTTATGTTCAGATTTCTTTTTTTTTACATTAATACAGTATGTGCTATATGTGTATGTAAAGACAGGGTTTTCTCAAGGTCATAATGGGTCAGATGAGATTTATTGATAAGATGTGTTATGGAAAAATGAGTAAATCCTTACTGCCCTGCATGGTACACAGCCAAGCAGCAGTCTATTTAAAACCTGAACCTTTATGGGATTTGAAGCCTATAGATGGGTAGCGCCGCTACTGTGAAAAAAATGCTGATACTCCACTAATTGTTTTCCTCCTTACAGTAAATAGTGAAATGTAAACAGTTGTATCTGAGAGCTTTAACAAGATGGAACATTGAATTCTGACCATATGAAAATGCTATATAGGAAGTAGTATTATTTTGTCACCAGAGATGAGTTATGAATGAGCCTTAAGGTTATAGTTTCTGTTGTTTATTTACAGGTCTCCATTTGTAAGTGTAACAGAATATTCACTGCTAAAAAACAACATTGTTCAACTGTGCCTGGAATTGACCACCATTGTACAGCAGGTAAGCATTTAAATATGAAGACGTGGAAGTGACATAGTTAAGAATGTCTTTTTGTTCGCAGAATTTTTTTTTTCTTTTTTTAGTTGGACCTTTGGTTATATTGGCAGTTGCTGGTATGATTTCTTGGGTTTGTGGCTTAGTGTTAAAGGTATGATTGAATTGCAGTTAGGACATGAGTTATTTAGACACCCTGCTTATACAAAAGTGTATGCATAAGAGATATGCTAAACTTCAGTAAAGAACTAGTTTAGTTCATATATATACAGTTTTGCTCAATTTAACATTTCTGGACCATTTTTCAGAGAATATGAATGAACATATCAACAACTTTTCTTTCACTCATGGTAAGTGGTTGGCTGAAGCCATTGATTGTCAAGCAACTGCGTTTACTATTTTTAAATCATTACACAAACTACCCAAATGACGCTGATCAAAAGTTTTCATACCCTGGTGATTGGGCCTGATAACATGCAGACAACTTGACACAAAAGGATTAGAATGGCTATTAAAGGTAACCGTATTCACCATCTGTTTGCTTGTAATTAGTGTTTGTGTATAAAAGGCCAATGACTTTCTGGACTCCTGACAGACCCTTGCATCTTTCATCCAGTGCTGCAGTGATGTCTTTTGGATTCTAAGTCATGGGGAAAGCACACAAATTGTCAAGGAGAACTATACCCCAGAATGAATACTTAGGAAACAGTTTATGTCATAATAAGTGGCATAAAGAATCTTACTAAACTGGAGTATATATTTGAATAAATATTGACCATTTACATATTTTCTTTTGATCCTCCATTTTGTGATGGTGCAGAGATCACCTGACCAAAAATACTGCAGCTCTAACTGTAGAAGCAAATGTGGAAGCAAAAGACAGAACTATGTATGTTAATCGGCTCATGTGACCTTATATGTATGTTTGTGTGTACCATGAATCATAGGATGGCAGGGACAGCGCTTAAATCTTAATATAAATTTTCTATTTGGGATTACCCAATTACATATGAGCTGTTTTATGCATTCTATTTGTATAAACACCTACATTGTTTGTTGGTATAGTTTTCCTTTAACTGAATGACCATCTACCCTGTATATAAGGTACAAAAGAACAGTCCCATTCTCATGCTACAAATGAAAATGGCATGTTGTTGAATCACATATTTCAAGAGATTTTATACATTACGCATGAGTGGCAATCACAGTAAAACTGTTTAATAGGCAGTAACTACACACAAATGATCATTTATTAATAATGCTATATTTCCTCTCAGTATTGCCAGGTCAGGTCTCACAACTGATTATGGCCAATCTGTGTCTACCCAGCTGATGGATATTGGTCAGCCCATGCAGTTAATCAATAGCAGCAAGTCATTTCAACAGATTAATACTGACCAGAGTAGATAACTGATCAATACTAAGCAGCTAGTACACTTGCTTAATAGTGACATGTCCACACAAAATATTGAAGCTAACAAGTTTACACATTTGATTAATACTTATCACTCTTTAATACTATTTCATGCTGATCATTACACACACACATAGGTTAAAACATGAGTGTACTATAAATGAATATTGAATGAACAAAATCACCAGCTTCTAATGCATATCCCCCAAAACTGGTTTTATATAGCTAAATACTCTATTCATCTCATTTACTGATATTTCTGGTAGAAGAATTAAAGCATAGTTTAATCAAAATGCTTTTCTGGATCTTTGCATTGTTTTAGATGAGTAAGATATTCCAATATACATGTACTGGACATCTATAGTAGATGCAGCAATAGTGGTTGGAACTTGTGATTGGAAATTGTGGAGTGTAACATTTTTACCTTGATACAGATGGCGTAGTTGGAATACAAGATGGATCGTAAAGAGTTAAACTACATGGACCACGAAATCCACATCTGTGCTAAGCCTTAGTGCTTATAGATTAATTTCTCAGCAGGAGGGATTCCATAAAAACAATGTTCACAGTGGTAGAGAATCAGCCAGAGGAATGAAGTAGGAAAAATCCTCACTGATGAAGGCATCAGGGGAGCATGGAAGCTTAGTATATGCACTTCATGGACAACAATCTGTTAGATGTTTCCACAACTTTCATTTTCTCTTTTCTACAACATTCAATTAGTGAGAGAGGTCGATTTTGCCTGGGGCACATTTTTGAAAATATTCCACCTTAAAAGTGAATGTGTTTCCTCGCAGCAAACAGCACATTAATTCTTAGCATATATTAGCATTTTATTTAAGCATCTTAGAAAATACTTGATTAAGACATGAGTAACATGCATTGCATTCAACTGATCTCAACCAAAAGAATGCAACAAATCAATAATATTATTTCACTTTCTAAGCCTGGTATTCACATAGTTGTATGTATGCCCAGCAGTCTCTCATCCAGTAATAATTAACACAGACTATTCAACATATAAAATTATTGGGGCATTTACAGTCATATGAAAAAGTTTGGGAACCCCTCTCAGCCTGCATAATAATTTACTCCACTTTCAACAAAAAGATAATAGTGGTATGTCTTTCATTTGAGTACTGGGGTGTTTTTTGAACAAGGATTTTTAGTAAAGCAGTATTCAGTTGTATGAAATTAAATCAAATGTTAAAAAGTCTGGTCAAAAATGTGTGTACCCATGTAATTTTGCTAACTTGAATGCATGTAACTGCTCAATATGGATTATTAGCAACACCAAATTGTTTGGATTAGCTAGTTAAGACTTGAACTTCATAGGCAGGTGTGTCCAATCATGAGAAAGGGAATTTAAGGTGGACAATTGCAAGTTGTGCTTCTGTTTGAAGAATGACAGCATGGGATCCTCAAAGCAATCAGAAAGCAAATATTGTTCAGTATCATGGTTTAGGTGAAGGCTACAAAACAATTTCTAAGAGGTTTAAACTGTCAGTTTCAACTGTAAGGAATGTAATCAGGAAATGAAGGTCAGTGGGCAAAGTTGCTGTAAAACCCAGGTCTGGCAGGCCAAGAAAAATACAGGAGTTGCATATGCAAAGGATTGTGAGAATGGTTAGACAACCCAAAGATCACCTGCAAGAACATCTTGCTGCAGATGGTATGTCTGTACATCATTATTCAATTCAGTGAAATTTTGCACAAAGAACATCTATATAGCAGCGTGATGAGAAAGAAGCCATTTCTGCACTCACGCCACAAACAGACTCACTTGTTGTATGCAAAAGCTCATTTAGACAACTCATAGTCATTTTGGAACAAAGAGCTTTGGACTGATGCAACAAAAATTTAGTTATTTGGTCATAACAAAAAGTGCGTTGCATGGGGGAAGAAGAACTCAACATTACAAAAAAAAACACCTACTACCTACTGTCAAATTTGGAGGAGGTTCGATCGTGCTGTGGGGCTAGTTTAATGACTGGGGCCCTTGTTAAACTTGAGGGTCAGATGAATTCAACCCAATATCAAAAAATTCTTCAGGATAATGTTCAAGCATCAGTCACAAATTTGAAGTTATGCAGGGATTGGTTATACCAACAAGACAATGACCCTAAACAAACTTTGAAAATCTACAAAGGCATTTAGGCAGAGGGAGAAGTACAATATTCTGGAATGGCCATCACAGTCCCCTGACTTGAATATCATCGCAAATCTATAGGATGATTTGAAGCTGGCTGTCTATGCTCGGCAGCCATCAAATTTAACTGTATTGGAGAGATTTTGTATGGGCAAATGGTCAAAAATACCACCATCCAGAATCCAGGCATTCATCAAAGGCTAAAGGGGACATCAAGAGGCTGTTACATTTTCAAAAGGAGGTGCAACTAAGTATTGATGTAATATTTCTGTTGCTGTGCCCAAATGTATGCACCTGTCACTGCTGAAATACTACTGTTTCCATAAGGCATGTTATACAGTTGTGCTCATAAGTTTACATACCCTGGCAGAATGTATGATTTCTTAAGCATTTTTCAGAGAATATAAATGATAAAACAAAAACTTTTCTTTCACTCGTGGTTAGTGGTTGGCTGAAGCCATTTATTATCAAACAACTGTGTTTACTCGTTTTAAACCATAATCACTACACAAACTACCCAAATGACCCTGATCAAAAGTTTACATGTCCCCTTTAACATTAATGGCAGCTTGAAGTCTTTTATGGTAGTTGTGGATGAGGCTCTTTATCTTCTCAGATGGTAAAGCTGCCCATTCTTCCTGGCAAAAAGCCTCCAGTTCCCATAAATTTTCGGGCCGTCTTGTATGAACTGCATGTCTGAGGTCTCCCCAGAGTGGCTCAATGATATTGAGGGTATTCTGCCAGGGTATGTAAACTTATTAGCACAACTGTATATTAAAAGGAAATTATGACTTTGAAAGTTCAGCTAATGATAAACAAAACTCCAAAGAATTTAGAGGGGGTTCTCAAACTTTTTCATATGACTGTAATGAATTAAATTGTGGGTAATTTCCACTTAGGTCAGAAACTTCATCTGAAATTAACAATAAGTAGATTACCAGTATGAACCCACTCCTTTCAGTTGTGAGTTTTTTTAAACATATTTTCATTATGCAGAGGATTATATGTGTGCTGGCGAATTTATGTTAATCGAGTATACTTTCCCTCTAAATGTTTAAAATTATGGAATAACATTATGCTAAAAGCATGGGTTGGCAATTACTTGGTAATTAAGTAAATGTAAGTAAAGGAAAGATCAGGAAGTTGAATGGCACAGGACAGAGACTTTTGTTATAGTGGTCATTCACCTTAAAATTAACTTTCAAAAACAGATTTATTGGAGGCTGTGTTGAAAATGTTTTTCAATCTTGACAGCAAGTTGATTTGCAACCATAGATCAAGCAGTTTCTTACACACATCATGCAGAGTTTTGAATGGAAACACTTTTGGAAATTTCAATACAGTCTATTTTTCTTGCAATTGAGAAAATAGTTAAGACAGAATGAATAAATAATGTAATTTTTACACATACAAATTTTCGATTGAATAAAAATTGTTTGAATCGTTTGATCTCATTGTTCGAATCGAATGATTTTGCAGGAAGCTTTTTTTCCTAGGACTTAGAAAAAAATTCAGGACAGGTTCTAGGAGGTCCCCCATAGGTTAAAATGGCAATGAGGCAGCTTTAAGGTGGCGAAGTGCTGAATTCGAAGGATTTTAAAGGGCCAGTACTTTGAAATATCGACTCAAATTTGTTTCTATTCAAACTGTATTTTGGCCTGTTCGATAGTTGAAGTAGCCCAAAATTACTTTGAAAGTCAAATTTTTTAATTTGAATTTTATTCAAATATTCACTTTGACCATTAGTAAATGTGCCCCATGGTGTAGACAGCAGAAGTCTAAAAAAATATGAAAATGATTTTCAAGTTTACTAATTGATTTTTCAAATGATAATTTTTATACAGCGAAATAGGCAGAATTGTTCACACAAATTAATAATTGTTCATGTTGCTCAGATTTTCACTTTAACAATGTTTTACATCCCCCACTGAAATGTAAACTGTTAATTGATTGATTGGGATTAATTACTTCAGCAACCAAGAAGCAGGTTTGACATGGAAAATAAATAGTAGAGGGCCATAGTAGCTTGAAAGAAAGACACACAATATAACAAATAAAAATAACAAAACTGAAACCTCATAGTCAATCTGTTTGTCGTGTCTGGTGACCCTCCCAAGTAATACAAAAATATATGGGTTTCCTAGTTATTTATCTCTACCCTATCTTTTTTATGAGTTGTTTACTCATGCTAGGCTGGCGAATAAGAAAACTGCCTTGATCATTGTATTTTGATTTGATTCTCTTCATAATAAAGTGTTAGATGATTATAGATTAGAGGCCAGTCATACATGTGTTGTTTTATCCATTTGAAAGTGGATATTCAAGAATGTCAGACCTGAAAACTGTGTATTACGTTAGATATATTGTATCCAGCTGTAAAGTTTGCATCAAGGTTAACTCCTGAATGCATCATTTTTGTCAATGATCTAAAGGCAATAAAATAGCATGATTTTTCCACAGGCATAAATTTGCAGTTATTATATAAATATTAAGACTTATCAGCCATAAAATATGTATTTTTAATACTTCCATATGTGATGAAGCAACTTTTCTGATCTGGAGTGAAAGATGTTAAAGATGCTTAAAGGGGAATTCAACCCCCCGGCGCTAATCCCCATGGCCAAGACAGAAAAAGATAGCAGGTTTGTAAGCTACATGACAACGAACCTACTAGGAATGAATCTCTTTAAGACCTAGTAATAATACCAAACTCACCTCTAGCATTTGTGTGGGTGAGCATTTAGAAATTAATGACCCTAACATGGTTTCTTTTGAGGTTATGTTGCAGAAGCAACTTTTTACAGGAGTAACTAAAACACTATGGGGCATATTTACTAAAGGGCGAAGTGACTATTCGCCAGTGTTACAGCCTGCAGGAACTTTGCCGACACTTCGCTAGCGAAAGAGATAGACGCTAGCGGTGATTTGCACTCTATTGCCAGGTGATTTTTTGCTCTGGCGAATGGACGTTACTCCAAAATTCACTACAATGCGGATTTTACTGAATGTTACCTCTTTCGCCAGACTTGCCTTCACCACTTCAGACCAGACGAAGTATAATGGAGCACATGGATCTTCCTCAATCTTCAGTTACTTACTTCATATTCTGAGTGGAAAAAAGCATCTAAGCTCAAAAAACGCTGTCCACTTTTCATTTTTTCGGGGTGGTGGGCTGAAAAAATCTTAAAATTTTTTTGGGGGATAACCGGGTTCCCCCATACATTTTACAACATATGGATCATTATTTAACTGTGGGTTTATGTGTATTGAGCATTATAACAACTCTATTGACTTTATTAAGGTTCCATGGACATGTCTAGTTATCAGTGTAAATGTAATGGATTAGATGCAACTTGTAATAAAAAGGTGCATTTAATTTTAAATTCCCCCTAATATGCAAATTAGCCTGAGCATAAGAACTCTAATGAATTTGACTAGGCAGAATTGAACGCTAGCACATCTTCACTTTGATTTGCTTGCATTGCCAAAGTAACGCTAGAGAAAATTCGCCAGTGTCTGTCATCCAGGATGAAACTTTGCATTCTAGTAAATTAGCGTTGTATGAGCATTTTTTTGCCTGGCGAACTGTTGCGATAGGTGTGACGCTGTCGTTGGCGAATTTTCACTGGTTAGTAAATTCGCCCCTAAATTTTAGATGAGTAAACTTTGCCAGTACATGGTCATCTCTGCAGCATATGAATTGGGGAATTCTTTTAAAAGTGTTAAACACAGAAGAAAAGTAAGGTGTTTTTAAAATGCTGCTTAATGAATATACATCAGCATATTCCAGTTTTAAGCAAGGAACACAATTGCAAAGCAAAACCCTTTTGGTTTGACTGAAATGTTGGTGTTGAGGTTGGTAAGAATAGTCGTGATTTTAAGGCCTTCAATTTAGCCGGGAGAGCTGAAATGTTTTTCAAGTAAAAGGAGACCAATAAATCATACAGCAGACAAACTAAAATCAAGAGGGAAAATGGTGTAAAATCAATCCAAAATTATTTTTTAATATGTTAATAGTAAGAAAATTAAGCATAATGCGGCGGAACCCTTAGGGACCTATTTATTAAACCTAATTTTTTTTTATTGAGTGTTTAAAGTGAAAAAACTAGAATTTTTAGAGGGAAAAAAAACCCTAAACTTTTTTGAGATTTATTATGCCCTGAAGCTGCTAAAAATCAGAATTTGAAAATACTCCAGCTAAAACCTGTTGCTATCATGTAGAAGTCATGATTCTCGATAGTTTCAGGCTGATTATGCTGTTTTTTGTTTATTAATCTGATAAATTTGAGATGTTGTGGCTACAATTTGGGAGTTTAGTCATATAATTTTTTTAATTGAAGTGAGAAAAAGTCGAATTTTAGTAAATACCCCACTTGATAAAAATCACAGTCTGAACTGCTATTCTTCATCTGTCTATATAAATGAGGAGCCAAATAATGAAAGTTTCCATCTTAATAGTCCCAATTCAAAAGAGGCTAGAACATGTAAAGATAAACAAAGGTCTGGGACCAGATAGTATTCACAAGCTTATCTCTGTGATTGCCAAGCTTTTTATTTTTTCAGAATTCATTGAGATCTGAGAAGGTGCAGAGAGACTGGCGAATTCTCAAAATTCTACTCTCAGCCTCAAAACAATAGGCTGGTTTGATGTCAATGGTAGAAAAGTTGTACAAAGGAGTATTAACGGATAAGATATTTGACTTCATTGCAAATGATAATGTGAGTTTATGCCAGCATGGGTTTTATCCATAACAGATCTTGTGAGACTAATTTAGACAGATAGCGGGAGATCTTTTAAAAAGGATCACAGCACCAGAGGCCACCCCTTTAGGCTGAAGGAAAATAACTTTCATTTGAAGCAGCATAGATGGTTATTCACAGTGAGGACAGTGAGGTTGTGGAATGTTCTGTCAGATGTTGTTGTGATGGCTAATTCTGATGCCTTTAAAAAGGGTTTGGATGATTTCTTGGACAAGTATATATCCAAGGCTATAGTGATGCTAAAATCTACAATTAATATTGATATTGGTATATATAATTTATTTGAGTGTATGGAGGGGTCAGTGTGCATTTATTAATGTATGCACACTGGCAATATTATTTTCATGTTTAAAGTGAAAGGAAAGTCAGGCAAATACTGGCTTAAATAAATCGATTCTACCTTTTAAATTCTGTCCTGTTAGTCCCAGTTTCCTTAGCTTCCAAATATCTTTCATATATTACTTGAGATTAAATAATGCTTATTGATATAAGTAAAAGTATTAAAACTACTTTATTTATTTTTATAAAATACATAGTTAAAAATTATATTTTAAAATGATGATACATGTAAAAAATCCACCTTTATTGGTTTTCTTATATCCCTGTCTATGTAAATTAGTGGTGGGAGTGTTTTAACACTCATTCTCAAGAAGAACAGAAGGTTGTGGTGGTCAGTTATAGCTATATCCTATATATATATTGCAATATATTTAACCTGGCCAACTACGTCAAAGTCATCCCATATCTGGCCAGTCCTACGCTCAATTTTCATCTGATTCATTAAAGGGGTTGTTCACTTTTGAGTTAACTTTTAGTATAATATAGAGAGTGATATTCTGAGACAATTTGCAATTGGTTTTCATTTTTTATTGCTTGTGGTTTTATAGATATTTAGCTTTTTATTCAGCAGCTCTCTATTTTGCAGTGTCAGCAACTTGGTTTCTAGGGTACAAATTACCCTAGCAACCCTGCATTGATTTGAATAAGAGAGTGGAATATGAATAGGGGATGGACTGAATAGAATGATAAGTAATAAAAAGTGGCAATAACAATACATTTGTAGCCTTACAGAGCATTTGTTTTTAGATGGTGTCAGTGACCCCCATTTGAAAAATAAATAATGAAGGCCAATTGAAAATTTTCTTAGAATTGGCCCTTCTACAATATACCAAAAGTTAACTTGAAGGTGAACCACCCCTTTAAGAATTCTATTGCTTCATTATACATTTTACAAAGGTACTAAGTTTAACCTGCAACTTGGTTGCCCTTTTATTAGATACCAGTGGGATCACCTGACTATAGCTGGGAAGGGTGGGGGCTACAACAAGGAGCTGGTCACTGCTCCAGTATAACTACAACAAACAAGAAAAAGTTGTGCTCACCGCTAGTTTTTAAAACCATTAGGCGGGGGTGCAATGAGGCTGTGACCACAAAATACATATAGACAAATACAAGAGGTCCTCTGCACTCAACCCATCATCAATATATTTAAGACATTGAGACATTCTGTGCATACAGCTACTAAAAAATGCCTTACCCTTTAAACAACAGGGATAGTTTGTCCATATATTGCATCCCATATATATATATATATGTATATATAGAGGACAATATACAGCAGTTCTCAGCACCACCAAAGTAACTTTTGTAGCAATTGCAATTAAATGCAAAAGGTAACCTTTAAGTTATAGAGATGTATAATGCTAGAGTAAACACCCAATTGATGGTAATATATCCCCCTTTTAAACTCCATTTATAGGATTACACTCAATTCATCCTTCCCTTAAAGGAAAGGGTCTGACACACAAAAGCTGTGATACAGTTTTAATGTTATACTTGATTTATTGCTACGTATATGCAGCAGTAAATTTTTCCTAGGTCTAGTGACCTCTAGCAACAAAGCAGCAGATGATTTTATAGGTCTAGTGCTATGACAATAATGCAAAAATGTTTTTTATCATGTTCTATCTTAATCCTTATAGAACAGTTTTACAATATGACCCTGTGCCTTGAGCAATTTGCCAGTGAAGACAAGCACATGGTAAGCAGCCACCATATAAGTTTTTTCTTAAATGTTGTATAATGGGCACTTATCATTTCCCAGCCAGGCTGTGCTGCTCTGAGTATGAAAACAACTTTTTATTCAAATTCTTTATTTTCATATGTTAACTGGTATTAGGATATGTATCTTACAACAGCTGGAACAACACCAATTGGACAAGCCTAATCTAAATGGTGTCTGACTCCAAACTGCCAAAAGATCAGCACTTTATTAAAATGCAAACATAGAGCAGATGTCATGAACAAGCAGACTGAGCATGTGTCATTACATGGAAAACATCATACTTTCCAATTTAAATAGCTTTTGAGAATGTGAGAATGAGTCAGTTTGGCAGATTGCAAGGAAGAGGCAGGAAAGACTTGTGATCTGTTCAAGATAGTGTTTGAAGGAGCTTTGATATCCCTGGGCGATGTTGTTTTATTCATATCATTCTGTATTTACCATGGGCATTTCACAAATGCAAAGCTGTGTATATGTTTCTCATGCACACATTGCAATTATGATATATCTTTACATGACAGATGTAACACTGTAAACAGACCTCTGATCACCAAATTAGCTCTTGCAATGCCAGCGGGGATGCATGTTTAGCTTCACAGATTAAAAAAAATCGAAATCAGTCTTTGCCCAAGTGCAAGCAGACCCACTATCTGCAGGAGGGAATACCCTTCCACAAATGAACTTTATCAGCCTGCTGAAGTCTATCTTCCATCTAGTTTAGTTCCCTTGACTGAATCATTTTGGGTCCAGAAAAGAAAAAGGAGAATCTTTTTTGTGGTGTACTGTAACTTATACCCAATGGGCAGGCACAGCTAAATTTCCATTCCTATCAATCATAATATATTATATTGCTTTAAAGGCAGACAGAATCAGCAATCAAAACATCATCCGGCAGTGCATTCCACAACCTCACTGTCCTCACTGTGAAGGACCATTGGTCGCTCATATCTTCACAGATTCATATCCATAGATTGCAATATATTTAAACTGGTCCTTGATCTGTACAGAAAACACCACAAGGATCACTTGACTGTAGCTGGGAATTATGGGAGCAATCACATAGAGGCTGGCCACTGCTCCTGTATAAACTATAGCAAAAATGGTAAAGATGTGTTCACCACTAAATTTTAAACCAATGAGGCGGTGACCACAAAATTCATGAAAATGAAACAAAATGCATGGAGAATTTGCAATAATGCAATTGTTATTTTTCAACACATGTTTTCCAGCTCAACAAAAATAAATTTTCTGGTGAAACAAAACACATTCAAGAAATTTGCTCCTCCATACCAAATACTGTATACAAAGGTTTGGCTTGATCGCATTCTCAATTTGCATATGTAATCTAAATCCTGGTATAAAAAATTGGCAATTTCTAAAGTCTGAAGTCATATGATATAAATTCTCCAGGTTTGGCCAAGCACTTGGATTCATACAAATATTAATCCTGCTAAAAAAGTATAGATAGATTATTGCTTCTTCTGTCTTTAAGAAAATGACTAAATGATTCTTTTGGGTTACATGGAAGTAACTGGTATAACTGTCCCATTTTGTTGAAAAGTTTAAAACATAAAAGCTTTTTCAGCCACATTTACAGTAAGGGGCTGATTTTAAAATTCATATTTGGTTCATTTTCAAAAATAGTAATTTTTACATCTAAAAATAATGGATTATACTAATTACTTTAATGATTTTTTCATTTATTAAATGTAAGAAAGCAGGAAAACCACTAAGAAATACTATGCAATCTAAAAGCCAAAACAAATGATTTGTGCTCACTGCAGGGATATCACTCATCACTCATAAGTGAAAAATGTTATTTTAAAAGATACCCTTAAATCCAAATGCCTTCTCCTCCCATGTGGATATCACTGCACCCCACCAGCACATGATTAAACACCTTGGGGCCCCTAACAACAATTTACAAATGCTAACAAACCCCCAGAACAAACCCTACCAGGCTCACATCCCACAAGCAGATTATGACACACACAGGGAGCATAGGGCAGGCAGAGCATGGTACACAGGGAGCATAGTGCAGGCAGAGTATGGCACACACAGGGAGCACAGGGCAGACAACGTATGGCACACACAGGGCAGGCAGAGTATGACACACACAGGGAGCATAGGGTAAGCAGAGCATGGCACACAGGGAGCATAGGGTAAGCAGAGCATGGCACACAGGGAGCATAGGGCAGGCAGAGTATGGCACCCAGGGAGCATAGGGCAGGCAGAGTATGGCACACACAGGGAGCATAGGGCAGGCAGAGTTTGGCCCACACAGGGAGCATAGGGCAGGTATATTATGGCACACACAGGGAGCATATGGCAGGTAGAGTATGGCACCCAGGGAGCATAGGGCAGGCAGAGAATGACACACAGGGAGCATAAAGCAGGCAGAGAACAGCACACATGGGGGCATAGGTAGGCAGAGTTACAGCACACTCTCTAAGATGAACATTTCATACTGTGCTATATACAGCGACACAATGCTAGTGATCATCCAGCAGTTTGTATGAGGTGTGAACAGGTAAACAATAGGGGCACTTATTGTCAAAATTATTAAAAAATTATTAGGGACTATACCCTAAATTTGGTTGCATTTTCTCTTACAAGGAAAACTGACAGAAAACCAGAATATATATATATATATATATATATATATATATAGCAACAGTCCATGAGAAAGCTGGCACTCACGTATAATTGTTTAACTTGCCTGGGTGCAGTATCACAATATCGAACATACATCTACGAAGGAGGATCCGCACTCTCAGGGATTAAAAAGTAAAAAATGTTTTATTAATAAATGCAAGACTGACGTTTCGGCTTTCTATATATATATATATATATATATATATATATATATATATAGAAATCTCCATCGATGCAAGAAGCCAGCACTCACGAAAAATAGTACTCAACTGTGCCTGGGTGCAGTTCCAATGTATGTAGAAAACAGCAGCGAAGAAGGTCCGCACTCACAGGACTTACAAATAAAATAAAAAAGTTTTATTAGATGGACATGACTGACGTTTCAGCCCCCTCCGAGGCTTTTCTCAAAGTATCACATAGTTAAATGCACTGCCTTAAATACAAGTTTTTGGCGGGGAAATGCTCAAACACCTGCTGACATAATGCTAACGTCATTCGGGAAACACATTATTATCTCAAAATTATAACACAAAATACTATACATCAAAAACAGTATCATACCAAAACATAATTAAAACCGTGATATTGCAAAAAAGTTACTACTCATTTCTTACAATGTATCATCAGTAACTCCCAAAGGAAGCGACTGTTGCTAAATCTGTTGCACAGTTGTTAACTATTATCTAGACTTGAGGTTGGTATATAACCTGTAAGATAGCCCATTTGTACAATCCTAATAAAATATGGCTTTGTATGGGAAATAGAGGGTAAAGTTATAAGTAAAATATTGATGCCTGCATGTACTTTACAGCACATCGTTGAGCTATGGGTCACGCATAGGGTGAAAGCGAAATAATACATTATAGGTTGTACATATTTATGCCCTTAACAGAATCAGATCTAATGTGTCAAATTATGACAGCCATGGTGAAGTCCCACGAGGAGCCCCAATATAAGTGAATGTTTGTAAATAAAGATATAATGCAAAGAAAGCTAGCATACCAATTTGCCATTTGTCGGTAATCTATTTACAGCAGAGAAATATAACAATATCATATGAGATGACAACAAGCAAGTAATGCATTTATTATCCCTGTGTCTTTGTGTTTCATTAAACTGAAAACACTTGAAGCTGATATGCAGTATTTACCGGTATGTTGGAACTTTAAGATTTATTAGCTTTGAATATCAAACAACATTTTTTTCTTGTGACAATATTATGCTCATCTCGGTTTATGGTTCAGTGGTGCTAATTAATTTCTTCAGCATTTTCTATTCACACTCTTTTCCCCAGCCACTTGTTGTTGAAAATTAAAGCAGCATCTGAATTTTTCTTTGCTGTGCTAGACAGCTATAACTTTGCCATGCTAGGCAGGATTTTATGGAGCTCTAAAGGCACAAATCTTGCCAAAATGCTTTGTCAAGGCAATTCTTTAGGTACAAATGAGCTGAGCATGTAGATGCTGGCCACATTAAGAAGCAGTTCTGGAGAAGCCGCACATCACACGCCATGTCAAGATAGCCCCCGGTGCTCAGCAAGAGAGGAATCGGCAACCTCACAATCAAGTAGAAGAGAATCACCGGCACACAGGGATTATAGCAGCAGGGTGAACCCTTGCAGTATTATTAATGCACTGCAAAGTTTGTTCTGCATTAATAAAATTGTAAGGGATCGTCCTGCTGCTATAATCCCTGCTGGTGATTCTCTTCGGCCACATTAGGAACCCTGGAAATATCACCTGCTTAAAGGTGGTTTAGTTGCAGAAGTTTCCTGCCTCAATAGGAACACTTGCACATGATTCATAACAGGAAGTTGATGGTGGTGAATGCACAGATGCTGGGTACAAATATACGGAAGTGCAAGGAGCACAAATACCTTTAATGCATGGTGTCATTTATTGCAAAGCATCCATGTTTGTACAAGATCATCTGAAGGTGTGTTGGAAAATGACATATGCTTATTACAGAATTTATATTAAAGTTAATTGGCAATGTTATTCAACTCATCTTGTTAAGAAGGAAATTAATCCAAGATGTGTTTGTTCCATAAGTAGTGATGGGCGAATTTATTCGCCTAGGTCGAATTTGCGGCGAATTCCCGCGATTCGCCGCTGGCGAATAAATTCGCGATTCACCAGCGAAATTTCGACGAAAAACGAGTCACGTGTCAGTCGCGCGTCGTTTTTGACGCGACGCGAGACGAAAACGACGCGACGCGCGACAAAGTTGACGCAACGCGCGACAAAATCGTCCCGCGAATTTTTCGCCGATTCGCGAATTTCTTTAGAAATTCGCGAATCTCTTGGAGAAGCGAATCGCGGGAGATTCGCCCATCACTGTCCATAAGGCATTTTTGGGGCAATCAAACTAATCATACAAGGATGGAAAAAGTCTTTGCTGGCTATATTTATAGTACTTTTATGTAGAAAAAGTAATGAGGGTTCCAATCAAAAAATAGATACGTGATATTATAGATAAAACAGAAAATGGTGGTGTGAAAAAACTCAGGAAAAGGTTTTAAACTCATATGGGATCAATATAAATCAATTTGGTCTCAGAATATATATATATATATATATATATATATACACACACAGTATATACAGTATGAAATATTTAATGGGCAGACTCCAATGGAGGTCATAGGATAGGATACTGGATAGGACATATTAAATAAACTAGCAGATTTTTTATATTCAATGCTGCTAAGTATTATGTTTGGCAGTAAATGAAGACCAATTTTGAAATGGTGTTTTTTTTATTTACATTTGATTAGGAGAGCAAACAGTAAAAACATTTTTGTAACATATGCAGTAACTAAAGTTTAACTAAAGAAGTAGGCTAGCAATGTTGTACATTATGTTTTGGGCTTCCGTATCAACCGAAATCCTTAAGCAGTGAAGATCTGTGTCTCCAAAGATGCCCCAGTAACTCCCCATCATCATTTACTGCTGATTCACTGCACATGCTCTGTGCTGCTGTCACTTACTGAGCTTAGAGTAAGTACACATAGAATAGAAATGTCATAATATAATGCTGATTAGTAATTAATGCAGATAATTACTACATGGCAGCACAGAAATCAGTGCAATTAGCATGACAATATAACAATCAGCCTTTAGCATTATCTTATATTACACACCGACCTCATGTTCTGCTTGATAATTTACCACAACCCCTATGTTTAGAGCCCATGTGAGTGTCACAAACACTTTCCAAGATGGTGACCCCTGTGAAGATTTGAAGTCCTGGATCAATGCTGCTATTGAGAAGCTAAAACTTTAGACTGGTGCAATATATAAAATATGCAATTTTTAGCAATATTCAGTTTTATTGTTTACTTCTCCTTTAAGGTAAACAGTACAGTACATCTGTATTACAAAAACAAATATACATCACATTCTAGATAACTGCTCATCCCAAATACAATTCATAATTTTATAGTTTACCCCAATCAACCTACAGTATGTTGTCTTAGTTTTCAATAGGTAATGAGAACCGTTTGCAATCTGTTTTCTAACCGTAGAGGTTAGGAGCGTAAAAGCTTGCATTCAAAGAGTGCAATGACTTAGAAGCCTGGATCTCAAAGCATTCATCACAGTCTCCTCTGCTGTGACGTACCAGTCGTCTGAAGCACAGCCAGGTGCTATTTAGGAAGGTCACTGAATCTATATTGGAAACAGAAGAGCTAGCTGTGGATTTAATGTTGATGTTTGCTCAATATAGAATATAGATCCTGTTGTTGAGATGAACAGTTTTTATTTTCTAAAAATGTAAGAAAACATCCAGCAGATTATTACACAATTGCATATAAGTACATTTTTTTAAACTGTCGAATATTTAAAAAGTGTGGCTTCCAACGGGCGGTTTGTAGAATCTTGACCCACACACACACAGAGAAGGTTTTGGTTGTATGCTTTATTCAACAGATTGTAGAACTGCCTAGCCGGCTCCACATGGAAAGTGTCCTGACCATAGAATCCTAGGATACTCTCTGGACTACTGTAGAGGGTGCCCTCTAGCGTTAGCAGTTTTGCATAGCAATAAACACAAACAAGGCATTATAAACAGATCCTTAAAAGGACTGTTGCTAAATACTACACTGCTGACTTATAAAGAAAAATCTGAGACTTTATTTATGTTGAAGGACAGAGTTTTCCAAACTGTTGGTCAGGACACAGAAAGAAGTGTGGAGGCAACTGATTTATTCTGCAGTGACCATATTATTTTACTATTTAATGTGCTCTTAAGCTGACCATAGACCCAAGATCTACCTGCAATATTGGATGAACGATAGGACATCCCCATCTCCCAACCTGCCACCAACCACTCCGATCAAATAAAGCAGTAAAAGAACAGATCAGCCGATGTTCTGTCCCTACAGCAATCATACAAAGGATGGTGACAGTCTTCCACTGAAAATCGTCAGATTGGCAATACATGCAGAGATATGATTGGCAGCTGACAGAAATCTTCTTACCTGTACAATCGACTGAACAATCGGTCGCCACGGCAGGATAAATGTCGGGACACTCTTACACTGTCCAAAAATCGTATGAATCGAGGATTCGTATGATTTTTGGACAGTGTGTGGAGTGTCCCAATCGGATTGTTGCATCTATGGCCAGCATTAGGGGCAGATTTACCAATGCTTGAGACTTCGAGCTGCTTAAACTAAACTCTTGCGTGGTTTCTACATTCAAATACCTTTAATTCCTGACAGCTGATTTTAGGTTCTGAAAAAACAGCTTGGAGAAAAAGAAAACCAACCAGCAGGAAGATGAGGTATTTAAATACAGAAACCATATATATATATATATATATATATATATATATATATATATATGTGTATAGTTATATATATACATATAGTCTATAAGAGCACTGTCCAATTTTTCCATATAGTGGGCTGATTAGCCAATATACAGTATCATGTCTATTGGCTGAATTAAATTAAAGGATAAGAAAATTCCTCAAGTTTGCATTACTAATATACAATCTTCCCATAACAACTTCCTCTTCTTTTAACGCATAACTGCATATGTGCCTCTCATGCACCACAAATGCCATTGCCAACATCAACTAGCAGTGGAGAAGTTTGGGATGCCTCCTGCTGCTGAGAGAGTACAAGGTTTCTGATGGGGGTTGTCACCCATCTATTAAGCAAACATAGTTCTTTAGAGGTATTTGTGGAGTATACAGGTGGAATTATGAAATGCTAAGTAACCTTCATATAACAGTAACTTTACTTTAGACTTTCCTTGTCCTTTTAAAACATAGAAATATAGAAATAGATTAGAGGCATAAGGATTGGATTATGGATTAATGCAATTTACACAACATCAAGTACAAGAAACTGTTTTATTATTAGAAATAAAAATTAAATCATCTTGAAAAATTTGAATTGTTTGCTTAAAATGGACTCTGGGAGATGGCCTATCCCTAATTTGAAGCTTTCTGGAAAATGGGTTATCCATATAAGGGATCCCATACCTGTACAACAAAATAAAATCACAATAGAAAAGTTATATAATCACAAGCAATATTTTCCTTGGTACTATAATAGTATACAGAAGCTTGTCTGTATTTAGTATTCTGCCTGGACTTGAACAGTAAAAGCAATTGATTCCTTCAATTTCTTGTTTGTGGTAACACTTTTCCTGTTATACATACCACTTTATATTTTATTGTCGTTTACTCCCAAATATCTACAAATATGATTTACATAGCATCACATTTTTTTGGATTGTGATCAGTCTGGAGAAGGTGATTTCTGTGACATGTTGCAATACATCCAGATCTCTGTGTTGAAATGTCTATAGCCACAAACAAAAAAATGCAGTTGTACATTTGTAAAAAAAAAAAATGGTTTAATAAATATCTGAATTTTAATGCTTCAGAAACAACATTGAGAAAAAATTTAATGTTAATATAAACACCATATTATGCCTCTTTATTAAGTAGTTTTTGTTTTGTTTTCTCAACAGGATTGCACTGTGTATGAAACAGAAAACAAAATTCTTCATGTAGTAAGTAACAGATTTTATTTGAATATAATATAGTCCTATACCAAGAGATAATATGCATTTTACATTTACGAAGTGAGGACGCCGACCCTGGTTCCAGCACTCCACTCTGGTCACGTGGGAATGAAAACTGAACGGCAAGTGAGAGGCGCAATTTGCTGGACAGCAAACAGGGTGGCTTCAAGGGATGATTTCAGTAAAAAACTTCTTTATTTGTAATTAGTTAAAACCATCAAAGCACAGTCCATATGGTAAAGAGGAAAACAGCAGGGGAGTGCATGGCTTAACACGTTTCGTGACTAGATGGTCACTTCCTCAGAAGCCAAAGGCTCCCCCTGCTGATAAGCCATATATATACACATAAAAACACCAGAAAGCAGTAAACTGCATAATTAAAAACATGAAGTCACGAAAAAGGCCCATCTACAGAAAAAGGTCATTATTATTATATAGATGTCCAAAAACAATGTTATATATATATATAGCTGGTTAATTGATTGGTTAATTAATTTATCAATTAATAGTTAAACCAATTAATTTATTAAAGTTCCAATGAATTTATAAATTAAATAAATACGTTGGAGTACAGTTTGCTAGAGCCAAATCAGTTGTATGTGGGGATACAACATGCAAAGTGAACCCTAAAAGTAACAACCTGAAGGAAGGTGTTTCCTGGACCCCTTTGCCTTCATATTCTCTGAACTTTGCACCTTGTACCTTCCTTAGCACAAAATTAAAGTATATTGGAGTGTGTACCCATGCAAGTCCCTTTGCGAATTGTGTTAGGGTGAATATATTTATCTAGATCAATATTAATCTAGTTTTGTGCACTTGCAGCTGTGCAAACAACCCTCTAGGCTTGGAATTATAGAGATTTTTACACTAACATCAATATGAAATGTGGCTTTTTGAACATATTCCATTTTTTTTTACCTGGTCTTCCAATACAGGCATTTGCAACTAATTGCTGAGGCTAGATGGGACATTTGTTTCCTTCTCTACATCCTTTTAGACGTCAAACTCAAAATCAATTACAATTACTGACACTCCTACATAACAGATAACATTAATCTGCAAGTGAGGTGGTCTAGGGCAATGCCACATTGTTGATACTTTTGGGAAACTTAAAGTGATACTGACACAAAAAAA
>CM044446.1:42829187-42846361 GCA_024363595.1 Xenopus borealis | reverse complement strand
TTTAAACCTACATTTTAGGGTTTTCACATATCACATTTACTGTATAGCTATTGTCTGATACTTCTATACAAACAGTTTGGCATTTTATTCTTATCCTTTCAGTTTAGGTGTTAATAACATAGAAGGCCATAAATGTCATAAATGAAATATGGTCTTATTTTACCCCTCAGTTATAAGGTAATTTTTAAATCACATACTGTAAGTACAGTATATGCTGTAACAGTGTTATTCCATTTATTTCTGCAGAAGGTTTCATTGATTGTTATGTATATAGATATGTTAGATAGAAAGGAACTTGTTTACCAACAAGAAACAGATTGGAGAGGCCTGTTACACTTTAAAGTGGTGAAACATTTGGTAAGGGAGACAAAGAAATTCATCCTTTTAACTTTCAGGTTTATTATGCTACATGCCGGTCAAATGGATCTGAAAGGCATATAATCTAGGGCCTAAACCCTCTGAGAGCAGATTAACAAACTCAAACAATGCTAAAACACTGGAAAATATAGATACTAGCCCTGATAGATAATATTGAAATCAGTCAATCTCCAAGGGTATTGTTTACTAAAGTCTGAATAGTTCTCATTATTTTATAAATAAATTAACTTGAAAAAATCTGGTGTGGGAAAAGATAAAATGAAAAAAATCTGAATTGTGAGACATTTTCGGACTTGACACCCCAAAAAACTCAGACTTTTTCAGATTCTTGTATGAAACCCAGTGCAGATCATGATATCTTCCAATTATAAATGGGGCTCCAGCCATTGACTTCTACATGACCTCGGCAGATTTGAGATGGAATACTTTTCCTTTTAAAACGCTGACCAAAAAAAAATCTGGCTTTTGTAAACAACCCTACAGATGTAAACTAGGCCTTTGCATCAAGCCAAACTAAACGTTACAGGTCCCAAGCAATGCCAGATGGTTATTTAATCCTGGTAGCCATTTATTGACCACTAGGGCAAAATCAAACAGTTGTGGTGACTTAAAAGTGTATAGATAACTGTGTGAAGAACAACTTCCTCTTCCCTAACCTCTCATCTGGAAACTGAAAGTCCACACTGCAAAAATACTTTCTTTCGTAGCTTAGTAACGACGACAATAATTTAATATGATTTCATGTTCCCCCTTATTCTATTATTACGTTATTTTAGGTAAAATGTCCCCTTTTTTCTTCAATGACATATATGTAGCAGAAATTCCTTTGCTGTCTGTTTAACACTGTACATATGATGCAGTCTTTAAATAAAACCTTTAAGTTGTTGTCATGCTTTTCTATGTTGCTATTACTCCAGGAGTATGGCTTCATTATAACTTGATTAGCTATGCCTCATTTACACATTGTGGAAACTAATTATTGACTGCAGTAATCTGAAAGTAAATTGCAGGCTCTCTGCTGATGCTCATGAATGTTTCTGAAAAATGCATTTGCATATTATGCCAATTCAGCTGCTCTTTATGTATCTAAATACTGGGATAAGCTAGCTGTGATTGCTTATTTAAACTGGGCAAAACAGGACAGTTTAACAGAAAAGTACAATAGGGCTATGGCTGAATTTGTTTTAGGGTGCTACGACCCATTTAGCCACATAAATTCTTGGGAAAGTCTGGTAGAAGCAATGTGAAGGTCAATTTTAATGATATTTTCCTCAATTTTTTCTTGTGTAGGTTACAACAGCTTTAAATAACTCCTAAGTAAAAATTGATTTTCATGAAATAAGCCACAAGCCATGTAATTCATATACAATACTAAAATGAACAAATAAAGTACACAGAACCTTTTTTAGAGACTTTAAACCAAATTCGCTGTTGGGTCCAAAGCTGGTACTAAAGGGTAATGAGAAAAGGGAAAAAGATCAGTCACTATGACTTCTTTTGTTATTTTCCCTAGCACCTGCCTAACTTAATTATTAAAAAGCTTACAGTTATTAGGGCTCTTACACACTAGCCATATGTGGATATTTTCAAAGAGCCAAAAGACTGTTTGACATTAGCAGGGGGAGCTGTGACTAATTAAACACTGCTGTAAATAACACTTTCCGTGCATGTACCATTTCCTATCTCATAAAATATAATGAGAGGTCCCAATGAGAGCTCAGTTCTTCCATTGTATTAACACAGTCTGGGGATATTCTGACCTTATACTTAAATGGCCACTTCATAAATGTACAACAAGGCTTCATATATTGATAGAATATAGACCCAGACTTTTTCATGATATTGTCAAGTGACCTCAAGTTTTTAGTGTAAATACTTGCATATGTGTGGATCTGATAAAAAGTTGATCTTTTCACTGCATAAGTATTTGGAATGTTTGGTATCCTCTGACTTGATGCTTAGTTACATAGATAACATTATGTTTTTAAATAGTGACAATGATTAGATGTCAGTAGCTGAGACCTTCAAATTAACAAAGGACCAAGGAAGGTGATTATTCCCTTAACTACAGGCATGTATTGCATTTAAGTACAAGAACTAAAAAGGACTAGTTTTTAGGTCCAACAAGGTACAAGGCTAGTTGTTAGCTGACATTGGTGTAGCCCCACAGCCTGCAAGTCGATAAAGTGTGGGTTAAAGCAGGAGGACTGGCTGAAGTGCACAAAGCCAAGGTCAACAATATCAGAAGTAAGACAGGCCAGTTCATACACGGTAAGACAAACAACCAAAATGCTGTTCCAACCACGTTTAAATTTAAAAAATAGTTGGAGAGCAACACAAGCATGAAAAAGTCCACGTGGATGTCAAATAAGAGCTCTGATTGGCTTTTTGGTAGCCCCTATATGGACTGGCAGCCTACAGGAGAGAATGTTTGGCAGGACATCTGTTTTTTATGCAACCAAAACTTGCCTCTAAGAAAGTAATTAAAAAATAAGCACTTGCTTTGAGGCCACTGGGAGCAACATCCAAGGGGTTGGAGAGCAACATGTTGCTCGCGAGCTACTGGTTGGGGATCACTGCTATAACATATAGCAAGCCGAACAGATAATGAACCACATTGAATTAGATGAAAAAATCTGTCTCACGAAAAAACACTACAAAATTCTATGGGGAAATCTAAAACTGAATTAGAAGGTAAGTTTGTCTCACTGAATCTAATCTGGTCCAAAGTGTCTTAAAAGCCACACTGACTCCAGGAGAAATCAGTCAGTCTGGGGGAAACACTTTTGTGTAGTGATAAGCAAAATTGTGTCAAATGCATTGAAGTCAACATGAAGGTGAAATTGCATTGTGGTTAACAACTATTCTAACTAGAAATCACCATCTACATATCCTTTCTCCTAGTAGCTCAGGCCACAATTTTCCAAATTAAGTTGACCAAAACCTTTTCATTTCCCATTAGTTATGCACTGTAGTGTATGCAGCTGTCTCTTGGAATGTGTGCAAGTAATCAAAGTAGAAAGCAAGGTGCAGAAATCAACTGGGAACAGTTTTGTTTCCAACAAATTAGAATGTATAGAAACATTTTTCTGCGGATATTCAGTGATTCATTGAGATCACAAATTTCACATAGAAACTGTAACAGGAGAAATTGTTCATCTCTACTGATGTGCCTATTACAAATTGGAACATTTTGACCACTTCTTCCACTTTCCAGTGGAAGTCACCCATTCTGACATTGTCGTATCATGGAAATTCATAATTAATTTATGTAGACTTTTGGACTTTGAATGGTGAGGACTGGTTGAAATGTCTGTTATCCTAACAATGACAGTTAAAAAGTCATAAAAAATATCTATATAGTCTTTTTTTAGGCATCAGAAATACTTTAATTGTCAAATTGAATAAATTAAATTGCAAGTTCTTGCCATAATTGTGTTTTGTTGTCTTCCAGATTTTTTGTGTTTATTCAAGGAATTATTGCAACCTTACACAGTACATCAAATGTCATTAATCAAATCAGTATTGATGCTTCTAATAGGCAATAGCAGACTCTAATTTTGAATTACATTTCTAGATTTCCGGCAATTTCACAGTATAATATGCTTTTCTCCAATTACCACTTGAAGTAGGAATAATAAACTAGGTGGTCAAAAGAAAAATTAATTTCATTTTGCACACAGAGAAAGAAAAAATATCCTCCAGTGATCCTTGCAGAAAATTTTTGCTCTGAACTGAAAAGTCTGTTCTTAGACATTTAAACAATAATGCATGAATTATTTCCAACACTATAAATATTTAATACAGAACTGCTATGCTTGGTTTAGTTACTTGTTTATTATGAGGGCATAATTTTTGTATGTTTTCTCCTAGTGTAAAACTTTATCTGGGATCTGTGATCACATTATTTCTCTCTCATCGGATTCTTTGGTATCACAATCTGCTCATTTGGAAGTAGTTCACCTCACCAACATTATGCCCAGTGAAGGACTGGTAAGATCTGTTACTGATTTTACTAATAAACTACACAAATAATTCACATATTTTGTTGACCACAACTGTTGACCACTATCTAATATATGTTGCTGTGCACACACACTTTAACATGGACTTGTAACCTTGTTTTGGGATTCCTTTATGCAATTTTCAGTGGACAACAGCAAGGTTGCAGGTCACTGACTGATAAATCCTTAAGTAGGTGGCTTATATA
This sequence comes from Xenopus borealis, assembly GCA_024363595.1. NCBI lineage: Eukaryota > Metazoa > Chordata > Amphibia > Anura > Pipidae > Xenopus > Xenopus borealis. Next base: position 42,841,773 of record CM044446.1, on the reverse strand, counting down.
TAAATATAATTTTTCTGTTCAATCTATGTCAATATAAAGGTTAAAGCTAATTATTAAAGGTACTATATAGATAAAACATTATGTACCTGTCTGCAGTTACAACTGCATTTTTTCTCAGGTTAGTTGAATCTCCTCACCTCCAATTTACTGTGGTCCTTGTTCAAGAGGTAATACAGCCTCTAGCTGTACATAGACCAGGGACAGTAGGTCTGTCTTATTTTATTCGACCCTTTTCAGTGCTCTGCTGTCATTCGGTCATAGTTATTGATTTATCATTGGTCGAATTTCAAATTGAAAAAAATAAAAAATTCGACCATGGGAATAAGAAGGGAAGTAAAATCCTTCGAATTTGAATCGAATTTCGAAGGATTTTACCACAATTCGATTGGTTGAACGATCAAATAGGAAAAATTCGATCGATACATCGTTCGAATCGGTTGATTGGAACGATTTTTTCGATCGATCGAATTTTTTTATTCGATCAAAAATAAGGAAACCCAATTCGGTAGCTCTGATCTGGCAAACTAGGTGGTCGAATAAAAATTTAAAGGGGAAGTACTTAGACAGTCGAATGGTCGAATATTCAAATTAAATTTTATACGAATCATTCGATTCGATCGAATTTACAAAATTCACTGGTCGAAGTGGTCTTCAAAAACATTAGAAAATTCTGATTTGAATGTTTTTGAAAATTCGATCGAACTTCAAATCCTTCATGTGAATTTTGTAAATCTGCTTTGCTTTGTATTAGTATTCTGGGCACATAATATTGAACATGATATGGATTTCAATTACTTTTTCTCTAGACTACTTTTACTTATATTTCTAGCTTTTACTAAACAAGAAAACACTATAATTATTTATACTTCAACTGTATCTAAGATTTATAAATGGAGGCTTTATCTTGTGTCTTAATTAAATACATACAGGCAGAGTTTTTGTTATGAACCATTCCCAAATTCCAAAGAATCCCACACACCTCTCTGCTACTACCAGAAAGTTTATTTCTTATAAAGAATTGGTTACCTAAACCAATTATTTTGTACAGCTGCTGCACAGTGATATTATGTATATACAGTACCTTCAGAACTAAGAATTAAACTCTGTTAAGAGACAAACTGAATTATATAGAGGTGAAGTGGTATATATATGTTGGCAGTACAAACTCTGGTTAATTTTCTAGATGTACCAAAGATAGTTCCACCTCAATCCCCAGGTCAATTTATATTTGTGGCACAAATATCTAACATGCTTCCATCCTTGAAGCAATGGTGCAGTAACATGCTATTTACCTAGAAGAAGCATACAGCTAAATGTTCTATGGTATATGACTCTCTTGACTCTCAAAGATTATAACCCTATATTGTAATTAAGGACAATTAAATAAATATATATATTATATAAAATATATATGTGGGTGTGATAGAAATTGTATTGATTCACTCATACAATAATAATGGAATTGCTAATATTATTCAATTTGTTACAGGAAAATGTATTGTCATATTACAGCTGAAGGCTTAGGTTTCGGGTCACATTATACTCTTATGTAGATAACTAAATATAGCAATGTTCCAAAATAGGGAGCAATTTTGCATTTTGGATATATATTTTATTGCAAAGACACAATGAACATCTTTTTCAGTTCGGTGAATACTGAACTACTGCTATAGTTACAGTTGTTTGCTAAAACAAATTAGTGTATTGGTTCCAACTGATGCTTTATGAGCTTTGTGACCATCAATGAATGCAAAGGTACACTTCAAGGGTATTATTTACTAAAATCTAAAAATTTAAATTTTAGGGGGTTATTTACAAAACTCAATGCAAAAATTAAAAAAAAAAGTGTGATTTTTTTTTAAGTATAAAATCGGACATTAAAGAAAAAAAAAATCACAAATTTTTTGGAATTTATACCCCAAGGATGGAAAAGTCACAATCTGAATATCTGCCATCTCTAAGCTGTTGAGGTTCTGTAGAAGTCAGTGGCAAGGTCCCATTTCAATATCATGGTCTGCGCTGAGAGTTGGTCCAAAATCCAAAAGACTCAATATAATCGTAAACAAATCTGTAAAAAAAAATTATTTGTATTTGACAACCGAAGGCACAGATTTTTTTCTAATTATTTGGATTATTGTACAAAACCCAGCACAGATTATAACATCTTCCCTTGTGAACTTGATGTTATTGTCCACTGAATGAATGTGTTCTGTAAAGTCTGCCACTTCATTGGATCTGATTTTAACCCAAGTGTCATCCACATACCTGAACCAGTGACTTGGTGTAATTCCCTGGAAAGTAAAGCCCTCCTTTCCACTTCCTCCATGTATAAGTTAGCTACAATGGGAGAGACTGGAGAACCCATTGCACAGCCATGTTTCTGTTGATAGAAAAGGTCCTTGTACTTGAAGTATATGGTGTTAAGGCACAAATCTAGCAACAAACATATCTGGTTAGGATTGAGCTTCGTTCTGCTGCTTAGGGTGTTATCTTGCTGCAGTCGATTACGTCTTCATTAAAATATCTCAGCAAGTCCAGTTGCTTTGAGTTACTTTTGATAAATATACCATGACCTGGATGAATGAGAATCTTCATAGTCAAAATACTGGACCACCACCCTTCCTTCAGTTAGCATATAGTACATTACAACAAAAACTCATTATACAATACACATACACCCAACTGATAATGTTGGTTAATTTTCTATGTCAGCATTGTGTGACCATTGCCAGAATGACTTACTAATTAATTGGAACAGGTATAGTTCCCCTTATCTCTTAGTATAGGGCCTCCATAACCTAAAGTAGCAGTAACCATTAACCATGATGAAAAATAATATTTAATATGAGCTTCATCTAATGAAAATAAAGACATTTTTTAATGTACTCAATTAAAAACCATGATTTTAATGAACCATTAAATTACAATTTCTGAAAAACAAGTTACGCCTCAATACCTCCTCTCTGAAATCTACTCTTCATGCAGCCTTGTGAAACAGTAGCTCTAGGCAAAAGGGAACCAACACCAATTTATGTGACCTGTTAAAAGTCAATCAAAATCTGACTGCTGAGAGAGAGAGATATGAAATATGCAGCAGGTCTTGCTCAAATTATATTTTCATTTGCATGTTAGTTCCCCTTTAATAGCTCAACTCATTTGTTAAAGTCAAACTATACATCTCTAGCTTTACTAACACAAAATACTGTATACAGACTGTATACAGACAAGCTGACACATTTGAGGTCAGCTACTTCAGTATTGTTAGGTTTCTTTAGTGTATAGATTTTGGGTGAAGACTATTACCCAAAAACAAATTACCCCTTTAGGTTGTTTATTTTGAGACTGTGGCTGTGCTGTAAAACCTCTAGTTCTAGTTGAATATATAGTAGATCATTTACCCCTACTGTAATTTATAAAGATATTATAAGTCACTGAGGAGTTATGTGACCATAAAAAAAATGAGGCTGCTGACCTCGTGCTTTTATACAGGTCGCATAGCTCCAAGGTGACTTCTAATATCTTTATAAATTTCAGTAGGGGTACATTATGCATTATAATCTACCGGTTGTGTGAAATGTCGGGAGGGGGATCATAGGGATCGGCAACCAATTTTGTTGCGCCGGCGTCCAATTCGGAGGCTGGGGAAATCTGTTATAAACGGCTCGTTCTGACATCAGAATATATAAGGATATAATTTACACTCTGGTCCCATAGGGAAATGACCAGACTGTAGATTATATTGCAATAACTGTCAGTTTACTAATATATAAATATATATGCAAGCTTACACACTCTCTGTTTTACCACCCAAGTATGGAAATGTTTTTAGAAAATAATATTTAAAATGCTTTAGCTAGTAATTTAAGAATTAGATCAGTTGCAAAGCAGAATCAGCAGACAGCACAGTAGCTATTTTTCTTTTCCTAATGCAGAACAACCCTGATTATCATTATGCTGTATAATAGTCTGAACAGCAAAAAGTTGTAATTACAAGGTTTTGACACTGCTTCCATTAGTGAAAGGAGTTTAAAGCTGAAAATGTATGCCACTTCTTCACAGAAATCATTGAAGCAAAACTGAGTATGCAAATTATTGTACTAGGATATTTAAGGATTACTTAAAGTAATTAGTATCCATTGGTGGGCTTAAGCAACTTTGAAGGTTTTTGGCAACTTATATGGACCTTCAGATGTATGAAAGTTATTTATATGTATCTGGTGCTAAATCAAAAGCATCTGGATGCTTATAAATCTTGAATAATATTTATCTGAGTTGCTTCTTCAGTTCAGATAAGTGAAAGGGAATTCCCCAGCATTTTAAATCCTTATGGGTAATCCATTGAACAGGCGAATTGCATTGAGGTGTGAAACCTCATTGAACACTAGTTATATGTATGAATTGTATGTATGCTAAGCAGGATATCAAATGATAATGTAAAGTGAGTTAATATCTCTTAGGCATAACAGGTAAATGATATGTCACTGAAGGATTTTATTGAATGCAATATTTCTATAATATAGGAATGGGAACTGTTATTCAGAATGCTTGGGACCTGGGGATTTCAGGAAAACCGATCTTTTGGTAATTTGGATCTTTATACCTTAAAGGAGAATTCAACCCTGAAAAAAAAACTCCCCATGCCCCCACCCCACGTAGACCCCATACTTACCCCTTGGCACAGATTCAGCCAGCGGAGCTCCACACAGTCATCTTCAACCGCTTCTGTAAGCTGACTGGGAGTTCGGCAATTTCCATTCATCTTGGCGCATACACAATTGTCGCTAACCGGCAAAATGCTCCAACTGCACATGCGCCATTACGCCAGTCTGCCAGTCAGCTTACAGAAGCAGTTGAAAACGGCTGCGTGGAACTCTGCTGCGGGAATCTGTGCAAATGGGGTAAGTATAAAGTATAGGGAATTTCCCCAGGGGAGGCAGTTAGGCGGGGAGGAGGGAGGGGTCTACATGGAGTGGGGGATACAGATTTTTTTTACAGGGTTGAATTCTCCTTTAATTCTACTAGAATATCATGTAAACATTAAATAAACTCAATAGGCTATTTTTGCCTCCATTTTTTTTATATCTTGGTTTGGATCAAGTACAAGCTATTGTTTTACAGGGCTGGGCTGAGCAGCCCCAACAACTTTGCACCATAGGCAGGTGACTCTTCTGCCTACTCCTAGTTCTGGCCCTGCTATTATATATATTCTATATGGTGGGATATGTAATTTTTTTTAAGCATATATAAAATATATATATGATTGGCACATGTATATGCTAGCATTCTGTCAGAAAGAAAATATTCCTTATTTTCCAACCCCCATGCGATTCCCCAAAAAGAGGCACTGCAAAATTATTTCTAAAGTAATTAATCTTAATTAGCAAACATTCACAATATTCAAAACATCTTTCTAGAAGTTGTTTGTAATCTAAAAGGACAAGAATCTCATACATGCCCACCCTGTACTCCAATTCTGCGGGCACATGCTCATAAAATGTGTTCTTTCATAAATTTTATTTTATGTGTATCAGAGAAGGCAATATAATGTTTCCCACAGCTTTGCGTTTGAGCCATTTTACCCAAACAGACTTCTAAAACTTTAGCTCAAAAGTTTATTTCGACTCAAAACCTTACTTGATTAGTAATCTCCAAAACATTTTTGGATTCAAAAACATTTTTGTTTCACGTCTTCTACAAAAGAGTTTGCTGAATACTGAATGGAATCAATTTCATTATTTGCATGTTTAGTTTTGAAAATAAATATAAACAAAGTGCTTTGACCAATTCCCATATCAAGATTTGGTGAATCCCTATATAATACTTTTTCAAACTTTGGGCCTGATTTAATTTGACCACAGAATCTTATCTCATAATTCAGCTCAACATTTTCCATAAATCCATATGCAATTCAATTAAAAAATCTCTCACTAGCTATCACATGAAAACTTGGTAAAAGTCTATGGGAAAACACTGTAACTCGGTTAGGAGAATTGTTCCACCTTATATTGAATCTCACCCATACATTTTTACAATATAAACCATAAAACAACATTTTCTCATAGTATTAAAAATGGCACTTTTTTATAGTAAAATGTAAATTTAAAGGGAATAAAAAAAAAACATTTTTTGCTGGTTACAGAGATCTGTAAATACTTTAAAAAAATACATGACTTTAAAAGCCATATACTCACCAGCAAGGTTTAGTTATTATCTTTGCAGAGTGTTATTGTATCAGATTTATTTGGTTTGTTCCTACTTCACAGGGAATACATAAACAAGGAGTTTCTCCTTTACTGATTTAATTATTAATAAAAATATATCTTTTATAGAAGCTATTGTAATATAAACAGAAAGTAGGGTGCAGTTCAGAATCCAATACACAAAGGATTTTTTTTTATATTTTCTTAGATGAAACGTAATCTGATGCCAAAAGTAGCTTAATAAAACCAATAAGTAATTTTACCTTTTTTGTGTAATATCTGGTTGGAAACATCTTGACCATAAAGCCATGGCTCCTCTAAAACATAAAATATAAATAAATGATAATTTACAAATGAATAAGATGAATGTATACAAAAATAGCATTATATGGATTCAATTAGAATTTTTTTGTTTGAGTAGGACTTATTGACATCTTCATTTATGTGCCTTTTAGGGAATGTACATCAAGTCTACATATGATGGACTGCATGTGATTACTGGAACTACAGAAAATGTAAGTTCAATTCATTATTTTTACAGAGCAATGTTTGTCACTTGAAAAAAATATGTCTGCTAAAATGACGCTAATATATTCACTGCATTTCTTATTTCCTTAATGAAACATTGGAGAAGAGCTGCTTGTACTAATATTTATTTTTAAAAATAATCTTGCCTAGGGCTCCCAGAAATCATTATGCATTTTCAATCTTTGCTTAAACATCAGTATTTTACTGGATATGTTGAACAGTAGTATAATACAATCTTGTGTTTATATCTATATCAATATTTTATTTGTGGTTTTTATTTACCAAAAGCCATGGGTGAAAGTGCAGACAAATCTGAATTGCAACTCAAAATTTCTAAGATTAATTGTTAAAGAGGTATGTAGTGAGAGTTTACTTGCCACCAAAATGTTTTCCATGGACTTAATAGGTTATGCAATAAATATAACTATTAAATAACCACATGGCAATTGGCAATTGAGATGCATAAAATTGTGTGTGACTAACCATAGGTGAATATATATTTTTACCTGCCTTATACAAAAATCTTAAGGATTTCCCACTTCCCCTGATTCTACTGTGGATATAGAAGCAGGAGGTTCTTTACTATTTCTTGAAAATGGTGCTGTCCCCATCTACTATAGTAGTCTTTGTATGAATAAGTTCAAGCATTTTCATAATTATTGTTATGATTTGGCCTATGAATTAAATTTCAGAACACTTCAGCAATTTGTGTTTAATACAGATCAACTTATAAAAAGAGACAGCCTTAAAGCAGAAGTTCATTATGCAGACATTATTAAGTTAATTGCCATTCACTCCATATCACTTTCTCTGCAAGTGTGCTTAAACTTTGTGCTTCTGACTTGTCATTCACAAGAACAGTAATCAAAAGGTTTTGTCTCATTTATTACTTTAAAAAATCTCTCACTTTTGGAGCATTTCCATTGACTTTCCCCGAATTTGCATTGCCGATGCAGAACAAAATCTTCTACTTTCAGAGGGGATTTTACACTCGTTTCCATTTTTCTCTCAGGCCCAAACTAAGCAATGCAATACAACCTTCATTCAATCTGTTTGTAGGAGGATGGGTGGCTGTATATTTTGTTGTCCATTTGTGAAGTTTTTTTTACATATTCTGTAATTTTTTCACTTTGCCAAAAAATTTGTGAAACAATAAAAAAATGCGTGAAACGAATTAAAGTCAATGTGCGTCAAATTCATTTTGATGCACAACAATTTTAATGCATGCAACAATTTTTACATGCACAACTCTTTTGTCCAAATGCATTAAAGTTGAGTCAACACACAACAATTTTTTGGAGCATAACCATTTTTACACCAGCAACTCTTTTGTCCAAATGCATTAAAGTCAGAGGATGCAAATTTTCAAGCTGCAATTTTTGCAGAAGTTTTTGCGTAAACATAGAGGCAAAATGCGGTGAATGCCTGGTGAATAAATTTGACCATCACTAGTGTTATATTTGATATTGGTCAAATCCTAAATCAAAATGTCAGATTCTTCTTAAGTGAATGGTATAGCAGTTCATTTTGGTTTGAATCTTTAAAAACTTGTATGACCTTCTTTGTCAGTAAATTCATAAGTCATAGAAATGATTTGTCAAACAGTTCTTCTCTTCTAACCATTCAGGACATTTTTCTATAGAAACTCACAACTTGTCTTAGTTGTTTGATATTATTTCTGTATAATGAAAGCCTTCATTTTAAAAAAAAGTAAAAATCATTCACTAAAGTACTTCATTTAACTAACAGAATTATGTAGGTTTTAATCTCCATGCCCTCTTTCCAATATTTCTGCAATCTCTGTTAGCTCTCTTCTTCACCCCCCTTCCTCAACAATCTCCATGCCCACCCTCTACTATGATCACATCTATACTTTACATTCTTTATCCACCACCCTCAAAGGCACCCATGCTCTATTCTCATTACTACCACAATCTCTGTACACGCTCCTCTTTATCTCCACTTCCTTCCCCATCTCCATGGCCACTCCCCACTACTTCTGCCATCTTTCTACACTTCTTATACTCAATTCTTTATCTCCCTCTCAAAAATATTCACAACCACAATCATTGTATACTCTCTTTTTTATTGCACCTTCTTCAACAATCTTTTTTTCTTTCCTTTCTTTTCTCTGACCCCTACTCCCAGGCCTGAATTAGCAATGTGTGGATTCTAGCAAATGCCAGATGGGCTGCAGTAAGATGCCACATACAGTCACTATTTATTGTGTCTGTGGGGTCTATTGTGTCTCTGTGTACTTAAAGAGCCAGGGCCTATTTTTAATCACAGTCCAGACCTGCCTTCTCACATGTCATATTCTCCACTCCCCCTTCCAACTTCATCAAAAAGAAACCCTACAGAAAGTATGGAAGGTAGAGAAAAAAGGGACTTGAGGGTAAGTAGGTGAGAAGATAAGAAAGGAGATGGGGTTGCCCAATTCATTTAGATGTAATGAATTTTGCTTTAACGTATTAAATAGGAATAAAGCCATGATGCCCTAGAGTCTAAGGCATCTTTAAGTCTTGTACATCACAAAATACATTACCAAATATGCTCTTCCTGGTTTAATTCATACACATTTATTCTTGTAACTGCATCTCAAATTTAGCATGAACAGAAGAAAATTGACTGATTTCATGTGATTTTCCGGGATTACTGAAATTACTGTATTTTCTCAGGTGAAAGGGCCAGACAGCTTCTACCACTATTTCCTACTTATTCTAGCAGATACTGCATTAAATAAATGGAGTCCAAGAGATTCAATAGGCATTAAGTCATACTAAATCTAATGATTTCTTGATTTTGGTAAATGTTTAAGGTATTCTCTTTTAACATTGCAGCTAAAACTTTCAATCTTTCAAAAAACGTATTTACACTGTCAAATATATTTTTGCAATATGCTCCACATGCCCATGTGCCACCCCTACAGTATGCAGCTTACCTCTGCAGTATGCAGCTTACTGCAGAGGTGGCACATGAGCATGAGGAGCATGTCCCTTGGAATGTCCATTTGCACATAATTTAATGCACATAAGGAATTTTGGTTTGAAGGGCTTTAGGGATCTCTCTACTTAATGCCTCTGTATAATGTTCTACAGTATGCATAAATATGGTTGAAAATGTACATTTAAGGGAATTCTCAGTTAAAGAAACACTGTCATCAAGAAGTATCTCCGAGCCTCATTTTAGCATTGACAACTAAACAGTCCTTTTAAAATACAAGTTTGACCAACACAACCATGCTCAATGCTCAGAGAGAGAGAGACAGACAGAGATCTCACCAAAGGCTATAGGAGGAAAGGACAGGAGAAATGATTTTCCCCAAAAATCATTGCAGTCATTTAAAAATAATTGGTTCATTAAAGAGTTAAACTGATGAACAATTGTCTTTTGTTTCAGTCTAATGAACTATGAGGTAACATTTTTATGTTCTGAAACATCTTTCCAGCTGCAAAAATCTATGAAACTTGCAAAGTAAGCACTGGGCTAATAATATGAGGAATGATAAATATTTTTGTTTATTACTGTGCCCAAAGAAGTTAAACCAAAAATATAATGGTAGACTACAGCAATGTGGATTGTGTTGCATTTTGCAATATTTTGTGTCAGCTTGGTTTAATATTAATGGAACCCTAATATGAGATTGTCATAAATCCAGTGTATATTTTTATAAAGCATTATGATCTATGGGAATATAAGAAATCAAAATAAAATATCTTTATTGCAGTATGCCGTTATTCTTGGCAGCTTATTTGGATGGAACATAAAATGTTATTCATTATTCATTCTTGCAAAAAAGCCTGAATAGTAACAGGCTATTCTAACTACCATCAAACTTATTTAGACAGTGACTTAATATTTATAATCCATATCTCAGGCAGCTTGCTAATCCTTTGTGCTTTTTTTTTTATATTTCTAGTTTAAGGAAAAAACTAGATAGAAAAACAAGATCTGGGATAAAAATTATATTATCGTGCAAACAAAATACCTATTAATACTAATCCTATTCAGTTTATGTAACACTTGCACAATATTTACAGTTTGCTATTGTTAATTCTTCTGTTACTATTATTCATATGTAGAATCATCAGGTCAATTTCTATTAAAGTTTATTTCTTTCCATTCAGTCTCCTGCAGACCAGTGCAAGAAGATTCATGCAGGTGATGAAGTCATTCAGGTCAACCATCAAACTGTTGTGAGTACTGACAGCTGTTCATGTAAATTTAAAGAACTCTCAGTATTAATAGATATTGAGAACATTCCTCACAGGAGAACGCTAAGGCATTTCACATTTATTTGGAATATTCTGTCTTAGTTCACAGGGTTGATTAACAATATACAAAATATAATTGTATGTAACTTTTTGTTACATTTGAGTTGCACCTAATTAGCCATTAAAATGAGGCATTATATTAATTTGTTAGCAGCTAATCAATAATTGTATATTTGAAGGCAAACTATTATCTGTTTACAATTCTTATCAGTATTAATCAAAGAAGACATGTCTAACTGAAAAATATGGCTGTGGAACAAATTATATAATGGAATTGAAGGCACTTTGCCTTTCACATACCGTAATACTCACTATAAAAAAATAGAATCTAGGCCTAGTTGGGTGCAATCACCTATACCTTGCAGTCAATGATGTAATTACAGGCAGTATGAAAGTGATATATACATATGTTTACTAGATCATATTACACAGTTAATACTATTTAATAAACTCATCAGCCCTTGAAAGGATAAAAGTGGCCTGATACTTGTTTATGTCTGAGGTATAGAAGAGGGGCAGGCAATATATAATTGATAACTGAACTTTTTAAATGAGTTTATAAAATGTATGGATGTTTTAAAGAAAAAAAAGATTTGGGGTTTCATGTTCAATTTGCAAAGGACTTTCATTATACAGCTTTTTATGTGTGGGTGACAGATCCACTTTTAAGGAATACTGACACTAACAAAAACTACTCTTCAAAATTACTATGGAGATTTTCATTCAACTAGGTCATGGTATATCAAATGTACAGATGAAGCCACTTTGGATTGTGTGTATTTTGTATGTTCAAGAAATCATCCAAGCCCCTCTTAAAAGCATTAACAAAATCAGCCATCAGAACATCACCCGGCAGTGCATTCCACAACCTCACTGTCCTCACAGTGAAAAGCCACCTATGCTGCTTCAAATAAAAGTCTTTTTGTTCTAGTCTGAAGGTATGGCCTCTGGTGCGGTGATCCTCTTTATATTTGTAAAGTGTAATCATGTCCCCTCGCTGGCACCTTTTTTCCAGAGAAAACAACCCCAACCTGGATAGTCTACCCTCATAATTTAAGTCTTCCATCTCTCTAGCCAGCTTAGTTGTACATCTCTGCTCTCTCTGCAGCTCATGTATATCCTTCTTAAGGACTGGAGTCCAAAACTGCACTGCACAATCCAGATGAGGTCTTACTAGGGATCTATAAAGAGGCATGATTACGTTTTCATCTCTTGAGTTTATGTCCTTTTTTATGCAATACAGAACTATATTTTCTTTAGTACTACAGAATGACGCTACCCAGAATTAGACATCTTGTTATCTATAAAAAAAACAAGATCCTTCTCATTTAAGGAAACTCCCAACACATTGCCATTTAGTATATAACTTCCATTTATGTTATTTTTGCCAAAGAGCATAACCTTGCATTTATCAACATTGAACCTCATCTTCCAGTTTGCTGCCCAGTTTCCCAACTTAGATAAATCTCTCTGCAAAGAAATAGAAACAGTACTTTCAATGCCCACCTCCAGATCATTAATAAACAAGTTGAAAATCAAGGGGCCCAGTATAGAGCCCTGCGGTACCCAACTAACAACACTGGT
>CM044446.1:42802547-42828527 GCA_024363595.1 Xenopus borealis | reverse complement strand
GTTGTGAAGCCGCTTCTATTTGTAAAAGTAGCTGGGCTTCATACTTGTCACTTAGTGGTTTATAGCATACACCAATGATAATTTTCTTTGTAACCTTTTGTACAGTCAATATCTCTACCCAGCAGGATTCCACGCCCTCACCAGTGCCAGCAATGATTATTTCTTTAGTGCATGGCTTTAATTCAGGCTTTACATACAAACACATTCCTCTACCCTTTTTAATCCCTCCTAAAAAGGGTGTAACACCACATCCTTGTGTTTTTCAAACCTAGCAATACACTGATACAAAAACTGGTACACCCAAACCAAAAGAAAAGCAAAGCAATGTGGTATACGCAGTCCACTGCACACTGGGGAGACAAAACAACTGCTCAACAAGTGAATGGCACAGCATACAGTAGGAGGGTGAACTCTACAGGACAAGACTCAGCTGTCTTACTACATCTAAAAGACAAGGGACACTCTTTTGAACATAGTGATGTCCAAATCTTGGATAAAAAAGATCGCTGGTTGAATGAGGCATGAAAGAGTTGATTCATGTCAAGGTGGAGAAACCATCCCTGGGGGCCTTCAACACCACCTGTTTGCTACACTGTACACTGTCTGGTCACATCTGTACCCCAGCCGTTTCAGAACACTTCACACATCCATTCAACTCTCACAATTAATACCTGTTTCTAGGAGTTGCATGACAGAATGCTAATCCTATCACAGTAACTACACAGAATCAACACCTGTGTGAATTTCAGATGTCACCTCTTTGAAGAGTTACAATGTGCTTTTGTGATTGGATTCATGTAAGAGTTTATATGCCGAGGATTGCCCATACCAATCAATTGAACTGTAGAAGAATTACTTAGATACTCTTCAAAATATCAAAGTACAATAAAAGTTACCTAAAGATCATGTTGATTGTTTTGAACATAGGGAATCACATAGACAGCATAACAGCATCAGACAAATACTTTAAGAAAACTATAAATAGCATGCAAAGTCAATGTTATGATAGATGTAAAAAAGTTTATTTTCAGTATCTCTTTAATTTAATATTACATAACAGTGGGTTGCAAATATCCTCATTTTTGGCTTTCAACTGACTACAGTTTCCTAGAATGACATGCCATAATTTGGACTTCCACATCAAAAGCTAGAACAGCTGCACATCAAAGAATGCAATCTATTATTTAGCTCAACAAATGAGATCATGAATTACAGAACTGAAGCTATCCCCCGGATAGCAGCGCATAAAACATGGGAGGACACCATGAAGAAAACAAGGCACTCTGTGGGGATTGATGTAATTAAAGTTAGCTGAAAAAAGTTAAATTTCATTAAACATGGATACATGGCAATGGATCCCTTGGCCAACTAGGATTTTCCATCAGGTCCAGTTAATATCTAAAATGGGCCAAAAAAAATACTGGTTTGGATATGCAATCATTTATTTTCTTTACAATTCCATATGGGATCAAATCAGTAAAGAAGAAAGAAGCAATTGGCAAAATGATTTATGTCTTCATATTTATTACAGTACTTAATACGTTTATATTATATATAAATGGGTCAGATTCACCCGTTACTATAGGCCTTCACTCTGGGTCAAATGCAGACCAAAAGTAGTAGCACGGGTATATCTTCCACTATGCTTCTGGTAATTGAAATGAATTGAAAGCACTTGATGGATTTATTGCCATGAAATCTGGTGGCAGAGATGGGAGAGGTATCGGATATGAGTGTAGACCAAAGTGACATCACAACCATGTGTAGTATGTAGCAATGTCACTTCTGCTGACATCATGCACATGTTCACTGGAACAGAATCCAGCCCTGTTTTCAGTTATAGGAAGCATGGGGTGGGGCATCATAATGTGCATTCTCCACTACCTAAAAAAACACAGCTGACAAACAATATTTGTGCCACTAGCCTACTGAAGTCTATGGAGGCATTACATGGTACCACATGCATGGTAAGTAGTGATGTGAAGTCACTTGCACTGACTTCAAATGCATGGGCTGATGGATGCCTAGGGCAGTATAGCCCTGTTTTCAATGATAGGAAGAGAAATTCGCGAATTTTTCGCAGATTCGCGAAACGAGTCGCGCATCGCGTCAAAAACGACGCGCGACTCGTTTTTGACGCGGCGAATTTTTGCTGGCGAATTTTTTTGGCTGTTTCGCGAATTTATTCGCCAGCGGCGAATCGCGGGAATTCGCCGCAAATTCGCCCCTGGCGAATAAATTCGCCCATCACTACACAGAAGATGTCTGATTGGCCCTTTTGCAGGCAGAGGTAACACTGAGCATGCCTGAATGATGCACCAAAAAAATGTAGCCCTCTTCAATTAACTTCTATAACAACTCAAAAATTTTTACTTGCCAATCTTTCTTATTGAAGGTTGTGTTTTTTCACATTTTGAATGTTTAGCGCTTTTAAGTAAAAAACACAAATTTTTGGATATTTGTGGGAAAAATGCAATTTGTTTGTTAGTAAATTGGCGTTTAGTGTCATTTACAGATAAATAATGGATTATACATTACATAGTTATGCAGTTTTTCATGTTTTTATTACTAGTAAGTTCAGTCCTTAGGTTATTCTATTATGGCATATATAAATATTTGCTTCCACCTCAAATTATATATTTTTATAGTTTTTTAACTGTTTATCCTTCTTCACAAATCAGCAGTGGCTGTGGGATACAAAATATGCACAATTAACTCGATTTCTTTCAAACCTAAGACTGCATGACATTTCAGGAGGTCAAAACATCTGAGCCGGCATTCAGAAGACCTCATTCTTTTTACATTTTTGTTCATTACTTAGGTTTTCATCAGGGCTATCATTTTATTTGAAATCTGATTTCTGAGAGAGAACGTTGTAAATTACAAATTTAAAAGTGCATTAGTGGGCAATACTAATCAAACAACAACATTTATAAAATGTGTTTAATAACGCAAACCACATAAAATGCTGCAGCTCTATGATTAAAAAGAGCAAATGACATCAGAGAATAAAAAGGAACTAAAATGCCCGAAATGCATTTTTGCGTAATACTGACTTAACCTGCACTTCAGCTTTGCTTTATTTCTAGAAAACATATTTTTTATTAAAAAAACACCTGTAGTTTTATTTT
The DNA here is from genome assembly GCA_024363595.1 of Xenopus borealis. Classification (NCBI taxonomy): domain Eukaryota; kingdom Metazoa; phylum Chordata; class Amphibia; order Anura; family Pipidae; genus Xenopus; species Xenopus borealis. The sequence continues at coordinate 42,825,396 of CM044446.1, read as the reverse complement.
TTTATGTTTTATGTGTAGTCAGACAAACAGGACAAACAGGAGAGACAACTGGTAAGTCAATTCCACTCAAGCATTTTCATTGCTTGGTTCACTGGCCATTAAATTGAGCCAGAATAAGTATAAAACATTATCAATTCATTTAAACATAATATTCTTAAAGGTAAAAGTGCTTAAATATTATCAGGTAAAATAAAATGCATCTACTGTATTACATGTTCTGTTTAAAACAAAGCTGAAAATATGCTACTTAAAGGAAGGTTGGCATATGGCGACAGTTTCCTATCTGTCAGTCAATACTGCAGTTAGGTCTCCTTCATATCAGATTCAGAAATCTGTGGAGGCAATTGGCTCGTAAGTATTGCAGATTATCTAGAAACAAGTGGCAAGGATGCTAAAAAGGCTGCTTTCAGTGAGATATGGAACCTCTACAGCAATGGCATTATCTATGGATAACATGCTCCTCCTAGTGGTGATATGCAAATATATATATATTTTTAATATATGTTCTACTGAGTCAGTTTTGGTGGTAGATTGGGATTATGTACCCCCACTAATTTTTTACAGGCCACCATAATCATAACTGCTACTGTCTCTTAACACTATTTGATTGCATTACATACATATTAATGGTACTCTACTTCAATGTGATGTCAGTGTTTTGCTATCTTGTGTATGAACCCCCTTACTTTGTATACATAAGAAGACGAATGGTAGTAATGAGATTCTCGAAGTGTTGAAAAATGACCAATGACAAGATGTCAAGAACAGAGCTACTGAATATTTAGTAACTAATATCCCTTGCTATTTTATCTAGAGATGTATGTGTTCCTAACAATTTGACTTTGATGCCACTTCAATATACTGTATATCCACCTAGTGTACCTTTTTTACCTTTTGCTGACCTCTGACTTTCATTACTTGAAACTTTCAAACTAGAAACATGATTGTAGTGTATTCCTCTCGACCCAGTTCTGATCTGCGTGCATTCCTCACCTTTTTATTGTTCAACTTTACTTCCAATGGGATTTCCTTTCAAACATCTGAAATGTGAGAAAACATGAGTGTCTCTGTCTTTATATTTGCCATCAAATAATGCATATGTACATTTGCTCTTTTAGAATTTAACAATGTTAGAAACCATTTATTTGTATGGCTAACAGGTCCCAAAGGTGTGCACCCATGAGGGTGGGACCTGTTAGCATACATTATGTAATTTTTTCTTTCTTATGTTAACATTATGCGAGGATAGGATAATACAGTATATTTAATTCTATTTTACAATGAATAACTTTAAAAAGCAAGCCATGCCATAGTTTACGTCCAGCATTACAATGTAAAGACTGTCCTTTATAGTTGTCCAAATAACAAATAGACAGCATGAAAGTAACAAATGAGCAAAGAACAAGAAAACTGCATTTAGATTCAAGTCTCCCTAATTTGCAGTAGACCCTGCAAAGAAGTAATTCTCAGCCTTGTTACTTGAAAAGTAGCTAATTCCTTACTTACTATTCGCAACACAAGAAATCAATTTCGGAGGCATGTTGCTTTCAAAAGCAGTAGTGAGGAAGGATATGCTGAGACATAATATAGAAAGCATTTTAAGCATTTCCAGAATTCTTTTTTTCAAAATATAATTTTTTACAAAAAAAACTATTATATAATAGTTACAGGCCTTGCAATAAATAAATCTGTAAATGTTATAAAACTTTTAAAAACTTTATTACTCCTATACAGTGAGTTTATAATATTTTAATAGAGTTTTCCTTCATGTTTTTAACAGACACAGTCGCTTAAATTATTCAATGTATTAATTTTGCAAACACAAACTCCTAACTTCTTTGGAAGGCCAACACTCAAGGGTATTAAGAAAAGATGCAGATTGAGAGTTACAAAATGGCATTAAATTCAGAACGAGTGAATGTGCTTAAACAGTTATTTTTTTAAAGTGGACCTGTCACCCCAAAAAAATATTCAAAATCATATTTTATCACATTAGTCAAGCAAAATGAACATTAATTACACTATATAAATTATTTTAATCTTGTTTCCTTCAGTCTGGGAATTCATAATTATAGCAAGCAGGCAGGAGCCATTTTGAGGATACTGTTATTAAGGCAAGCCTTGTATCATCTCAGAATCTTGTTTGTGCAACAGAATGGGGGACTCGATGTCTATCCCCTTGCCCTGGCTACACAGTTAAATGGTTAAGAGAACTGGGGGAATGTGTGGGGAGCAGTGGCATCTAGGAAGTGCTGAATGGAAAGTAAAAGTAATTATCTGCCCCGCCTCTATGCCTAAGGCATAGAGGAATGGCAGACAATATTTGATTGACAGCTGAGATTTTTTAAATGAGCTTAAAACACCTATGAATGCTTTAATAAAAAATTGAAATTGGTTTTCATGTTTAATTTGAAAAGGACTTTTATTATACAAATTTTTTAAACTCATTCTATAGTGGAGTCAAGATTTAGTGGCAGTGATGTCTTAGCTCAGTCTACTCAGTGGCTGAAACAGGATATTGTACTTACATATTTATGGAAGTTAATGTGTGGGGTTGCAGTTACAGCATACCTGACAGCCTTTTAAGACTAAAGTCTGTTGTTCTTGGTAATGTTTGTTCATGGAAAAAATGTGATTTAAAGAGGTGGTTCACCTTTAAGTAAATTTTTAGTATGTTATAGAACTTTTCAATAGGTCTTCATTATTTTCTTATCTTTCCAGCTTGTCACTGACCCCCCAAAAAAAAAAAAACTCTGTAAGTCTTCAAATTTATTGTGATTATTACTTATTATTACTCCTCTTATTCCTATTCCTCCTATTTATTTTCTAAGCTCTTATTCAAATAAATCCATGGCCGCTAGGGTTATTTGGATCCTAGCAACAAGACAGCTAAAATTGCAAACTGAGATGCTGCCAAATAAAAAGCTAAATGGCCCAAAACTCACAAATAATAAAAAAATGAAAAACCATTGCAAATTGTCACAGAATATCACTCTTTACATCATACTAAAAGTTAACTGAAAGGTGAACAACCCCTTTAAAGTGCATATATTAGTTTTAATTTTATGAGTTTCTGAGTAACAAACTGAATTGTACTTAGTAGTGGCGAATGAGATAGATTTTTGAGCAACTGTACAAAATGGAACTATTAATATATCTGAGGGCAAGAGAGATACCAGGGTCAACAGTTTTACTGGTTTCCCCAGTGAGGCAGGGATCCAGGTGATTCTGAGTCCCCATTGCCCTAGATTAACTCTGTTGCTCACAGAGCATGCAGTATTATTAGGTCTGCACATAATAAATGTTGTAGTACTGAATTCTGCTTTTCCAATGAGTATCTGAAACACTGAGGGACACATTTACTAAGGGTCGAAGTGAATATTCAAATAAAATTTGAATTAAAAAAAATTCGAATTTCGAAGTAATTTTGGGCTACTTCGACTATCGAGTACTGGCCCTTTAAAATACTTCGACTTCGACACTTCACCACCAGCTGCCGAATTGCCATTGTAGCCTATAGTGGACCTCATAAAACCTGTCCTGAAAATTTTTTTAAGTTCCAAGGATTTTGCTCAAAATCGTTCGAATCGATCAATAGGTCCATTTTCGATCAAAAAAGCCCTTTAAAAAACTTTGAGGGATCGAATTTTAAAGTTTTTTCACTTAGTTGCCAGCATGGATTTTTCTTTTGACGAGACCATTATAAACACCTACATGTATGGGTATTATTCTTTCCATAAAATTAAGAAACATATTTTTCAATAAAAGCAGTGTAGGTGGTTCTTCACAGTGGAGGCAGTGAGAATGCCCTGGTTATATCATGGTAGATTCTGTTAAAGACTTTAACCCGAGTGGCTTGGCTGACTTCCTGGACAAGCATAATAGCCCAAGCTACTATATATACATAACAGATAATGAATGAATGAATGAATTAATTAATTAATTAATACATTAAAAAAAATAAATTATACTAACATACACATACAATAGTTTTAGGAATTACAGATTGTTTAACAAAACAGGAAGCTGAGTACCATAAAAAGCTTTGAAAATGACTAAATTCAAAGTTTTATCACAAATTACAATTCATTAATACAGTATACCTAGTGACTTGCCATCTCAGAAACATTATAAAACATTATAGTAGTCTTTGCATAACTAGCAGCAATAGCAGAGACTACATCAGAGAATGTTTCTATTGTGAGCTGCAGGGGTGATTTTCAAAAATAATTTTTGTTCTGTTGACATCATAACTTTCTTGTTTATTCCTAAATAAACTACGGAAATATAAATATACTTTCCCCAAAAAGTTAAGAGGCATCTGTCACTAGTGTAGAAACATCAAGAACATGATAAAAAAAATAGGTCACTACTACTGAAGATAAATCTGTTTCATTCCCAACTCACTGTACCAGCCAGACATTATTACTTTTTACATTTTTTTTGTTGTTTTGACATTTTGCTGTAGAAAAAATACAAGAGAAAAAGCTTCCAGGTCTGGATATGGAATAAATGGAAGGTTCATGCTTGGCAGTGTCTTATGCCTTATTTTTTAAATCACTAAAGTTTATTGTACTAAATCAAATGATTTAGTACAATATAGGTGAAACATGTTCCTTATACAAATTATCAGCTTTTAATTTAATCATATCAATAAATAAGATGAAAAATAAGATAAACATTAATTCATCAATTATTAAGAAGTTAAAAAGCAATTAATTAGTTTGGAAAATTATTCTTATTCCTTTAAAAAACACTGTAGAACAATATCAATGTTTAGTCCTTTTGGAGTTAGTCTTTAATTTGTGAATCCAAAAGGTTTCCTCTTTGGAAATTGATTGTATTATGTCCTCCCCTCACCATTGTGGGTATTTTTGAGGAATTTGTTTGTCAGGTATAACCTTGAGGAAGATCCAGTCCCAACACACTTATATAAGTGAGAACTATCACTACCAAATGTGAGTAGGTCTAATTTGTATCAAATGATATTTTCTTTTTTAATTTCAAAGGGAATTTCTGGTGTTTTAGTTAACTCACTACGGTCAACATAACTAGTATGCAATCCTGATGAACTAAAGTGTCTGTCCAAAACATAAATTTGTAGCATTATATGTATTTGACCTCATATTTCAATATGGTATTTTAATTTTCTGGTATTCTGGACCCTTTAAAAGGTTAGTAATGATAGACAAGAAATATCTAGCAATATGGACTTTACTTTATGGTGTTTTGTTTTTGTATTGAGGAATTATCTACAAGAAGTAAATATAAGTAAATAAGTTATAAGTAAATAAACAATATAAAATTAGTATATACTACTGTGATTGATGTATTTTGTCAATAATACCTGAAACTTCCTTCATACTGTATATGGCCCTTATGTGTTTTCAGTGGTATGAAAACAATAAAATATGAGCATATTAAGCAAATTATGTTCATTTATAGTTTCTGTAATATAAATGCACAGAGAAAAATAGTTTCTTGACTTTAATTAAAAATATGCATTTACAATTACAGATGTAGTAGAGGAATGCATTGTATTTTCCAGCCCAGGGCTCTAAATTGTTTTGGTGCGGCATGTGCAAAAGAAATGGGTGCTGAGAACATTATTAAAAGTGATAATTCAGTTGGAAATGAGAATTTCCCAGATTAAGTGTACTGGTGGTGTAGTACTTCAACCCAGTTTTATATAGAGTGCAATAACAGATAATGATATAAGGCAAATGTATCTATTATTAAGTTTTGAATTTAGAAATACAGTAGAACCCTCATTTTACATCACCTGATTTTAAGTTTTCCCTCATTTTACATTGATTTGTGGTCCCACCGATATATTATGCATAATACTTTTCCCTGATTTACATTTTCCTGGATTTTACACCATTTTTTTGGTCTCCAGACAAATGTTAAATGGGGGTTCTACTGTACTGTAATTAAAAAAACTACCCATTTTTGCCTTAAGGCAACTTTGTTTCTTTTGTTTCAGCAAACTTTGTGATTCCCTCTCTCATCTCTGCTAAATTAATTTATGCCATTTCTGTGCTACAGAGGTTTATAGCTATATAACAGATACTTAAGGGCACACTGTTTAAATATTGGGGCCATGAAAATTAATTTTGCAACTATAGGAGGAATGTAATAGAAAGTACAAAGCTTGTTTCAGGTTTAGTAACACCACCCTCAACAGCAATTATTTGCAATTTTATTTGTACATTAAAAACTCATAAGCTGATATTTTCAAATATCTTATAACTAACACACTACAGCTGTAGTAGATGGATATTCAGTTTCAGCATAAAGATCTGCACAACTACAGGTCAGGCACAACCTTTATTCCAACGAGGAAGGGTTTAGAAAATGTATTTGCAAATTAAGTCTGCTCCATATGTACTGTATTTGTCACCAGTGCACCATAATGATGATCCCTATGGTAAATAGTATTATGGCTGTTCCACTAAGTTCTTATAAAGGATTTTCTTAGCCCACAAAAAGATTTGTGAAGCTAAGGGACCAATTCTTATAAAAAGATAATTATGTTGATAGTTGAGCCTACATTTCTACATTCTGTCAAATTATAGGGATTGTTTAAATGACCTCTTAATTGTGTTTATAATCACAATATCAGTTTATAAATGTGCGTGTATTTGTCTCTGCTTTATTATAAAACATTAAATATGATCATTAATATTTCCATTTGTTAGGTGGGTTGGCAGCTAAAGAACTTAGTAAATGCTTTGAGAGAGGATCCTAATGGAGTCATCTTAACACTAAAGAAGAGACCACAGAATACTCTGGCATCTGCCCCTGCACTGTTAAAAAATGTTAGGTGGAAACCACTAGCCCTTCAGGTAATCAATTCTATATTTTGCATACAACTGCAGTGCATTAATTAACCACATTTTAATAAACTTTTAAAATGTAACTCTTAAGTGATAACTGAGATATATTTATTACTAAATGTACAGTGGTGTTTAAAAAATTATCGGTTGCAGTTTTAGTTTTTCTATTTGATTTCCATTGTGTGCAAAAATGAAATAGAAAAAGCATACAGTGCATTACACTCCCTTGAAGGTTTTCAGGTTTTATTGTTATAAAACATTTAATAACAGTGGATTTAAATTTTTTGACTCTGATCAACATATGTAGATTTGCATTTCAAAGTGCAAACAGATTTAAGCAAAGTGATTTAAATTGAATAGCAAAATAATACAATAACTTACTGCATAAGTACGCACCTCCTTATATGACACACATAAACCATCACTGGTGCAGTCAATTATTTTCAAAATTCACACAATTTATTAATCTGCATGTAGTCAAGGGGTTGCAAATGATTGCAAAGTATAATTGCCATTTTGTCTAAAGTCCGATTGCAATTTTGGAGTCAGGAAGGATTTTTTTCCCCTCAGAGGCAAATTGGAGAGGCTTCAAATTTTTTTTTACTACCAGTTAGGAAGGTTACAAAGTTGAACTTGATGGACATGTGTCTTTTTTCAACCTAAATTGTGTATTTGGAAGGTCAATCTCTGGTAAATCAGTGAGAGGCATATTCTACACGATGGAAAAATAGTTGAAAACCACCAGTGATGGGATAGGTACAAGAAAATTCACTGTATACTCCTTGGAGTAGAATTACTTAAATCATTAAGACATGTAGTATGGCACAACTGTATATCTGTCAAGAACAGGCTGTCCACCAAAAGTGAGAGACACAACAAGAAGGAGATTAGTGAGGGAGGCTACCAAGAGGCCTATGACAACTGTGAGTGGAAGTGGAGAACTTTGCCTACAACTGTTAGCCAGGTGCTTCACCAGTCACAGTCTTAAGTAAATGGCAAAAAAACACTTTTTCTCCTGCAGTTTGCCAGAACAAATGTGGGAGACTCTCAAGTCGTCTAGATAAAGGTTCTTTGGTCTGACCAAAACTGAGTTTTCTGGAACCAAACCTGGAGCTTTGAGCTTGCAGCTTTTCTTATTTGCATTTGTTCTGAAAAACAAAAACTTATTTGCTAGCTGGTACTAAAAAGCAATTTAATACAGCAATTCATACACTTGGCCAGCCTATCTTGTTTATTTCACCAAATATAAATAGAAAAATAGTAAATCAATTGTTTAGCTGGCTGCATCCTAAAAAAGCTTAAAAAAAAAATCAAATCACTGAATATTTCATATTCTTTCAATCACAGTTCATAGTGTTCTAAAATTCATGAACAGAAGTTATATCTTATCCCGGATATTGTTATAGTTCACCAATCCCCTCGAACAATACTCAGGAGATTAATTGGGGCCGATTATCCTTAAGTTTGTGTTTTAATTGTGCGAGCTGCTATTGCAGCAATTTTAAATCAATTATACTTTCCACAGGGCAATATATCCCAACTTGTTAATAGTTTAAAGGAATTGTTCAGTATAAAAGTAAAAACTGTATAAACAGATAGGCTTTGCAAAATAAAAAATGTTTTCAATATAGTTAGTTAACCAAAAATGTAATGTATAAAGGCTGGAGTGACTGGATGTCTAACCTAAAAGAGCAGGACACTATGTCTTGCTTTTCAGCTCTCTTGGTTTGCATTGACTGGTTACCCTGGTTACCAGGCAGTATCCAATCAGTGACTTGAGGGAGGGTCACATTGGTCATAACTGTTGCTTTTGAATCTGAGCTGAATGCTGAGGATCAATTGCAAACTCACTGAACAGTTATGTCCCATGTGGCCCCCCTTCAAGTCACTGACTAACTCAGATTTAGGGAGCTGAAAAGCAGGAAGTTGGATTCTGGCTATTATATTAGACATCCAGTCACTCCAACTTTTATAGTTTGCATTTTTCCCTGACTAACTATATTAGAAACATTTTTTATTTTACTCCCTTATGAAATTCCAGAAGAAATGACAGTTATAATATTTCTCCAGGATCTATATCCTTTATTTTTTTCTTTACACCCTGACTATTAACTCCATTTTATCACTCTGCTTATTTCCTTTTCTCCTTTACAGCAGATTCTCCATTCTCTCCCATTTCATGTTGTTCAGTTCCTCCATTTTTGTGTGCATTCTTGTAGCAATTGTTCATAATTTTCCTGCATTTCATGGAAGTGATTGATAGAATTTATATTTGTTCATCAATCAATGATCTAGATGTCCAAAATCTAATGAAAATCACTATGGTGTGTAAGAATTAAAGCCGGCAGACTTCCTCCATGACCTGCCATTTCAAATCATCCGAAATTCTGATAGTAAAAACAGATAGCATGATAAATTTCCCTTTTTAGACTTTTATATGTATTTTTGTCTAGTGGTTTGCTCACAGCATGACTTTGAAGATTAATCTTTAATTCCTGCAGAATCCAGGACACTGTTCACAGTTTGGCAACCTACACAGATCAAGTAACTATTTTTAGCTTGCGGTTAAGAAACCTCTTTGAATTGCTGCAGACGAGAAATGAGAGAAATAGACATCCATTTGGTGAAAAGCAATACATGCTTTGGGAATAAAAAATAATCTTTATCTTCTTTAAAAAAAAAAAGTCTGTTGAATTGCAAGGTATTTAGAATGCATTCTTCAAATACAATGTGGAGTGTCCTGGAATAAAGTACCCTTGAATGCATATTCCTTCTTATTATCTGCAAATTTATCATCTGAAGATATGTGGAGATACCTTGATGAAAAAAATTCAGATTTCAAGATTTATCATTAGTGATGGGCGAATCTCCGGTGATTCGCTTCGCCGAAAAATTCTCGAATTTCTAGAGAAATTTGCGAATCGGCGAAAAATTCTCGAAACGAGTCGCGGGGCGCTTTTGACGCGCGTCGCGTCAACTTTGACGCGCGTCGCGTAATTTTCGTCGCATCGCGTCGTTTACAACGCGCATCGCGTCATTTTCGGCGCTCGCCGCGTCAAAAATGACGCGCAACTCGTTTTTTTGTCGAAATTTCGCTTGACGAAATTTCGCTGGTGATTCGCAAATTTATTCGCCAGCGGCGAATCACGGGAATTCGCCGCGAATTCGGCCCTGGCGAATAAATTCGCCCATCACTATTTATCATAGCTTAACGCTTAGAACAACTCAAATTCGATAGTATGCCACCTAAAACCTACCAAGTTCATATAGAAGTCAATGGCAGAGGTCCAGCGACCCATTTGAAGATGTTAATAATAGTGATGGGTAGTGATGGGCGAATTTATTCGCCAGAGCCGAATTCGCGGCGAATTCCTGCGATTCGCCGCTGGCGAATAAATTCGCGAATCACCAGCAAAATTTTGCCAAGCGAAATTTCGGCAAAAAAACGAGACACGCGACGTGCCGAAAATTACGCGACATGCGTCAAAAGCGTCCCGCGACTCGTTTCGAGAATTTTTCGCCGATTCGCGAATTTCTCTGGAAATTCGCGAATTTTTCGTCGAAGCGAATCGCGGGTGATTTGCCCATCACTAGTGAATCTGCAGCATTTCACTTCACGGGAATACACCACAAATTTGTCCCAGGCGAATAAATTTGCCCCTTAACTAGTTATAAAGAGTTTTTTCTAAAATAAGATACTATTCAAGTTTAGAGGTCATTTGAGGCCATTAGAGGTATTTTAGGTAAAGAAAACTGTATAACTTGACCCCTTAGATAAATAAAAAAAATTTAAAAGATAGAAATTTGAATGTTAGTAAATAGATCCCTATTTATGGGATTGGCCTTTTTTGAAAAAAAAGCTTAAAAGTCAAAATGTATTGAAGTCTATGGGCACAAATCCTTGACACGCGACAAATTTTTTTCACCCATTAGAGTCTATGGGTGTCATTTTCCTGGCGAGACTTGCCAAAAAATTTTGCTCATCAATAACAGAAAACAAATCTCTATTTTGCACAACTTGTCAACAGAATGTTGGCTTTCTATAGTTGCTAGAAGCTTTACTGTTCACCTGGTGACAATTGGTTCTGTCTGCATGTCTACTATATTATATATACTGTAATTTACTTTATCTTCCTACAGCCTTTAATCCCAACAAGTCCTACAAGTGGTAACACTACTCCTACTGGAACAATAGCAATGCCATCCAAAGTGGATAGCTCAAATATGCAAGATGTCTTCATCCTTTCTCCTGTTTCAGGACTTTATGGTCCAAGGTAACATTTTTCAAATATTACCATTTACTGCCACAAGGGTAGAATGCTCAATCTTCTAATAAGGCATGATGTTGTGCAAGATTAACTGAGGAATTAATAGTTAGAATAATCATGGAATAGTGGTGGCTCTCTGTGATTGTAGAGATGCTACAGCTCCATTAAATTTTAAAACAGGGGTCCGTTTACTAAAGTGCGGTAAAAATTTGCGCACAAAATACAGACAAATTTAACGCAGAATATGTTTTCGCGAGTTTATTAACCTGCAGTAAATATAAATTTGCAAATTTTCTTGCGCAAGAATATGTATTCGCCAGTTATCGCATCCGCTGAAAATAATGCTACGTACATATTAACGCATGGTTTACTAAGCAGCGAAATGTGTGAAAGACAAAATTAACGCCAGAATATTCGCAACATTTTACTGCCATCTATATAGTGGCGTTAACTTATTTTTTGGCCAGAAAATTCTCAATGGGAGTTTAATTCTCATTTAAACTGTACATTTAAATGATACAAAGAGATAACTGGTATGATTTCTTGTTCATAGGATTCTATGGACAGAAGGGTGTGTGCGTGGATGGATGAAGTATGGGTTTATATGATACATACATGTTTGATTGGTGTCTCTCTGGTAATGTTGTTGGATGGTATAATCATCAGTCAATAATGTTTATGAGTTTTGAAGATGCATTTCTGACAATAAATGTCACAGTAAAAATTGCCATAATTAACGCCATTATTAACGCATAAAACAAGACTATTTTCTAGAATAAATATATGCAAATGTAAATTGTCGCCAGAAAATTTGCAACTCGCTAAAATTACCGCTAACGTAAGCTGGTTCGCTAACGTAGTTACCGCAAGTGATCGCAATGACTTCTGAGCACATCGCTGTTTAGTAAACTTAGTCGCTGCGAATATTCTGGCGGAAAAATATTCTCAGCGATAACATGCGGAAACTTAAGTTCAAATTTACCGCACTTTAGTAAACGGACCCCATAATCATTTGTATGACTTAGAACCACCATATGCATATGTAATTTGAATTGTCAGTGTCTATACAATATAATTACGTATAATTAAGGTTTCAGGGTTTAACATCTGCCCTGTCCAGGCAGTTTGAAAAAAAATCCTTTCTACCAACAGCAATATAAGTTGAAGTTTATAAAATATTTGATAAAACTAATTACACTAATAACATGCTATATGTGTGGAGTCAGATAAAGCTTGTAAATAATTAGACTAGAAGCTGCTTAAACTAGAAGTTATCAGTGATACAGGGACAGGATTACCCCTGGAGCTACAGTGACCAGTAATGTTACTAGATGGGGCGAGTCCTGGTGCACAATGTGCAGCTCGGCCCCCCGCCCCCCTCCGTATGAGATTGTATGCCCGAAATTGGCGGTGCACCCAGAGATTGGCAGTGCACAGCTGCTGGGGGCCCTGAGGGGGTGCGGACCCTGGCCCAATCACACCCTCTGTAGTTCTGCCACTGACAATAGACTGATTCTGCTTCCAATAAGGATTGGTTATATCACATTTTGGATCAAGTACTAGCTACTGTTCTATTATAACAGAGAAAAAGAAAATCATTATTTGATTATAATGGAGTCTATGGGAGAAAGCCTTTTCGTAATTCAGAACTTTCTGGAGAACAGGTTTCTGGATAAGGATCCTGTACCAGTAAATATATACAAGCTATAGTGAAAGAAACCCCTTTAAAGGAAAAAGAAAGCTACAAAGGCAGTTTATTGCCAATAGATTAGCCACGACAGTGCAAGCTAGAACACCATTTTTATTCTTTATAATGCTTTCCATGTACTGTACTGATATTTTCCCACAATAATGTTAAACACTATAATTCCCACAAGGGGAGATTCACATGATGAGTCAGATTCAATTCAGTGAAAAAAAGTTATCTTACATGAAAATTCATGGACAAGATTCAATTAAAGGAGGAAAAACTTTTTTCAAATTTCACTTGCCGTTTTCCCCATATACATCAATAGTTTTCACGAGATAAAATCTTGTTTTCTCGTTATTCTAAATTGAAAAGTATCCGCATGTAAAACCTTTTTCTCATTGAACTGAATCTAGACCAATATATGCATACACAAACTTCACGTAGAGGCTTATTTATCAACATTCTCATTTTAAAACCAAGACTAAGCTCACATGCTCTTAAACCATGACTGTCATGGAATTTTTTGAAGGACTCAAATATAAAAAGTACAATAAAAGAAAGTGCTGAACAATGCTCTAAAAATACTTCTAAAACCTAAAAAAAAGGTTTTTAGCACAATTCCTAGCAAAAAATGGAAAACCTTTTACAAGTCTGAATTGATTATGAGTGGTGCAATAAGATCAATGCAGCTCCCATTGACTTCTTTAGGACCTCAACAACTTTTACTTGTCAAATGATGCCTAAGAGATTTTCTTGGTTTTTACACTTGATAAATATCGAGCTTTTAAGAAATATAGGAAAACCTCTTTTGACACTTGTGACATTTTTTTAAATATAAAATAGATTAAAGGGGTTTCTTTCACTATAGCTTATAAAGTTTTGCTCATAAGTTTACATACCCTGGCAGAATTTATGATTTCCATTTTTCAGAGAATATGAATGATAACACAAGAACTTTTCTTTCACTCATGGTTAGTGTTTGGCTGAAGCCATTTATTGTCAAACAACTGTGTTTACTCTTTTTAAATCATAATCACTACACAAACTACCCACGTTACCCTGATCAAAAGTTGATATACCCCAGTTCTTAAAACTTTGTGGTAGTTGTGGATGAGGCGCTTTATTTTCCAAGATGGTAAAGCTGCCCATTCTTCCTGGCAGAAAGCCTTCAGTTACCATAAATTCTTGGCTGTCTTGCATGACCTGCACGTTTGAGGTCTCCCCAGAATGGCTCAATGATTTTGAAGTCAGGAGACTGAGATGGCCACTCCAGAATCTTTACTTTATTTTGCTGTAGCCAATGACAGGTCAACTTGGCCTTGTGTTTTGGATCATCGCCATGTTGGAATGTCCAAGTACGTCCCATAAACAGCTTCCGGGCTAATGAGTGCAAATTTCCCTCCAGTATTTTTGGATAACTGACTGCATTCATTTTGCCATTCTAACCAAATTTGTACCTGTCATCATAGGCCTTGTTGACTCTTCTCCAAATGTAGCGTTTATGGTTATGGTCAAAAAGTAAAATTTTACTCTCATCACTCCAAATGACTTTGTGCCAGAAGGTTTGAGGCTTGAATCTGTGCTGTTATTGTAACAGCAGTGAGATACTTTGTGGCATTTACATATTAATGGCTTTCTTCAGGCAACTCGACCATGCTGCCCATCTTTCTTCAAGTGTCTCCTTATTGTGCATCTTGAAACAGCCACACCACATTTTTTCAGAGAGTCCTGTATTTCAACTGAAGTTATTTGTGGGCTTTTCCTTGCATCCCGAACAATTTCTCTGGCAGTTGTGGCTGAAATTTTAGTTTTATTTGGTTTGGTTTCAACAGAACCCACTTCTTTATTAGAGCTTGAACACTGCTGATTCTCAATTCCTTTGATGTTTTCTTATATAAGTTTCCTGTTTTATAGAGTTCAACCGTCTTTTTTTCACAGATCCTTTGACAATTCATTTGCTTTCCCCATGACGTAGAATCCAAAAATATCAGCGCAGCACTGGATATAAGATGCAAGGGTCTGTCAGGAGTCCAGAAAGTCACTGACCTTTTATAAACACCCACTAATTATAAGCAAACAGATCACAGGTGAAGATGGTTACCTTTAATAGCCATTCTAATCCTTTTGTGTCAATTTAGATTGCATGTTATCAGGCCAAATCACCAGGGTATGTACATTTTTGATCAGGGTCATTTGGGTAGTTTGTGTAGTGATTATGATTTAAAAAGAGTAAACACATTTGTTTGACAATAAATGGCTTCAGCCAACCACTAACCATGAGTGAAATAAAAGTTTTTGTGTTATCATTCATATTCTCTGAAAAATGGTTAAGAAATCATAAATTCTGCCAGGGTATGTTTATGTAAGAGCACAACTGTATTTATTTACAGGTAGTATGTTAATTTAATTCATTAATTGTCACAAATTTAATGATTTTTTTTCAACCTCTGTTGATATATATACAATATGTGGCCACATGAAATAACTTTCATATATATGAATATTTCTGTTCCCCTCTAATCTATTTCGTTTTGGTTAGAGCAAACTTGGTCACTAGTAATTGTCTAATTGGTTTTGGAATTATACTAGCAGTAAATACAAAGTACAAAACTTAATTTTGTAGGAGGCAGAAGACAAAACAGGAGCTGCACACATAAAATTGTAACTCCTATCTATACATTTTCAATTCATCCATGTGTTGGTCTATTTTATAAATTATTCAAATTATCATTCTTATGAGGTTTGTGTGCTGGAAGAAATTAAGCTAATGTACCCATAAGCATTTGCTGAGCAAATGTATACAGTGTGTTTGGATAAATGTTAACAGGTCTCAGACCTTCCTTTGGGTCCTCTACCCATGTAGATGGAGATTGATAATAACACAGAAAAAACACATATAAGCCTATATTTTTCTACTTTCAGTATTGGTCTCCATCCGGTGGGTACAGACCGTCAGAAATGACTGAGACTAATTAGTGCATGCAGTGATGTGGATTGCATTGGAGCACACAGCAACCATGTGAGCAAAAGCTTGTGGGTACGTGCCTCCATTTTCCCATCTGCATCAAAAGGTTTTCATCAGTATATGAGGGCATTCTCTAGGTTTTGTTTTACAGATCATGCAAGACTTATGCTCAATTTTTATAATTGTGCTGAAAAAAGAAATATATACAACTTGGATTTGTGTGTTAAATGCATTAAACGCATCATGGCCTGGTATATACTGAAGAAACTGTGTCATCTAAACCCATGTAATGCTTTTCATTAGCATACCAAAGCACCAATGATTGCTGTGATGCAATTTTGTGTGTTAAATGGGATAAGTGGGTTAAATGTGTTCAGATATTCAGTGTTAACACCAAAGTGGCTTCATCTGTATATATATACTGTACTGTATATATATATATATATATATATATATAATATATATATATAATATATATATAAATTTGATTTAATAAAAATTTTGATGAAGTGTCTTTCATTGTCTTTCTTATTGTCATTATGACTAGAGAAATACATGGTCTAGTACAACAGTCATAGGATGTGACAAATATTTTTGCCATCCTCTCAAAGATTTGCACCAGCAAGATGAACAAGGAAACGGATAAAATTATATTTTTAACTTTTTTAAACTATTTCATGACAGGAAATGCAACACGTGATCACATTGTTCCTAAAAGTCTACTTACTTTACTTTTCATAAATCTAAATCCTAATTTGTTCTAAATATAACTAAAATATATTGTGGATAGCCTCTAATTTTGCGAACAATTATTTTTTAAATACTTTCTTAACAATGCCTTTTTTATTTACACATTTCCATTGAAATTTTGTAGGGATGAAATTGGAATTGTGTCGTGCGATGACATCAATAAGTATGGCGTAGGAAAGTCAGGAATGAAAGGCTCTGAATCACCAAGCTATTTCCTAGAGCATGAACGTGGAAAATATTACACTTTAATTGAAGGTGAGGGACATCAAGTTGGCTCAGAGTTTGAAAGAGGTAGATCAACAGGGGTGCGGAGAAGAGAAAAGACACCAATACACGGTATGACAAATTATTTTGGCCTTGATTATTAAAATGAACTAATCTCTTTATACAAAAGGGAAATTTATTTGCCCAATTAAACTTGAGAATAAATACATCTTATGGGTTGTTATTTGTGTCCAGTATTTAAACATGCAATTTGGAAGTACCTGATTGCCCCAAACATTGCTTAATGCAGACATTAAAAAAGCATCTAGCAGGGATATCATTGACTTAGCTGAACTAAGACCTCTTAGACACCATGTAGAGGGAAATATGAAACAGGCTAGTTCTCAATAGAATCTGATAGTTGCTGAGAGGCATAGTGCAAACCCAACATGGATTAATATATTCCACTATTACTATTCCAATAAGGATTAGTTTGGTACAAGTACAGGGTACTGTTTTATTATTTCTGAGAAAAAGAAAATCATTTTTAAATATTTGGATTATTTGGATAAAATGGATTCTATTGGAGATGGCTTTTCAGTAATTTGGAGCTTTCTGGATAATGGGTGTCCAGGTAATGGAGCACAAAGAGTGTAGTTTTAAGGCAGCCACACATGAGGATTACGAGGATACTGCTTGATCTGGCAACAAATGTGGATGATCAAACTGCACCAATATAATAGGCAAACATGAGCTAATTGGTTGAACCAGCAAAAGTGTGGTGTTCTGGCATTGCTGATTACTACAGATTTGCTTTCATAAGGATTATCTGCCAAACCTGTTGCATATTTTGTTAAAGTAACCAAACTACAATTGTAAAACAAGTTAATGAATAAAATTGTCTGTTGGCTTAGGACCAGCTCCAGATAAAGCTGCAAGGAAAATGACATGGGTGTGTAAAACAGGTTGCAAGTGAGTATGTATACTAATAGAGTTGATGGTCAGGGTTGCAGAATGGGTATGTGCATTTTACCTAAATGCTATATAAAATGTTATATTTATTTAACAAGTAAGCCTGATATTAAAGGGCTTATATCCTAAAATCCCAATTTGTCTCCCATCCACAATTTTACATTATTTATCAATAAAATCATTTGAAATATTTGATGCAGAAAAAGACTATAAACTCTCGATAAAATTGTGAAAAAATTTGAAATGTACTTTTTTTTAGATTTAATGTGCAAAAACTCAGATTTTTCAGATTATCGCTGAAAAAATTTTTTTTTTAAGGATTATCATACAAAATCCAACGCAGATCATTATATCTTCCATTTATAAAAGGGACATCTGCCATTGACTTCTACATGACCTTGGCAGGTTTGAGATGGAATATTTTTTATTCAGACATCTAGCAGCCATGAAAAAATGGTTTTCCCCTTTAAAACTCTGACCAGAAAAATAGCAAATAACTCCCTTTATATTCTCTAGATATGTTAGTACAAGTTATCAGTCGACCTCCTCTAAACATGGATGCCTATGGCAAAAAGTTTAAAAAGTTTGCAGAGTTGTTATACTTAGCATGTGCAAAGCTTTCCTGCATGTAAGCATTATGTGCAAAATTGCTATTGCACCACATTGGTTTAACCTTGGAATTCTGCATTTAGAGCTATGCTTTCACTTGCCATTGAGGGTCATTTGACACAATAATGACAGTTTGAAACTATGGAGCCATTTCCCCATCATTCGCTGAGTTAAAATCCTAAACGACTCCCAGTGAACTCTATTTAAAGCCTTATGAAGGCATTTTCTTTAATGGGGCAAATACATTATACCCATGTCTAAATTTATATTTCTGCTTTTAAATTAATATCATATGAAGACCAGTTGTACTTGTTTTCTAGTTGAAAGACTTCAAAAACAATACATTCATTTTGTTTTAGGTTAAGGAATAATATAAATTATGGAATTATTTTAGCACAAATATTTTCTTCACAATTTCAATACATTCACATTATAGGAAGGGATTCCTTCCATATTTAGGCAACCTAATTCAAGGAAATAGTTGATACTGATCAGTTGAAACTGATATATCTTTGTACATGACTTAACACATGTCAGTTTTCTCTTCTCCCTTTTCCTCAAGAATAGATTACCTAGAGTTTCTGAATACTGTTTTGTGAAATAAGACATTCAACCACAGCTAATTATGTTGCTAAACATGTCATTATTTTGTAGAACTACATGCCTTCTTTCGAATTGAAAGGGTGACTGAGTTTTACTTTAATCTCTACCAAAAGAAATCTTCTATTTTTTCATCGTGAAGCACTGAAATAAAAAATGATTCTTGTTGGTAAACATAGAGCCATTACTTTGCTCTCCAGCAGTACCTGGTTGCAATGATTTCAATAACCTAAAAATGTTTCAAATGGATTCATAATTGACACAGCTCTATTTCTTACGATTAAGATTTAGGATAAGTTACTCTGATGGGACTGTTTGCCCAGGTGCAGTAACCCCTAGCAACTAATAAGAGGTTTGCTTTTAAACAGGTGACAGGAAATGCTACCTGGTGATCGGTTGCTATTGGTGATTGGCATCTCTGATTCTCTGATGAACTTTAGAGCTTCTCTGCCTGTTGAATACTTACTACTGCACTAAACACAAAATGGTGAAAGCTTTCTTGGACACCTTGGTAATACTATTGTTCGATAAAAATAGACAGGCTTAACATACTGTACAGTATGTAACACTATGTAGGAGCTTGTACCACTGGCATAGAGAACACTGACTTTTCCTTTCCCAAACAGGTCCCAAGTGGGCCTTCACTGTGGAGTAGAAGGTGTCAGAATCTTATGGTGTTTCCCCCATTAAAGACTAGGGACACCTGACAATCCTGGGCAATTAAGAACTATCAGGGAATACATTAACCTAAAAATAAAATCAGAATCCCAACCCAATACTGAGGTTAAAATTAAAGGGTCTCCTCTTAGTAAAGGTTATCCACATAACGTAACCTGATATACTGGAAGAGCATTACAACCAACCACAAAACTGTTCAAGTGTCACTCTGACATAAGCAGTTTTTCCACCATGAATGTTACACTATGGGGCAGAATTTGTATTAAATTCGAATCTTCGAATATGCAAATTAGACCATTGAATATGCAAATTAAAACGATTCGAATATTCGAATAAAATTTTATTCGAATATTCGATGGTCGAATAACTTCCCTTTTAAATTTCAATTCAACCACCTACGTCGCCAGATCAAAGCTACCAAATTGGGTATCATTATCTTTGATCGAATATTAAAAATTTGATCGATTAAAATCGTTTGAATATTCAATTCAAATTCTATTTGAATATTCGATCGATCGAAATTTAAAAATTTCGATCAATCGTATTGCGGTAAAATCCTTTGAATTTAATAGTCAAATTTGAAGGATTTTACTTCCCCACTATTCCCATGGTCGAATTTCGAATTTTATCTTAATTCGAAATTCGACCATTAGTAAATCTGCCCCTATTTGTAATATTAGCACAGATTTGTAGGTTGCTTAATCAAGTAGGACACTCTTGTAGTACATCTACAAATAAGTGACTCTTGCATCAATAATCATTTTATTTTCCTTGCATTGCATTGTGCTGGACATCCAGCTGAAGAGGAACCAGGATAATTTGACCAGCCAACTATAATCTTGATTGACTTTGTGAATTCACTTCAAAATTTGTATAGAACTTAGGTGGTTTGAGAGAAAGATCATATTGAAAGTGTTTCGGAAAGCAAGCATAGGAGATAACAAATACAAACCAATATGGGGTCTGCAAGATATTGTGTATGTTTCTAATAAATGACATGTAAGGGGTGATGTGTACATAAAACACATTTTGAAGTAATCAGCAGAAATCTGATCTATAGTTGTACTTTTAACAGCAATACATGACTGCAATAACTATAGGCAGCTGCTTAACAGAAGTGATGACCTTACTGAGAGAAAGCCAGCTGTATTAATTAGAATGTATTTCATATGCACTTGTGTTCCATTCC
Source organism: Xenopus borealis (assembly GCA_024363595.1). Taxonomy (NCBI): domain Eukaryota; kingdom Metazoa; phylum Chordata; class Amphibia; order Anura; family Pipidae; genus Xenopus; species Xenopus borealis. The sequence continues at coordinate 42,804,632 of CM044446.1, read as the reverse complement.
TATTAATAGCACTCACACACCAGCTAAATACAGGTCAAACATCAGGTTATTATTTATAACTACATGTTATTACTATGGCAATTGTGTGTATTTTTTATTTACAATGGGAAAATCCAGCTTTTGCACTAAACCTAGTTTCCTCCAACAGCTGAAGCTTAGGAACTACCACGTCTTGCAGTTAAACAACATTGAGGGAGGTAAGCTAGATATTCCTGAAATCAGTACATCCTTTTTTATTTGGGGGCCTCAGATACCCAAAGTTTTCAGCATGTGACCAACCCTTGGCATGTATCATAAAATATGCCTTTATTCTGCCTGGCAAAGCTGGAGAAGGGAGTCAGAAATAGGGATGCACTGAATCCACTATCTTGGATTCGGCCGAACCCCGAATCCTTCCTCAGAGATTCGGCCAGATACTGAACCGAATCTGGGAAGGTGAAAACATTTTGTATTTCCTTGTTTTGTGCCAAAAAGTCATATGATTTCCCTCCCAGGCCCTAATTTGCATATGCAAATTAGGATTCGGTTCGGCCAGGCAGAAGGATTTGTCCGAATCCAAATCCTGCTGAAATAGGCCAAACCTGGCCGAATCCTGAAATGAATCCTGGATTCGGTGCATCCCTAGTCAGAAATAAGAGAAACCATGTTGCTGATGAGCTAGATGAGCATTTTTTAACAAAATGAACAGCAGCCATCAGGGAGAATGTCAGGTATTCAATGCTGCTATGTATTCATGGGTGCCAGTTACAAGTGAAAATAGAAGGGTACATGCAAATCTTTATGGAAGACATGAAGCTGTATGAATTTATGAAAAATTGTTTATAACGTAGTCACTGTGTGAATTATTCAGAATTAATCAATTCTTTTTATTTTGTATCTTTCAATTGAGCAAGGTTTATCATGCATCATTTTAAAAGAAATGACAGATATTGCAGCCCTGGATACAGGGGTGATTCTCTGCTTGAGGGAGCTCCTGCGATGCCACCCACCTGAGTGCATCGGGAGGCTGCATTACTAGTGCAGAGAGCACAGTTGAGATGAATTTCCAATTCAGTAACTGGAAACTCTGCTCTTAAAGTTACCAGGAGTGTTTTCTTGCCACCCCTGGTATATTTGGGGCTGCTGATACCTGAGGCAAGAATCTCAACTTGTCTCATGGCAACAGCAACCCTGCATGGATAAGGTTCTAAAAATAATACTGGGTTGAAGAGCTTCTCATGGTTTCTTAGGATAACCTCCAAAGAGCAAAGTCAGATCAATATGTGGATAAAGTGTTGCGACCAGTTGATGAATATCTTAACAGCTGAGGAACCCTGACAAATGACACTTACAACCTTATTATTGATTACGTTCAGTGGGGAAAGACTGTTTTATTAAAGGAAGAAATCTGAAATCATGGTGTCACACATGGGAATCATCTGAGGATTTAAAGATTTATGGAAAACTTGATTAATGAGAACCCCTTTGAGCAAGAACTTTAGTATGGACTGAATAAAGTAAGCTGTCACAGCAGTGATAGCTGGAGCTTTTAAAGGTCATATAGAGATAAGCAGTGTAACCAGACATCATTGTAATTTTCTCCTATTCAGGTTCCGGGACAGACAAGCTTGCACCACAATATCAATCTACATACAACTGCCATCCCAGTAAAGGAAGATTTTTGTTTTTTTGAAGCTGGTGTTGTACACATAAATAATCTAACCAATGTTGGCCATATGCCTGGCATATTGGCCACCTTTCCAAACACTTGCCTTACAGGCCCTGGGCACTATAGCCTCCACTGCATCTATCAGGAACCCTTTGAACATTGTGAATGAGTATGTAGGTGTATATATTGCAATTTAGAGTTTCCTACAGAAATAGAGAGTAGATACAGTATAATATATGTTTAGATTATACATGTTTTCCCCTAAGCCTGGGAAGGGGGTAACACATACTAATTTATCTTAAATTTGGGTTTTTGCAACATTACCCCCAAGGCTATTTGTATATATCAGATATCCTAAGAATACCTGTCCCCCATAACTGTGCATTTAATATATGAACATCTTTTCTGTACACTGGATAATTTCTAGATTTTTTTTT
>CM044446.1:42789329-42799520 GCA_024363595.1 Xenopus borealis | reverse complement strand
TTTCAGGTGATTTGAGGCCTGTTTCTGTGCCAACAGAATACAGCTGGTTGGGGGAATCCAAGGAGCCAAATATGTTCAAAAGGGGTAGTAGAGGTGAGTACACTGTCATATGCAGTTTTGCTAATGTAGCTTTAAAAAAAAAAAATGACTCTTTTTTTCATTTTTTAATACAGGGGTCTGGTAACAGCAGCATTAATATCTTTGCTGTAGGCGTATTTATATATAAACTATATATATAAACTATATATAAACTATTAATGATTAAGGCACTGTATTGTATTTGGCGTATTATAGAAAATAATCTATTTTTTGGTTTTTGTTTTGGTACCACTAGCGCATATCTGAAGTCTGAATTTTTCTGTATAACATTTGTCAGTTCTGTGCATTCTTTTTGTAGATTGTCCCAGTAGTTGCAAAGTTGCAAAGCAGGTGCCAAAACATTCTGCCATTACAGCATCAAAATTCCCCTAGAGGGCTTAACAAATGCATGCAGAAGAGCAACACAGAGCCTGGAAATCATTTGCTTTATACAAGGGAATTTTAAAATCCCTAATATGCTATTCAAATAATATGTCAGTGTCAATATTATACAAGGTACATTATTCATTTTGACTCAGAAAAGACTTCAATATTTGCAACTAGAAAAAGGAGAAGTTGAAACTTAAAGTAGCATTTAGTATTTATCTGTATGGTTTCTGAATTATTAGCATTCCTATTCAGGCTTTTTCCAGCTTGAAGCTCAAAATATTATCTGGGTGTCAGGGTCACTGACCCCTGTAACCAATAAACAGATTGACTGTGTTGTTTCCAGGGGCATGCCAAGCCAACAGGGCACCCTAGGCAGCCCGGCCTGCAACCTCGCTCCCCATGCATGTGGATGAAATTAAGTCACGGTGGGGGGCCATGTTGGAAAGAAGGGGTTGTGTGGAGCATCCGGGGCAAGTCAACCCAGACATGGGGTAGTGCGCAGCCCCCCCCCTTTGTTGCACCCTAGGTAGGTGCCCTCATCTGCCTACCCCTAGTTCCAGCCCTGGTTATTTCAGCTTTATTGTTTTTCTTATTGATTGTTTTGTTCATCAAACTGCTAGGGGTAACCCCTATCAACCAGACAACATTTGAAATTCCAAGCCTTAAGCTGCCCATAGATGTAACAATTGCGATCTTACCTGTGCCCAATGGTCAACCCGATCAAATCCGCTCAGGTTTTTAATGCCTATTTATTATTACATTTTCCTGAAAATTTGCCTTGTGGGGAAAAAAAATCAGATTTTCACAATTTTTCATCAGATTTTCACAATTTTGTGTAACTTTTAACCAGCAACCCAGCACACATCAAAAAATCATTGGGACTCCCATTGATATCTATGCAACCTTGACAGGTCAGAGATGCCGGATTTTCAGATTCTGACTTTTCCATCCTTGTGGTTGAATAAATTCTAGTAACATTGTTAAATTGGGTTGAAAAAAGACAAAGTCCATCAAGATCAACCCCTCCAAATTAGAACCCAGCATACACACACACACCCCTCCACTCGTTCACACAAACCATATATGCCCATAGCTATAGTAACTGTAGAGTTTAGTATCAAAATAGCCTTTGATATTATGTCTGTCCAAAAAATCATCCAAGCATTGAAAGCATCAACAGAATCAGCCATCACAACATCACCCGGCAGTGTATTCCACAACCTCACTGTCCTCACTGTGAAGAACCACCTACGCTGCTTCAAATGAAAGTCCTTTTCTTCTAGTCTGAAGGGGTGGCCTCTGGTGCGGTGATCCTCTTTATGGGTATAGGGATCTACAAAGAGGTATAATTATGTTTTCATCCCTTTTTTATGCAAGGCAGAACTTTATTTGCTTGGAAAAATTTTTGATTTTTTTAAAAGTCTTTTTGTGATTTTTGCATTCGGAGTTTTGTAAATAAGCTCCTAAGTGACAGATTTATCAAAATGTGAGATTAGAGCTCACCTCAAAAAAATTCACGCTCGTTTTATTCATTCTGAAGGAACATTCACCCATTGATAAATGGGACGCTTCTAAAGATCCCATAGGAATGAATAAAATGTGGGCACATTTTTCTGTGGAAAGCTCTAATCTCACATTTTGATTAATCTGCCCTTAAGAGGCAGGATATAAAATAATATGGATATAAAATACTTATATGGAAAGTAGCAAAGATTTAACTTCCATAAGGAAAACGTTTATTGCTTTGTGTGATAATTAAACACAAATGTAATCAAATATTCATAAGCGTTTCATTGCTTGAATTATTTATTCACGCATTTAGCTCATTACCAGGGAAGAATAAGAGAACTATGGAGGAGATATCTCACATTAATGTCACCAGATCATGTGACACCTTCATGAAATTTAGCTACAAGGGTGCACTAATGACTTCTAATGTAAAGGGGAACTATACTCATCTAAACAACTTAATGTGAACTAAATTCTGAGAACCTTTGCTATTGACATGATTAAAATTTATTTGCACAAATAAAATTTACATTTGCCAGTGTAATATTCTTCATTAGACTGTTGGTGCACTGCAGATTTTAGTTTTGCATTGTATACTTTAGAGAAATGATTAAAGGTGTCTTAATCCTAAAGGCAGACGGTAATTACAGTGCACAATGTGGGCTGCACGTTCTTCGGCTCAAGTGCTAATGCTGCCCAAGTTAGGGGCAGGTAGGGGACAAAAGAGGAAGACACCTATGTATCTACCTCACCCACCACTTTAGAATCAAGTGCACTTTATTTAGACACTGTCCACAGCTCTTGCAGCCTTTTTTTTATTTTGTGGGACATTGTAAATGCACCCTATTGTCATTACTTTTTTTGTTAGGTATTGTTTTCCTACACGTATTCTAAGGGAAGCTAGTCTTTTAGTTTTAGGAGTGCATTTATAAATTAATTTAGTTTCATGAATTTTAGGAGTTAATCAGTATATAGAAAGACTGGCATGTTATCAATAAGAAAAAAGAAATTCCTTTGCAGCATTAATTTATATTAAAGTGTCTATTGTGTTGCAAATGCTCAGAGACTATTGTCCTTAATGCTGCTGAATAAGTACTGTTTAAATATAACCAGCTCAGCCAGCAGTGTTGGAAGCTTTCTGCGATCTCATCAAGATGCCCACTCATGCTATTAGCAGCTCACTAGTTTAAGCAAAATTTAAGAGAATGTGAAAGTTTGAGAGGTTGCACAAGGACTCCATTAAAAAACTTCAATGAACAATTTTGCATTGCATTGTATAGCCTTCCTTGATATAAAACTTGTGTGTTATATGGTGTATAGTGACCCTAACCCATTGCATCCAAGCCCGCACCCAACCCTAACCTGGTGCTCTCCCCTCTTTACCTCTTTATATATCTGTCCCAACATCACAGAAGAGACGGAGCCTGCTCAAGTATATAAAAAGGCACAAAAAGAGGTGGAAGTGGGGCAGAAGAAGGCTGCTGGCAGGGAGACTGGAGGCTAAAGTACAGCCCGAACCCACCCAGGACCAAGGCCGTACTGTGGAAGTTAGCCCAAACCCAGCCCATGGGCTACAGGCTGGCCCCCACCCACTCAAAATCCTAACCCTTCTTGCATAGCCTCACCACTCGCCTCACTCACCTGCTGTTCCCCCAATTGCTGGCAATGGGGACTGGGTAGGCAGGAGATTCAGGCCTGCCCACAAATCAGGGCTTGTTCCTGCTTATACAGGCATGGGACCTGTTATCCAGAATGCTCGGGACCTGGGGTTTTCCAGTTAATGGATCTTTCCATAATTAATACTTTATGTCTACTAGAAAATCAGAAAATCGTGTAAACATTAAATAAACCCAATAGGCTGCTTTTACTTTACTTTTTAATTATATTTTAGTTTGGATAACCTACAAGGGTCTGTTTTATTATTACAGAGAAAAAGGAAATCATTGTTAAATATTTGGATAATATGGATAAAAAGGAGTCTGTGGGACATGGCCTTTCCATAATTCTGAGCTTTTTGGATAATGGATTTCCGAAAAACAGATCCCATGACTGTATTACTTTTTAAACTTAGGCGTACTGAATTAGCTGAGTGCTTTTGGAGCAGTGATCAGAGATTTAAGCATGTAATCATATTAATAAAAATATCTGTCCATGGCAGAACCATAATGATTATGTTAAAAATCTCGGCTGTTTGGTAGTGATGTGGCTGTAAATGTACCAGTGTATCACTGTTGAGAAACAGATCAGAGAAACATTTATTTCCTTGGCTGCTGTGCAAATGTGCATGTTGATTTAGTAAACGCAATGTGCTTGTTGAATACACTGTTACTTCCTCTGGTAAAAGACATGCATAGCTTTGCCACTTCCTGTAAACTAGAACATCACCCCCCTCCAGCCCAAATATATTACTGCCCTGCTATCTGCCTAGTCTTTCACTTTCAGGTTCTGGCCTTTTAGATATTCTCAGTCTTGCTTATGCAACCTCAAAATGCACTGTCAGTATTTTTACAGTTTGAGAGCCGAGCTTTACAGTTTTCTTTTTACTTTTATTTTACATAATATCTATAGCTATATATTTTTTTCAGTTTTTGTATCACTATTAAGGTGGGTTCATAAAGGGAGTTAACGACCCAAGTGAGTCAAAAAGGTGCTTCATCTTCCGATATGTTTGAGTTCATATTACCCAATTATTGATCTCTCTAATTTAATTACAGATATCCCCATAAAGCTTGATGCAATTAAGTAAAAATGCATTGTTTATCACACTCTATTGATGTCTATGTGAAAAAACTGGAACGGAATTTAGAGAAAGTTGTTTTCACCTCAAATTGAAAATTGAGGTGGGATAATGTTTTCGCATGGGATTGGGTCTGACCCATTGTACTTTAATCTGCTGTATTTACTAGTGTTGTGTTGGTGTAAATGAGGACCATCCACAAGCAAAACTGGGTGGTCACCAGGTAAATTCTGGGTACACCAGATGCATATGCCATATTTCCAGTGATTATGTATGGGTGCACAAGAGCCATTCAGTATCCTTAGACCTTGCATTGCTGGTTATATTTGAAATGAAACAATTGATAGCATAGTCATAACATGCAGCAGGTATGTTCACAAACATCTCAATGTTTCAGCATCTGGAAGTCAAGAATTGAGCAACCCTACTGTATAGCAACTGTAAGCCTGTTGATTATGCTTATTTGTAACAATTTAAGATATATGAAGTAACTAAATTACCTGTAGGTTCAACAAAAATGGTTACTGGATTGTTTTATGAACTGATAGAATTCTCCCCTGAAAGAGATAATAACTGCTGACATCTGTATATAAAAAATATTTCCATGTAAATTGTACTTATTTATTTTTTATCCTCTTTGTCTTCAAACAATTGACTCCGAGAATTCCCTCCTGCGTTACCTGAGTGATGATAAAATCCTAGTGATACAAGAGGAGCAAGTTACCCAGAACAACAAAAGTCACACAGGGCGCAGGTCAAGAAAAAAAGGCAAAAACACAGGTAGCCCAAGCTACCCTATTAGCCCATCAATGTTAACCTCCACTGGATGCCTAGAACCTGCTCAGCAAGATGTCTTGACGTTTCCACTGGCTGAGAGCAACACTGTTCCATTGTACCATGTAAGTATGTCCTGTAGTGCAACATTAGCAAACCAATGCCTCATACTGGTCTCAATTTTCTCAGTGTCAGATATGCTAGTTAAACTACAAGTAGGTACCCAGCACATAAGCTCTTGAAACCATATTTATAGTTTGAGAGCTGAGTATTTTACATTTCCTATATTTTATTTTAAGTATTATGTAAAGTATATCTATATATTTTTCAGCATTTATATCACTATTAAGGTGGGTTCACAAGGGCAGTTAAAGGCAGCTAATTTGACCTAAGAGAGTCAAAAAGGGCCATCATCTTAAGGCTCAATGTGAATATCTGGAATCAAATAAAACTAGTACTTACTAGTAGACATAGTTTAGGCACAGCCAATAACTGCAATGCAAGTGTAAAAACAAGATCCCCAAATGTATAAGGAGCAGGCAGAAAACAATGTCTGACCACAGGAATAAGGTCTGGGAAGGTGGCAGTCATACAAAGGATGAAGAAAATCACTGGCACACAGGACTTGAGTTAGCAGGGCAAGCCCTTATAGGTGGCAGTCATATAAAGTCCATGACACAGACTGACGGTTAGGGAAGGCAGCAGACAAGCAGAAATTTAAATAACACACCATAAGTCAAAATATGAGGGAACAAATCCAAGATATATGGATCTCAGGAAACCCATACAGGGGTTTAAATGCAAGAGCTAAATAAACCAGCACAAGGTTCAGGAAGAGGCAGGCTTAAATAGAGTCTTAATTGGGCAATTGCCTGCAGCTTGATCAATACACAGAAGGACTATGGTTCTAGACCAAGGCTGACACTCAACAATGGGATTCCAGTGGTTCCATATTAGTTCCTACCTTGGACAGACACAGCTTTATGATCTTGGTGCTAATGTGTGTTCCCATTTTAATGTCAACACAAATATTTTAATGTGGTGCGCTATACTGTGATATACCTGTTTCACCTTTACAAGAGAAGAAAGAGCAAATGTAATATTTACTATTAAACATTCCAAATGTAGTAATATTTTACTTTCAGTTCAATATCCGGATCTAATCCATTGTCTATCTTATGAAGGCCTGGTGATTACTCTTATATACTTGGTTGCCTTCCCATGGATTAAGCTCTGCTTCTGGAGATTTAGTTATGTTGTCACAAGGATATACAGTATGCATCTAATGCACTCACTGGACATTAGTTGGTGGCATTTCAAGAATTTACACCATAATTGCTATGTATTTGTACTTAGGATCTTAGGAAAAGCTGAAACAGAAAATGATTAGGAAATATATGAGAGAAATGATCATATCGGTTAGTTACAGGCAACAGAGTAAATTACTGTGGTATATAAAGCATTGCAAAACCCATTTTTGTCATTTGTTGTTTCACAGTGAAGCTAGATATGTGTTCCTAAAATTGCAAAATCTGCTGTTTCAAGTTTGGTTCTCGTTTTGCTAATTTAGCAGTCTTTTCTTTTTCTTCCTCTAAAAGATTATATACTTCAGAATTGAATTTAGATTTCCAATTCTACTTGATGGAAAGAAAGAATAGAAATTAATATTGTATTGAAGCGGCTCAAAATTTTAGTTTTTATATTTTTTATAGTAGTATTGTAGTAGAGTAATAAAACTAGAGTAGTAAAAACCAAAAGTCCCAACTGGGATGACATGCATGCTGCTGATTCTGTGTAAAAGAATCATTAATTGAGGAGTGTTCAAAATAACAGCAACTTGAAGTGAAGTTTTTCATTCTGTGAATAAACAGTTGTCAAATGTAACCCTTATTTAATGAAGGAAGGCAGCAAATGTTGTGCATGCTGGTTAAAGTACATATAGTGCAAAATGGGTTGTTTTAGATATTGTTGAAAAGGGGAAAGCCTATAAAGAAGTACAGAAATTATAGGCTGCTCAGCTGATATTATCTCAAATGCTTTATAATTGCAACCAAAGCCTTAAAAACAAGGACACAAATGAAAATCTGCCATTTGAATGGATAAAAGAATAGCCAAAATGAAAAAAGCCAATGAGCAGCTCAAGGAAGATCAAGGAAGGTCTAAAGTTACCTGTGAGTACTGTTACAGTTAGAAAAAGCCTAGGTGAAGCCAAGCTATTGGCAAGAAGCCCCTGTAAAGTCCATTGTTGAAAAAGAGACATGCTGAAGATGCTACAAAAACACATGACAAAAGCCTAAAGATAAATTGTTCAGCATTTTGTGGACTGATGAAAGCAAAATAGTATTTTTGGGTCTAGGGACCACAGACATTTTGTCAGACTACCCTCAACACTGAATTCAAGACACAGTACACTGTGAAGACAGTGAATCATGGTGGAACAATCATCATGATATGGGGATGCTTCGCATAAATACTTGAAGAGGTCATGTTGCCTTATGCGGAAGAGTAAATACCCTTGAAATGGGTGTTTCAACAAGATGACGACCCTAAACACACAGTAAGTGAGCAAGATCGTGGTTCCAGACTAAAAAGATTGATGTTATAGAGAGGGCAGCCCAATCCCTATAGTTTAATCCAATAGAAAACTTGTAGGGTGGCATCAAAAATGCTGTTTCAGAGGCAAAACCAAGAAATGCAGAATAATTATGGAATGTAACAGGTGCCAGAAGTTGGTCCACTCCATGCAACACAGATGTGTAGCAGTTCTCAGAAACATTGCATATATAACTAAATATTAGTTTAGTGATTCAAAGGAAAGCTAAATCTTGAAATGTTTCAGTTTACACAGTGAATGTTTGAGTTTATAAAGAGGAATGCAGACACTGCTATTTTTTTGAACAGCCTAATATTCACTTTTCTTCATTTTCTGTAAAGGAATAACATTAAATTAATACATGTTTCATCATGGTTTGATTTAGAATAGAATGTACAGTGTTTCCAATGTATTTGCCTGTATGGAAATACAAGCTATTAAAAGGATTTTGAACTTAATTCACTTTTTTAAAAACACTGCTATTATTCTGAAAACAAATTTATATATTTCTGATGTTTTGTGTTGAAGACAATTCCCCATTAGCTGTAATATTCATGTGAAGGATTCTAGTGTTTGAAATTGGCTCCTATGGAGTGGAATTTAGGCATAGTGGTTAGCATTATCTTAAAGGGCAAACAGTGTGGCAGTATTCAGTAATTCGTGTATAGGTGAGCAATCTATATTTTTTGCTGCTATAACAGAGAGAGACAGAGAAAGTCAAGTGTGTTTAAGATTAAGAGCGGTGGCACAAATAGAATTGCGGGGGAAATTATTCACCCAGCGACAAATCTCCTCGTCTTTGGGGGGCTAATCTCCCTGAAATACCTTCCCATCTGCTAGAATGTGAATCACCAGCTGGATGGCACTTGGATCGCTTCGTTTTCCAAAATCACCCGAAGTTGCCTATTGAGGAAACTTCGGGCGACTTAGGAAAGCCAAAGTGATCCAGAGTGCCATCCTGCTGGTGATTTACATTCGAGCTGACGTGAAGGCATTTCAGGGAGATTAGTCACCCAAAGATGAGGGGATTTGTCGATGGGCTCCCTGCAACTCTACCTGTGCCACCACCCTAAAAGCCAAAACAAAGCAGTGCTCCATTGGTAAGAACTAGTGAAAAATCTACAACATGGATTGCATCCAAGTGCTAATGATGGTTGGGAGGCATACTGAAATATAGTATTTTGCAACAGCATGTATGTATGTATGCATAGGGGCAGATTTACTAAATTCGTGTGAATGATTAGAAATTCGATCGAATTTTTAAAAAAATTTGAATTAGAATTTTCGAATAGTTTTTTTGCCCACTTCGACTATTGAATTAAAAAAAGTCGATCGAATCAAATGATTCGAAAAGATCAAATAAATATCTATTTTGGTCATTCGATGGTCAAATTACTTGCCCTTTACATTTTTATTTGATGGCCAGATTAAACCTACCGAATTGTTGTATTTCCCTATGGGAACTGATCACATTTTTTTTTATTCGATTTATCGAATTGCATTAAAACCCTTCGAATATCAACCCTTAGTAAATCTGCCCCTTAATATTGAGAAACACTGGCACATTACACATTAACTGCTTGATTCAGAATGAATTTTAATCTGGCACTATTTGCATGATTCTCATAGTGCTCTAGAACGTGCACGCCAGAGATAAGTAAAATACCCCTAGTGTATTTTATGACAAAACTCCAATAGTTACATAATGTTCCAAAACTGTTTTGAAATTCTAGAACTCATTTCATCATTTTGCATGTATACATATGTATTTTCATGTACACAGCAGTGTATGAGTACAGGGACAGGGACAAACAAAAGAAAATATACAAAGGGTTACTCTGGCTTTAAAAAATAGAAAGCAATGACTGCTTTTCATTGTGTTCTGTGTTCTTCTGCCAAACTGTAATTAGGCGATGGCACAACCTCTTTTGCTCTCTTGTTTCAGAGGCAAATATTGCTAAGTGTTTTTATCAACGATGACTGCACAGACCAGAGCCAGGGGGTTATAAAAATTAGTTATTTGGTTCTCAACTTAGCTTAGTTTTGTGGGATTTTAGACCGACATCCCTTGGAGTATTATTTCAGCAATTGTAAGATCTTAGGGGCAAAT
>CM044446.1:42755206-42779389 GCA_024363595.1 Xenopus borealis | reverse complement strand
AATTTGAATTTTCACTTCGACCCTTAATAAATTTGCCCCTAAGTGTTGTTTTTAATTAGATTTGCCTGTATGTTATCTATCAGAGGATCAACAGCTTTTTCAACTATTAATATGACTTCCACTATTCCCATCACACCACTATAGTTGACAGATACAGTAAGGGGTATGAAAGTATGATTATAGCCAGGGACTCTTTGAAAATTTCAAATCAAAGGGGCTATTGCAGCAGCTATGTAATACTCCTCTTTCTCCTTAAAATGATTTTACATAATGGCTTAGTATAGCAAGTAGCAAGTGAAGCCAGATAAATCTTTACTATAGACTTGTAATGCCAACTAAGCTTCTCAGATATGACTTTCAACTTTCAGTAGTAAGGGTAAGCTGACTACAGAAAATCTATGTGCATCAAAACTAAAGAAAATAGAATATAGCACATACAGTAATCATGATTTCAACTGAACTGAAAGTAAATCGATAACCTTAGCTGACACTACTTAACCTGTAATACGTTACAATGCAGTTGGGCTGAAAGCATGAAGAAACCCCACACCAGTCCTTATCCATCCTTCATATGAAGAGTATCTGTAGTCACATAAAAATACATGTTTCAATATATGAAATAATGTTTCTTAATATATATTATATATATATTATTTTTGTCAGAAACACCATTGTGTATCCAGGTATAGGACCAATTATCCAGAATGCTCGGGACCTGGGGTTTTCCGGATAATTTGTATTTCCATAATTTGGATCTTAATACCTTAAGTCTACTAGAAATTCATGTAAACGTTAAATAAACCCAATAAGCTGGTTTGCTTTCAATAAGGATTAATTATATCTCAGTTGGGACCAAATACAAGGTACTGTTTTATTATTAAAGAGAAAAAGGAAATACTCAGACATCCCATTTTTCCCACTTAACACAGAATATTGTGTCACAGCATCCCATTCAATTAAAGAGTTCACCATTGAAAACAATGGTGCTTTGGTATGCTAATGAAAAGGTTAAATGCATTAAATGAATTAAGATAACTTTAGATAGCACCCTGAGTCATGATGCATTTAACACACAAATCCAAGTGGCTGCATCTGTATAAGTTCATCAAACAGAGCAAACAGCCCAAAACTATTGAGAATCCTGATGGTAAAAACCATCAAATTGTTAAAGGGACCGTCTGCCATTGGTTCTACATGATTTCAACAGGTTGTACAGTAGTTGTAGTATTTTTAGATTCAAATTTCAACAGCTTTAGAACACACAATAAATCTTCCGTTTTATTTCCTCAAAAAAAATCAAGTTTTTACAAAATTTGAGGTTCAATAAATAGGCCACATAAAGCATGTACAAGACTGACTAATTTAGCATGATTTTCAAGCCTGAAATAATCCATCATGTACCATTACCTTAAATAAGCTGCCTGACTGACTACTCTTATAACTTATCCTTGTTTTCATTTTTAATAAATACCCTCATATGACACATTTGGGCCCACTAAAGCTTTCAGATGGCTTGTTTAAACAACCAGATCAGCAAAACCATTATTTTAAATATTTATAACATCTTAAAAGTACCCCCTTTGAAATAAGAGTTTTTTTTAGATGCCAGTCTCTAAAATGTATGAAGTAGAGTTAGCAAGTTTAATAGCCCTGGAGCAAAACATTATCCCTTTTAAGCTGCATTTCATGAAGGCCAACTGCCCAAGGAAAGAAATGAAAAGCCTGTATACTCTCATACACATACAGTAACTAGCGGTGTATATGTATTAATATTGTTTTGAAATTTTACAGGAATTAAAGGAAGAGCAGCTGTAAAATGCAATAAATAACAAAGCCCACCTATAAATTCCACACATCATCAGAGTTTATTTATAACACTGAAGCTGTATGAATTTATATTCAAATGTAACTAGTAAATGGAACATATAGACAAATCTGTGATCCACCTACAGGCATACATACATTAACTTGAACGAACCCTTACTGCAGTCTAGTAGACCTTACAATGTATTGTTGTATCTGCAAGGACCTCATCTTGTACATGGTTGTAAAGATTGATTATTATCCATTGATTATGATATCATTGAGCTATGTGGGTTCCGATTTACCCATAATGTCTTTGTTGTGCAGCTCCTTTTAGCCATTCCTTCATGATATATCATGATATAATTTTGCTTCATGTGCTCACATGGATTACTGAGTCATCATTGTAATACACTGGCCTAGCTAAGGCTATTTATATAAAAACCAAGTCTGTGATTTGCTCTACTCTTCCCAATGCACCAGAGAAAAGAACACATGGATGCTTTTACTTCCCTGTCTTCCAGCAATATTAATGATATGATTGTATGGTATATATAATGTATAGAATTACAACGTGCTCGTTCCAATACCAAATATTATTGGAAATGAGTAAAACATCTGATTTGTGAGTTTGTAAGACCCTAGTGCTTCATCCACATGCAAAAAGAAGATTCATGCTTTATATGTGTCAATGCGCTATTTACAAGCTAACACTTGCAAAGGTTGTCATTGTCTGGCTACTTCTACTACCACCCTTCTGTCTACTTCTACTACCCTTCTCTACACCACAGAAGTTAAAATATAAGTGTATTTTTATTTTGGGCTTCAGCTGTGAGATAACTCACTTCCTGACCCCTGCAAACATGTTTAACTGTCAATTTCTTTTTCACTGTTTTTGGTTCTTGTTTTCTTCCCTCAGCTGCCTAATGAAATCTGTTTTCTTTTCCACAGAGAACAGGTGACACACTTGGTGGGGACTCAGAGAGGTACGTTTTGGTTCATTTAATATTTCAGTTTGTGATGCCTTTGCTTACATGAAAGTAAAGGCTTTTTAAAGAAGTTTTAAAAGATGAGTTTTACAGGTTTTACAAGTTTATTTCCTTTTCAGTACTTCATACATGGCAATTCATTATTAGTTTAATGAACTTAAATATTTAAAAATTTCCAAAATAATCTGAATCTTTATAAAAACATATAACAGTTTGGAGTAGTAAACCAACCAATATATCTTTAGACACAGTTTAGCATCAGTTTCTCTCTTTATAGCTGACAGATTGGTCTTTGGGAGAGAAGGCCCTAAATGTCAGCTCATTATACATCAGCTTTAAAGGAAATAAGGACTCAGAGGGTAAAGGCATAGCATCAGAATGTTTACTTATTGTTTAGAATAATATAAAACTGCAGGGACATGGTACCAGCAATAACTGAACTGCGACTTGTCTTTGTCATATATGAATGTCTTTTACATACTTCTATGATATGCAAACAGTTCACTTCTGCTATTATACTCTACTAAACTGGTCTATACTTTTTTGAATGCTTATAAATACAACAGCGGTCCATCCAAGGCTACTGTATATTTGAGAATACTGCTGCCAAGTGGGAGTGGCCTGGAACTTGCAGGCTGAATAGGGAAGGAGTGTGCTTAGACTCCACGTTTGCATACGGGAGAAGTTTGTTAATGGAATGGCACAAGCCTTTTTCAAAATTCTAGGGTGCTTCATTTGAAGATAATTGCCAATGTTTGTTTTCTGTCTTGCAAGACTGCAATGCTTTTATTGAAGATTTGAGCCTGTTAAGACGTCCTTAGGATTACCAACGGCTCCCTTTAAATCCTTCCTGTTGCTGGAATATGAACTGGCCCTTATCGACTTTTCAAATACACTGCAAAAACTGTAATTTTAAAAAAAACTGTATTTATCAAAATCAGAATTTATGTGATTTTTTAAACTAAAAAAGTCTAAACCACAATTTGACCTTATTTATTATTAAAAAAAGCATGATTGGATCAGAGAAAAACTTGATAAAATCGAGCAAAAACCCAAATCATAGCATTTTTTCTGAGCTTTTTCCTTAATTGCTCGAATTGTTTTTGACCAAAACAGTCAAATTTTTGAGCTAATTCCAGTGCAGACCATAGAAACTTCCAAATAGGATAGGGCCCTCTACCAATGCCTTATATACAACCTCGGCAGGTCTGAGATGGCGGATTTTCGGATTCTGACTTTGCAGCCTCAGGGTATAAAAAAATTTGATTTATTTTTTCACCAGATCTTTGGACTTTATAGTAAAAAAAACTTGAATTTCTCGAATTTTTAACATTTGATCCTTAATAAATAACCCCCTAAGAGTCTGCAATAGCCTATCTTGTAAATTATGTCCTTATAAACAGTGACTAGTGTTGTGATCAGTTATAAATGGTGAGAAGTGATGTAATTTCTGTCACATGAATCACTAAAACATGTGTATTATAACAAATAAAGTACCCCTTGTTGGAAAATATAAGGATATTATATGAAACCTCGGAGTTTCATGACCTGTATAAAAGCACTCGGCCTTTGGCCTTGTGCTTTTACATGGTCATGGAACTCCTCGGTGAATATAATATCCTTATATTTTACAAGAAGGGGTACTTTATTCACTATTTAAAGACTGTTGAATTGGTAAATCTATATAATAAATCATGATTTAAGCAGAATTCATACTGAATCAACAAACAAGAATTTTTTTTAGAGTAATTTCTTCTTACATGCTATGCCATATCTCGTCAGACTATTTCTGGTATATCACAGGCTATTCATGGATTTACCCTTGTTCTCTAATAGTATCTATTGTATTGCACCTTTTAGACAAGTCATCACACAAATTAAGAGTTCAAATTAAATTTACTGGGTTGCTAAAAAAGTCTGTGCACTGATGGGGGAGGAAGGGCAAAGGTAAAAAAAACCAAGCCCCTCAGAATCCCCTTCACCCCTAGGACACCAGTGGCATAACTACCAGGGGAGCAGGGGGTGCAATTGCACCAGGGTCAGCTCCCTCTCGGAGAACTCCAATGTGCAATTCATAGGGGGAGAGCCCAATGGGGGGCCTGGGCGTCAATACTGAACCAGGGTCCACCAGTGAGTAGTTACGCCACTGTAGGGCACTGCAAAATAAGTATTTCCCCACAAGTGAGGTGGAACATCTGGTAACTGTACATCTACTACTTCTGGTTCTTCCCACTGAAGCCCATTAAAAACAACATTTTGACTCCTAGCATTTTAACAAGAAATAGATTCAGAAATAATGTGTGCTCTGCACTATAGCCCTCACAGAGACTTGTTCATTGGGGAATGGCTGATTCAGTCATTAAATAATATAATTCTAAAGAAATTACAGTTCAGGAGTGAAAAATGAAATGAAGCCAAGCAAATCTTACTGATATCATATAAGCTCAGGACAAAGGTTTACTTGCCAAGTTATCAGTGATGCATGTGCATGAGATATGTGTGACCTTTCAGCAATAAACAGGTTTTGTGTCGCTTGAGCAAGCCTTGAATATATCAAATTTTGCAGCTGAGCATTTCGAGCAGGTTGTTCTACCTGCAACTCAGAGATAATATGACATACTGTATAGCTCTCCTACAGCTCTTCTCTGATTAAAAGAATAGGGCTGTGAAATATTTAATGACTTTTTTTTTAAATTGGAGACAATGAGCACAAAATAGTTTACATTGAATATTTTTTGATGAATACAGTTCAATGTTACCACCCAACAGAAGGAATATGCTGTTATTTTTTAAAAATAGTGCTACCATTTTGACTCCCATCGGTTTCTTTAGATTGACCAAAATATAAATCCTGACCTCTGTCAGTTTTTTTAATTAATTAAATGTTTTCCTTTATTGTATATCTATTGAATATGCATATTTTGTGGCTTCTAACTGCTGGTTGCTATTACAGATGAGATCCTCTGGAAACCTGTTATCCAGAATGCTCTGAATTACAGGAAAGCCATCTACCACAGACTCCATTTTCATCAAATAATTCACATTTTAATAATAGTAATTTCCTTTTCCTGTGTAATAATAATAAAAGTGCCTTGTACTGGATTCAAAATAAAATATTAGACAAAACAATCCTACTGAGATTTATTTAATGTTTATTTTTAAAAAAATACAGGCACAGAGCATTCTGGATAACAGGTCCTATACTTGTAACTGAAAACCTGTTTCACTGTTCATTATACATTAAATATTTTATTATAGGTACACAACTTCACCTGCTGAGCGCCAAGGAATCACATCGATGAGGAAGGTACAGATTTGAAATTCTGGTTTAAAATTAGAATTGTGACCAAAAACCTTGTTTATGATATATTGTGCTAATGATAAGCATATGCTTACTGGAATGGTGAAGTGCATGGTCTTATTCCTATTCCCAGTTCATTATGAAATGCTTAAAGGGGCTGTTCAACTTTATATTAAAGGTAAACTATACCCCCAAAATGAATACTTCAGCAACAGGTAGTTTATATCAAATGAAGTGACATATTAAAGAATCTTACCAAACTGGAATATATATTTAAGTAAATATTGCCCTTTTACATGTCTTGCCTTGAACCACCATTTCGTGATGGTCTGTGTGCTGCCTCAGAGATCACCTGACCAGAAATATTTCAACTCTAACTGTAACAGGAAGAAGTGTGGAAGCAAAAGACAGAACTCTGTCTGTTAATTGGCTCACGTGACCTAACTTTATAGTTTGTTTGTGTGCACCGTTGAATCATACAATCCCAGGAGGCTGTCCTTATTTTTTAAAATGGCAATTTTCTATTTATGATTACCCAATGGCACATGCTACTAAAAAAGTATATTATTATGAAAATGGTTTATTTACATGAAGCAAAGTTTTACATATGAATTGTTTTATGCAATATATTTTTATAGAGACCTACATTGTTCGGGGGGTATAGTTTTCCTTTAACTTTAAGTAGAGAGTGATATTCTGAGACAATTTTCAATTGGTTTTAATTGTTTTTATTATTTGCAGTTTTTGAGTTATTTAGCATTTTATTCAGCAGCTCTTTAGTTTGCAATTTCAGCATTCTGGCTGCTAGGGTCCAAATGATCATAGCTACCAGGTTACCATGTGAACCACCTTTTTAATGAACTTCTCCTTTTTTATTATCCATGATACAGACAGCATAGCTCATTATACCAAACGCATTATCTATCTCTGCAGTATGACTCCTCTTTTCCCTTAATTTACTCTTTGGTGCTCAAACAAAACAGTTTATGCTTACCTACTATTAACATAAAACAGATATATAACTAATAAACTACCGTGTATAAAGAGATGTTAAATGGTTGCACTTAACTTCCTCTTAAGATCCAGGCAATGCTATAAACAGCAGTGAATCATTGTGTGTCTGAAACCATTGTATTATATAAAACAGAGTTTACAGCTTTGTACTTTTATAGATTCCTATTTTTTCTATATTTATATTTTGTGAAAATATTGATGTATGCAATTGAGTCACCATGTGCATTTGTTGCAATATATACCAAATCTGTCTTCAAAAGAATTATATTACTGTTCATATTTGGGCTCTGAATATTGTAAATAAAGCCTGAGGCAGGACAAGGGTAATGGAATAGGTTAAATTCTTTCATTGAAAACCACCAAACATCGGTAATGTGTTAAGTGCTAGTCTGGTGAAATGCATGGCTTATACGAAAACGGTTCAATCTCGCTAAAAGATCAACCAGAGGGAAGTTAATTGCGAGACGTAGAATAGATGTTGCTTATCAAGGCCTCTGTGTTGTACATATAGGGGCAGATTTTCTAAATTCACATGTATTCACATGAAGGATTCGAATATTCGATCGAATTTTAAAAAAGATTGGAATTCGAATTTCAAATGTGCAAATTAGGCAAATTCGACCATCGAATATTCGAATTCGAAAGATTCGAATATTCGAATTTAATTTTATTCGAATAATAGAAAATTCGATGGTCGAATACTTCCCCTTTGAATTAAAATTGGACCCCCTAGTTCGCCAGATTAAACCTACCGAAATGGGGATCATTCCCTAAGATCGAATAGGAATTTTCAAATTTTTTTGCCATTGAAAATTCGACCCTGAGTAAATCTACCCCATAGGATTCTATAAAGCCTAAAATATACATTTTAATAGCTTTTGATTTAGTCAGTGTCAGTAACTAAGGGGTAGATTCATCAAAGAGTGAAGTTAAGAGTGAAGTTCCGCCACTAGAGGGAAATTCCACAGCTCTCAATTAATTTCTATGGGATTTTTAAATGCGTATTCATCAAAGGGTGAACTTTCACTTCACCCATTGATGAATAGGCCTTGCAAAATCCCATAGAAATGAATTGAGATGACAGCTGTGGAATTTCCCTCTAGTGGCGGAACTTCACTCTTTGATGAATCTACCCCTAAGTATCAATCTGAGAAATCAAGAGGAATTCACAATTTCAATATTTCCCAAAGTTATTATTACAATAATATATTAAAACAGTTAGGAGAGTTGTTATGTTTTGGTAGCCGAGGATGAGCAGAGTATAACAGAGCTTTATTAGCAGGTTCATGCAGCCATTACACTTCAACAATAAGTTGAACTCTAACACACTAAGCAGTATAGAAAGCATTGTTTATGCACAGTGCACTCCTGTGCACAGTGACACCTACAGGCACCTTGCACAAATACCACATATTCATTTGGGTAAATGTAATAAACAGAAACCATAAAAGTGTATGCATCGTAAAGCAATATTATGCAATCACAACACATAGTCCTTGGTCCATGCAGGTGGTTTTCTGATTCTCTCAGTATGCCTTATAGGTTCACTTTCTTCAGGACTATTGCAGTTGGCATCAGGAGTAGGAAAATGTCCTTCATCAAATGGAACTTCTCCAAAGTCATATCTAGCAGGCACAAGACGACTTGCATCCCATATGCATCCATCAGACCGTTCATATGTGTATGGTCCTCGCTGGCGTCTCTTAAGTGTAGTAAATTTAGATTGTCCTTGTTTCAGTATTTCTGGTTTCTTAATTCTGGCTTAAGATCCAGGTGTACTTCTCTTGCACCACATTTTCTGTCAGTATAAGCCTTGCATTTGGCTTGTTGACATTTGACAATGTCAGCAGCAGATGATTTTGTAGGCAAAGTATTAAGTGGAAGGTTGATGTCTGTAACATTTACCTTAGTGCGAATCGGTCTGCCATATAAAAATTCAACTGGAGATGCTTGGGTTGTTGCATGGCATGTTGCTCTGTAGTTATTTAGGAACTCTGTTGTAAATACTTTCCAAGATTTCCCAGTAAGACTTGCTGTCTGTAGTGCTTCTTTCAGACTTCTGTTGAATCGCTCAATTTCTCCATTTGCTTGTGGGTAATACACCGAAGATTTCCTATGCAAAATATTCCTCTCTCTCAGAAAGATTTCAAACTCAGATGAAACAAACTGTGGTCCATTGTCTGATATTCACTCCTTAGGATTACTTTTTCTGCTGAAGGCTGTAGACAGAAATGTTATTACTGTAGCTGATTTTATATGAGAAACAAATACAATTTCTGGCCAATTTCTGTAATAGTCTAGCAAATAGTTATAGCAAATCTGCAGTCTATAGGAACATCTGCAAAAGGACCCACAATATCAATAGCAAGTTTTTCTCATGCTGAATCAGGGAATGGTACTGGCTGAAGTGGTGGTGTATGTGTGATAGCTGTTTTGCCATGATTCTGACAAGTAACACAAGAATGAATTGCAGTTACCACATCACCATCTATTGTACGTACAATTCCTTGATGACTCTCATGTGCAAGTTGTATGAGCTTTTCTCTCAAGGTCTCTGGTAACAGTAAGCAATGAGCTCCACGGACAACATAGCCATCTACTAAGGACAGTTCGTGTCCAATCCTGTAGTAAAGCTACAGTGAAGCTCAGGATGGAGTTTCTTCTCAACATTTAGCCATTTGCTTTGTAAGATGTCCCATAGTTTTACTTGAATTGGACATGTGAGGCAAGCTTGCTTAAAATCAGCAGCTGTAACTGTAGATGATAATATATTAGTTAATGCTACAACTTCTATGTCCTCATCCAGTGTATCAGAAGCTGCAGGTAAAGATAAATGTGACAATCAGCAGTAACATTTTTCAAACATGGTTTTTATTGCATTGTGTAGTTGAAATTCAGTAGCCTTGCTGGCCATCTAGCTATACACATTGCAGCTCCCTTTGTTGTAAGTAGTGTAGTTAAAGGGCTATGATCAGTGCATAAGGTAAATTCGCTACCCCATGGGTAGGTTCTCCATTTTTCTGTTGCCTAAACACACTCTAGAGCTTCTTTTTCAACAGTTGAATACTTATGCTCTCTCTCTGTAAGTGTTCTGGATGCAAATGCAACAGTTTTCTCTGTGTGATCGGCATGGATCGGTGTGAGAACTTCACCAACCCCATAGTCTGAAGCGTCATTAGTAACCATAGTGCCTAGTGCAGGATTAAATAAAGATAGCACTGGACTGTTCACAATTAACTGTTTCACTATTTCAAAGCTATGTTGAGCAGTCTTTGACCAAACCAGACTTGAAGTTTTACATAGTAGTGCTCTAAGTGTCTCCACAACTGAAGCATAGTTGGGAATATACTTAGAATACCAAGTAAGACCTAAGAAAGCTCATAAGGTCTGAAAATCAGATGGAGTAGGTGCTTGTGTAACAGTGTTGACATGGTCAGGGTCAGGCAGTAATCCATTTTGTGATAGTATATGACCCAGAAATGACAGCTGAGTTTGTTTGAAGTGGCATTTGGAATGGTTCAGCTTCAGTCCTGCGGAATCAATGCATTTCAGAACTTTTTGTACAAGGTGCCTGTAGATGTCACTGTGCAGAGGAGTGTACTGTGCATACACAATGCTTTATATACTGCTTAGTGTGTTAGAGTTCAACTTACTGTTGAAGTCTAATGGCTGCATGAAACTGATAATAAAGCACTGTTATTGTCTGCTCATTGTTGGCTATCAAAACATAATAAGAGTGTTTAGCGACCTGACACATTTATTATTTCAGCATTTACGCCATTGATCACTGTGGAAATTTGGCATAACGTATTTCATTGCTCTGAGTCGTTCAACTCCATTCTGTTTTATTACGGAGCACTAACACCCCACCAAAGTGTTAATCCACAGCAAATTTAGATACACATTTCAAATCAAGACAATGCAAATTCATAGGGGTTTAATGGTACAGTGAAACATAATTTCTCACATTGCAATGTATTAGTCATACTGTGGAAAACCATTAGTCAATCAATCCCACTTATTATTTTTTTTTTTTTTTAAGAATAGTAACTTTCTTTACCACTCCAAATATTTCATAGGATAGAGTAAATCTTTTTTATATATTTGAACCTAAAATGTAATTTTTATTTTCTCTATGTTTGTATTTTCTCGATAGATTTTTTTTCAGTGCATTTGATTGGTTGGCATTATAAATCCTGATGTGCAATCCAATCACTATAATGCAATCACAATGATTCTATTAAGCCTTTTCAGTCAGGTACAATCTGAAATGCATTGAGGTGCAATGGTAAGTATGAACCAGGTGGTCATTTCTTTAGTTATGTGACTACAGGTGTGAATGGTTGTGAAACCACAGTGGTAAAAGTGTTAAAATGTCACTGTATGTGGCTGACAGGTGGTGTCACAGGCCCCCTCATCTGTTTAGGGATGGTCAGGCTTAGGCTGTAGAAATGATGGTTTAAATTAAGAATACTTTACTTTGTTACTATATTTTTGATGGCCATCATAATGGTTGATCAGACTTGACAAATCTCCAAAATATGCATCTAATTTTCTTTGCAAGAGAGCTGCTGTTGTGTTTCACAGTTTAAGCCAGGTGTTTCCCCAATTTAAGTTCCAGTAGTTAGTAGGAGTTATTAAAATAAAGGTCAGTTAGCTGTCTTTCACATTTTCTGACTATGTGCTGTTTTCTTGAATGTGGTCCTTTCCACTTCCTCTACTGTATGTTTGGTTGACCCACCAAGAGGGATATTGGTAAATGCATGGCGCAGCCATGTTTTTGCCTATGGAACTTATCATTGACATAGGTAGTGTTTAGACTGAGGTTCAGCATAGAACACACTCAATTATGGATAAAATATGTTCTGCTCTGGAAGATGTTTTTCTCTTTTTTTTTGCTTTAATTGTTGCCTCTATAGCAGGTATGCATGTAAGTAGGAATCTGCAGTAATATTATAGGACGCTATTGTTTCATTAGAGTTCTGCACTGGTATGCTGTGTTACCTACAAAGAAGGGTAATCAAGAGTAGTCAAGTATGCAGCAATATTTATAGGAGTTGGTGAAACAATTCTACACTCATATATTTAAAAGCTAAATGTAGGTTATTTGCCCAGTGCAGGTAACAGGATTTAAATTTTCACTAAGGCCTGAGTTGATCAAGATGTTAATCCCTGTGATAGCACAGTCCAGAATTTTTCATAAGAGTATACAGTTTTTCTTCAGGGAGAACTGAAGGTCTATAGCTTGTACAGGTCTATTGCATTTTGGGAAATAGAACAAAATAAAGTTTTTACATTACAAGAATAAATATCTTTCAGAATGAATCCTGTGAGCCTGTCATGGCTAAAATGAATACAAAATTGTGCATGCTTTGGAGGTACTTTGGTCCTATACACACTCCTTATGACTTGCGTGTAGCAACAATGGGCCAAATTCAATGCAGTGAGAAAAAGTTAGCTCACAGTTTATCTCATAAAAAAATATTGATAGGTAGGGAGCACTACATCTCAGGTACTGGAATAAACAGGGGTGTTATGCCTAGAGGCACAGCCAGGTCATCATACTGCAAAATACTCCAAAATGTCATAGCATTTCACCACTTCTGGCTGTGTAATTATACACAGGCCTAGACCCCCTTTGTCTACTTTGTGTGGCAAATCTGGCTAAATAAAGGAATAAATACACAAGAATTGGTAAAGTGCTATAATCTATTTTGGAGTATTTATCATATGAAAACGCATGGGGGAGATTCAGTTTGAGGAGAAAAAAACTTTCCTCCAAATACAGTTCCCGTGTTTCCCCCATAGACTTCAATAGAGTTTTCATGTGATAAACTATGAGATTTTTCTGAACTAAGTTACACCTCAAATGAAATCTTGTCCTTAAATTTCCATGTGATAAACCTTTTCCTCACTGAATTTCATCTGGCCAAATGTGAGATGCTAACAGGATGATTTGCACACAAATACATGGACATACAGATGAAGCCACTTTGGATTGTGTGTTTTCATAAAAGAAAATGCAAAACTAACAAAAATGATCTTAATATCCCATTGTGGCCAAGGATTGCAAGTATAGCACATTTGTCTAACAGTTTGTAACAACTCCAAAATGAATCCAACTGCATTTCAGGCACAAATTGTGCTGATGTTTAATAACAGCAGCAACACACTTTCAATAATTATAAATGGTTGGAAATTACTTTGTTCTGCTGTGACATAACCCTTCATCTAGACAGGAACGCAATTAAAACCGAAACAATCTGTGCTACAAGTCACAAAATGAAAAAAAAAATAATAATTTCAGATTTTGGCCTGTATTCATTTTCGTTATTATGACTATTGCAAATGAAGCAAATAAACAATTACACAAATACTGTCATTGATGTCTACCAGAATAATGAGACTTTACTACAGAATCACTGTATAAAAAAACAAAGTATTGGAGTAAATAATGAGGAATCACAAAATATTATTTCTTAACTGAGATTAAATTATTTACATATTTTTACACCGAACTAAGTAAAAACTGACAACAATTATTTAATCTGGCTTGATAAAACTGGGCTTTTTGCACTGTACAATAAGACACAGATTTCTATATGAAAGGTAGTTCCTCCAAAATCTGGCATATTTATTTAAAAGGATGGGGAAATTTTGTTGCATTTATAGCATTTTCCCTTTACTAGAAGGAAAAAAATATTTCATTTGATAAGCAGGTTAAACTAGCTTTTACCATAATATGGCTAGGTCACTAGCTATTTTGTTCTTGATAAATGTGCTTGTAAATATTTTACAGTTCCCTGTCAATTTGAAAAATGAACTTGCAATCCAAAGCTACATTTTCTGATGTATAATGAACAGAAACAATATATTTAGCTAAATGCGCTTAAGGATTGCAAGGGTGTTAATGATGAAGAAATATAATGCATCATTTATTAAGGACTACATTCCTATTCCATGAAGCTCATGTTACATTTTTGTTTTCATAATAGTTCCCCTTTAATGTCTGCAATATGTAGGCAGTAAGTACAGAAGATAAGAATGCTGTACTTGCCACGAGCACTGGAACATATGTACTACACACTGGACATACCAGAAACACTAATGAGCAAGAGATTCAGACTGCAAGTACCTGTATTATAAATCTAAAAAAAAAGAAGAGATGCCACTGTCAGGGACAAAACTCCGTAAAATAAAAGGAACTGATAAATCCAGTGCATGTACAAGAATCAAAATAACCTTTATTCCAACATATCTAAGGCTAGAGCCGAGTGTGGGGACAGTCTGTTTGCATGTTATACATATATAACAACCAGGTGAATATCTGCACTCCAAGGCTTTAAATTATCTTAAAGGGGCAAATTCAATAAAGCTAGAAGCGTCTAACGCTAGTGCTAATTTGCCAGTGTGACGTAATTTCGCAACTTCGACAGATTTACTAACAGTGTCCCTGGTGAAATTAGCTAGTGAAGTAGATATACTAGTGCATCTTAACATCCTTATGCCTTTCCCCCTACATTTCCTAACATATGGCAACTCAACTATACAGTGGGCACATTTTTAGGGCAATAGAACAATATGCTGTAACATATACTTCTATTATACTTTTAACTTCGCGCCGTATGCAAATTAGGCATCACTGGAATAAATTAGCTTTGCCTGTCGAAGTAACGGTAGTGCAACTTCGCAACTTTTTGCCTCCCTGAGTGCAAATTTGCATTTTAGCGAATTAGCGGCAGATTGGTGAAAATTTGCCTGGCGAAATGTGGCGAATTGCGCTGAAGGTGTCGCTAGCGAATTTCCGAACTTGAGTGGATTTGTCCTATATTGTGTATGTATACAAATATATCTTCCAACTGGCACACCCAACGTTTCGGTCCTCATTAGGACCTTTTTCAAGGATAAATACAAAGTGAAAGAACAACTTTAAAGGAACAGTAACGCTAAACAATTTTATGTGACAAATCCCTGTAAACAGCTCTGTTTTGCATAAAGTTTATTATATTCAATGCTTTGTCCAAAAAACATATTAAATCTCTGCTTCTGGATGTACATTGTTGAAAGGCGAAAGGGCGATTCTGCAAAATCCCAGGTGCGGCGCTCCACACTTTGCCTAGACTGCTGAACCAGAAGCTAGCTCTTGCTGCTGTACTGAGGATTTTAAAGACCTCTGTAGGACTTACTTCTGTGCTGCAAGCAGGGCAGGAATGTCCGCCGTGTAATTTACTTCTGTGAGTGCTGCAAGTGGAGAAGGAATGTCCGCAGTGGTTACTCCTAAGCTTGCTTTAGCTCGTTCAGTGCTGTGAACGGTAAAGGCAGCACACAGATTAGCCATAAATTAACACACAGGACCCAGTAAATTGCCACTGCGGACATTCCTTCTCTACTCGCAGTGGAGCAGTTTAGAGTGTATTTGTCACATAAAAGTTTTAGTGTTACTGTTCCTTTAAATATCAGAGTTCATTTAAACAGACCGATGGGCATTGACAAAGATAGAATGTAAATAAAAAGATAATGTTTTTTATTAAGGGTGTGCCAGCTGGAAGATACTTTTTATATACACATATATATATATTTATTTATTTTTTATGTTCTCATTGTTGCCAGTTTTAATTCTGTGACACTGATGCAAAATTATGCCTAAAAAGTTTTATTTTGATTATGCTTTAAGCTACTTTGGGTGCAGGAAATGTAGTCTAAATACTCTTGTACTTAATGTTTTTGCAGTCCTTCCATTCCACATCCTTGAGGGTTAAAACGAAAAAGAGGTCAAAAGGTAAGATTTTGGAATTTATATGAAAGAAAATGTGCATGTAAACAAAAAAAACACTGTTGGGTGGTCATAACTAATACATGATTGTAGAGAATGATGGATTTGAAGCTTTTCAAAAGTCACAATCTGTAGCCATATGTTTAGTTATTATTTGTATCTTTTTTTCCTCCTCCAATCTTGTCATTTATTGTGGTATCTGGTTGACAGTAACAACCCAAAAATAACTGGAAAGATGGTTTTAATCACTTTTCTTCCTATTTTTAGTTTCCTCTTTCATTTTCTCTGCCAGTTTAGCATTCCAGTAACATATCTAAAAACTACTCCAAAGTCAAAAACAAGATGTAAATAACTACTGCACATTTTTAACAGGTTACTGCTGTCTATAATATAACTATAATTTTGATGTACATTTCATACTTGAGAGAAACGTTTATGCTAAATTTGCAAAATGTTGATTCCATCATGACTGTATTACAAAGACAGAACAGGTGCATTTTAGGTCACTATGTAGTTTTGGGGCTTTACCAAGAAAAGGTAATCTTACTTTGTATATGTTGGCAATGAGTGGAAGTTATGAGGCCAGTGGCCTTCTTTTGGACATCATAGCTTCTATTTCTTTCTCAGGAAGTTCCCTAACCGGCGGAAGCAGAAGGCGGATTTCTTGCAAAGACTTGGGCCATGGTGACTGTGAAGGCTGGCTATGGAAAAAGAAAGATGCCAAAGGTTACTTCACACAAAAGTGGAAAAAATACTGGTTTATTCTTAAAGATTCTTCACTATACTGGTACACCAACCAAAATGTAAGTAGCAGCAAAAATGATGACAGATTCTTTATACTGTATACACATGGGAGAAGTATTATTATTTTGACAAAATACCTCTCTACTCGATGAAATCATACATTCACAAGACAAATCCTATATGGTATCAGAAAGCACATAGTTATATAAATTATAGTAGCAGCCATATGATACACTGGGCAGCATGATGGCACAGAGGTTAACATTGGTGTTTTAAGCTTCTTTTCAGCCAGGGCATTATCTGCAGGCAGTTTGTATGTTCTCACTATGTTTGCCTGGGTTTCCACCCACACTTTGAAAAAAAACATGAAGGAAGGTAAATTGGCTCCTGATGCAAATGACCATAGTGTGTATGAATTTGAGATGTAGGTGTAAGCTCTACTGGAACAGGGACAAATGTGAATGATGTATGCTATCCATAAAGTACTGCAGAATAAGTTGGCACTATATAAATAAACAATACTAATAATGTAATTTTGGTAATTCTTGTCAGCAACTATGGACCAATGTGAAAGTTCAGCATTTGCTGGCAAACACCCACCTTCATCTTTCTCCTGAAAAAAATGCAATTCATTCTGCACCATGTTCACCCAGACACACTGATAAAGTTAGCTTTGGAAATAGTATGGTTACTACCGTAATGACTCCTTTACAAGGCATTCTGCTAACCCACACCACCAATATCCTCAGGCCTTCCCATATGTTTTGGTTTCTGGTAAGGTCATTATTTCACTGCTTACTATAATGAAAATGAAATATGCTTAATACATGCCAGCTTCACTCCGATCTAACCAGCAGTTTCTGTTTACATGTTCTATTGCTGCAGGATGAAAAGGCAGAAGGTTTTATTAGTTTACCTGAATTCAGGATAGATCGAGCCATTGAATGCAGAAAGAAACAGTAAGTAGAAATGCTAATTGGGTGCAGTATTAAAATAAAAACACACTGGGCTCTAATTCACAACTCTTGCAAAAGCAGAAAAAAAAAACAATCTGGCTAGACAATGCCACCAACATAAACAGTGCCTTCTTCTTCCTATTGCAGGTTTTTGCTACTGTCCAAAATCAAACATTCAAAACCAGTTCATAAATAAAAGCAGCAGTGCTTGAATTGGGGTGGGATGCGGCTGGATAGCATCCCGCCACATCTTTTTTTCAACAAAATGCATCTTGTCAGGCGGGATGCTACTATTTAGCATACCAGAGCGTTTTTTGGGCTCCAGAGGCAGCATGCCATCTAGCTGCATAAGTGTCCTAAGGCACTGAGGACTGTCACTGTGAGCGCTACAAACTTCCCCTTATGTGCATGCGCTGTCCTCAGTGCTGATAGGGATATGAGCAGGGGGAAGAGTACGCAAAGTAGGTTGGGTTGAGAGGATGAGGAGAAGCATGTTGACGGTAAAGGTTCATGTGGCAGGGGGATGTTGTTGAGGGTAAGAGCAGGGGGATGTTGGGTGCAACGGCAGATGTCCTGAGTGTTGCGGCTGAATGAAGTTGGAGAGGCCGCTTGCTGGAGCTGACACAGAGGGGGCTGCTTGGGGAGCAGCTGATTAACTGGGAATTCATGAGGGAGGCGAGCCTGTAGCATCAGTGCTAGCCAATTGGTCCCCACACCCCTGGGGCCCCAAAGTACTACCTGGAGTGTAGGGGGTGTGGCTGCACCAGGGACCGTACCCCCTGATGGGGCCCTTGATGTGTATGTGTGTCTATATGTGTATGTGCCTGTGTGTTTACCTCAGTGTGTGTTTGTGTGAGCCTTAGTGTGTGTGTGCCTCACTGTGTGTGTTCCTTAGTGTGTGTGTGTGTGTGTGCCGCATTGTGTGTGTGTGTGCCTCAGTGTGTGTGTGTCACAGTGTGGGTGTGTGCCTTTAGTGGGGGGGTGTTCCGCATTGTGTGTGTGCCTCAGTGGGTGTGTGTGTGTGCCTCAGTGTGTGTGTGTGTGTGCTTTAGTGAGTGTGTGTGCCTCAGTGTGTGTGTGCAACTTAGTGTGTGTGTGTGTGTGTGTGTACCTCAGTGTGTGTTTGCCTGAATCTGTGCCTGTGTGTGTTGTTGCCAGTATTGCAGATTGTGACTGCATAAAGAGAACCTGTTTACATATACAGGTATGGGACCTGTTATCCAGAATGCTCGGAACCTAGGGTTTTCCAGGTAATGGATCTTTCCAGCCGGTGCACAGTGTGTGTGGGAGGATTGTACTTCTTGAGTAATTATAGTAAAAAAAACAAAAAAAAAAACACCAGGGTGCCAGCCAAGGAATAAGAAGGAATATATAAAAAGTAAAGAAATGGTGGAAGGAAGAAATACAAACAAGACATAAAGATGTAAAAGAAAATAAAAGAAAAGCAGAGCAGGTCAGGGCACAAAAATATAAGGTTAGTAATTGTTGCTTTTACATACTACATGTTTATATGCACGTATAAGTTCTTTGCCCTGGGTGATTTCTGTTCATAGCAGTGTACTCGATCTATTCAGTGTCAGTGAATGCCATGATAGATGTAAAAAAAATTTTGTTCCTGGTGTCAGTTTCTCTTTACTGGGGGAACCCAAAAAAAGCATGGGAATGGGCATGACTTATACCAATGGGTGTGGCTTATGATTGTGGGCATGGTTTCTTTGTTGTTTTTTATTTCGCGCCACGCTACACGCAGCAAATGTACTATCCCTTCTCTTTTTTAGACCCAATTCAAGCACTGAAAAGCAGTATATTTGTATTATACACCAGTATAAATCAGATTGTACAGACATATATTAGACCCAGAAATTTATCGTAATCCAATCCAATGATAATAAGTATCTATAGTAGTAGTATTGTATATAGGTTGCCACAGAAGATCCATAATCTTCACTGAACTTAGTGAATGAATGGATTCTCAAAGCTGCTAGCATTTTCTAGTATTCTAATGTCTTATGGCAGCTAGTATGTGTTGGATTTCTCTCTACTATCACTAGAAGGAATCACGGGATACAATCTGAATGCCAGATTTCCAAGTGTTTTGGGTGTTCCTGGAAGGAGCTTATTCTGTGCCTTGTGTTAAGAAGGAAAAAGGAGGAACTTAGATTTTCCATTCATGCAATATAAATTTTAATTATATTTCTCTTACAATGTCTTTATTTTCCATAGATATTGTAAAAAGGATATTGTCAAATTTCTATCTAGCTTGCTACTAGCATAGCCATGACACTGTGCAAAGTAACAGCTAAATGTATTAAATGTATGTGTATATATATATATATATATATACACATATATATTTGCAAATATCAGCATCCTTTAACTGTGTTTGTGCTGCCATCACCCCAACCATCAGTTTTGCGTTTCTATTAAATCTTGAAGGTTAACCCATACTTCATCCATTCATTGCAAGGATATTGCAGTTGTTACATACTTTCTGCAATAGTATTTGCTAACCCGCGACATCATCATATCTGCATCACAAAAACAAGTCTGTTAGGGTAATAAAAAGGTTTTGTTTCCCAGTGCCTTCAACACAATGTCAATAACTGTAGGTGTAAAGCCTGAATAGGTTTTGAAAGTTGATATAATAACACAAACAATTGCTAAGCAGATTACTTTGGTTGAATGAAGTGTATAGGATAGTTCACTGTAAACATCACTCATAAAACTGTGTCTATCGTCTAGCTGCTTCTGTTCCATTATGCTTGAGTTGGAACTATACTGTATATTTTGTGGCCTTTTCCTAACAATATACATATATTTTTTTTTGTAGTGCCTTCAAAGCATGTCATCCGAAAATTAAGAGCTTTTTCTTTGCTACTGATTGTCTTGAAGAAATGAATAGGTAAGATTTATAAGAATGGGTACTCAAATTTAAGGTGCACCTCTCCCTCTCTGCTGTGCTCCCTGTGTCCTTCAGTACAGATTACTAGAGGGGTGACACCTGGGGGCAGATTTACTAAGGGCCGAATTTTCGAGGGCTAACACTTCAAAAAAATCGTACGAATCGAACGATCGAAGCGTGATGCCAGTGTCCATGTCCTGCCCACACCAGGTTACGATTTACTAAATTTGTGTGAAGGATTCGAAATTCAATCGAATTCCGATCATATGATTTTCGAATATGCAAATCTGGCCACTTCGATCATGGAATATGCAAACCATTCAGAAAATGCAGGACATAGTTGTAAAGAGCCAAACACATTATAGGGCAGATTACCTTATGCACCATTCAGAACATGCAGGACGTGGTTGTAAAGGGCCAAACACATTATAGGGCAGATTTATTTAAGTGTCAAATTGAAATTTGAATTTTCAAATTTTTTTTTTGTCAAAATTGTCAAATTCGACTAGGGAATTATCCATACTCGATTTGAGTTTTTTTTTTAAAAAAAAAATCAAATTCAGTTTTCGTGGATTATCATACTCTGGCCCATTAAGAACTCAAATTCGACAATTCACCACCTAAAACCTGCCGAATTGCTGTATAAGTCAATGGGAGAGGTCCAGTGAGCAATTTGGAGTTGTTTTCTGCCTTCCTGACATTTGAGTTTTTTTCAGAGAAAAACTGTAGTTTGATCGAATTTGATTCAAGTTTTCAACTCTGTAAAATTTGTCTGAGTTTGATATTCGATTTTTATAATAAATAATTTTTCTAATTTCGTGTAAAATCAAATTCATGTTTAAAAAAAAAAATCAAATTAAGTTGAAAATAGAGTATTTATAAACGTACCTCTATATGTACCACCTATATAAGGTAGATATATGGTACAGAATCCCATGTGCCAAATGATTTGAATAAAAATCTATTAGAATATTCGACAGTCGAAGTACTTCCCCTTTAAATTTTTATTCGACTGCCTAGTTCACCAGATCAAAGCTACCGACTTGGGTTTAGTTATTTTTGATTGAATAAAAATATTCGATCGAATGGTTAAAATCAATTGATCGAATATTTGCTATTCGATCGTTCGACCAATCGAATTGCGGTATGTATGTATGGGTTTGGCTCATAATCCATCCCACACTATTTATTCCCTGACATCAAGTGGAATGGATGTATCAAAGCAACTTGGCAAACAAAGGTTAACATATTTGCTGATGCAAATGTATTATTGTGTCTGTGCATGATAATTCCTTATCATCTAAAATATATTTGCATAATCTTGTTGATTATAAGCAGAAATCCTGTATATTTACAATATGTATAACAAAAATCAAAATCAAAATATATGTAACAATTTAATAGTCATTAATTTAAGATTAACATGTATTCCATTTTGTCAGAATTAAAAACAATTAAGAATGATAAAATGTTTTTTTCGCAAGTGTCCAATTATATGTGTCCAACTATTTATAATTATGGGTATAAACTTCCCCAGAATACACTGAATAGTAGACAAACAAAGAATTGTTTAATATTTATGACTGGTAACAATAGCTACAGCTAGAAGAAAATGAATGTTTCATTTCAGATACATGAGACTATTCCAGCATTGTTTAGTGACTAAAATAATTTGTGAAGTTACCCACAAACTTGCACTTATGGATGCTGCAAATTCATAATTTTAAGATTCAGCCAAATACACAACCAAATCTAAATCTCATTTGCATATTGAGATTTAAGTTAAAAAAGGAAAGCATTTTTTTAAAAAAAAATCCCCATTAAATTAAAGTAATTCATTTTAGGGTTCCTGTTTGGTTCAGCCAAGTCCTGACACTTCATTTTCTGGATTCAGTGCATCCCTTTAAAATAAATAAATACATAAACCCAATGCTCATACTGGATATTACAAACCATTTCCCTGACAGAATTTCAAGCTTCCAGATTTCTGCCCACTGGAAAGAATGGAGTGCAAACTTCTTGAGAAGTCAATGTAGGAAGTAGGGAGATACTTTGATGAAAGAGAAAAATAATACATTTTTTCTCCTTGTCTGATGGATATAATAAGGAAAAAGATAAATGAGGAAGGCTGTTTATACCCTCTAATGAGGTGATATTTATTTATATTGTGCCAGCAAGTAACACAGTAATATAGAACCAGCACCAATGCAGCACTTTACAATAATTTATTATTATAATCAAATGGAGCATAATGAAATTATGGAGAATAATAACACTTTTGGTGGTTACCCAGACACCTGGTGACTATAGCTGGAAACATCTGTGTGAATTCAAAATGTGAGTCAGAACACGCATGACTACACATTCAAGTGCATCTTACTTTGACTGACATCAACAGATGCAATATCAAGGTACAACTTTGATCTGTCATATGAGATTTTTCTCCAGCAGCACTCACATGGAAAATACAGCTGTGTACAACACTTCAAGGGCCATTTTGTATCTAAGATTTTGCAGGTGAAATTTGCTGACATGCTTAGCAAGTATCTTCAACTTTTCCATCACTATTTCTACATATATCATATTTTTGATTCATTGTAGTAAAAAGCAAAGGAAACACTATAATATGACATATCATATTTGGAATGAATAAAGACATGGCTTCTTAGGGCCCCACCAGAGAAGCGGACACAGAGGACCCAGTTACAACAATTAGATGCAGATAGTGGTAAATGTAATAATTATCATATAGACCTATAGGCAAGGGTTGATGGGCTGAAATTTATTGGGTTCACAAGGAGATCCTCTGATAATGTGGCAGGGCAGTCTTAAATGTAAACCAAATTTGATCTTTGTCTGATATAAGGAGAAGTGCAACAGGGTCCCTCGTGGCTAGTGGGCACCTGCCACTAAAATGTTCATATGTTAGGCCTTTGCTGCCAAAATCCACTTCCACAATAAATTAGATGAACCAAAACACTTAATCATAATCTTCAATTGTCATTTGAAAGGAAATTTTTGATGCACTTCGGGGTGCCAAATGTTAGGCACCCCCAAGTGATTGTATCAATTTGCCCAAAACCCCGGGTCGGTGCTCCTATCAGCAGAAATCTGCACCAGTCCGGGGTTATACCAGTGAGCACCATGGAATGATCGGCTTCCTTCTTTTTCATGCGGCTGCAGATGCGCATTAGAATGAAAAGCCGAACTTTACCTTAAAAGTTGGCTATTTCGTTCATCTGCGCATGTGTTCGTCTGGGGAAATTTAAAGACAGAAGAAGACGGAAGTCGCTCACTCCATGGTGCTCACTGGTGTAACTCAACGGGTTTCAGTTAAGTCAATACAATCACTTTGGGGTGCCTAACACTCACAGCCCTTTCATCTCTAAATTTAATTTGCACATCCTCTCTAGGCTTATTGTTGTGCTCAGACTCCCCCTCTCACACCAATGGTAATGCTCTGGATCTCATATTTACCAGACTCTGTTCAACCACCAATTTTAATAACTCACCATTTCCCCTCTCTGATCACAATATGCTCACATTTCAACTCTCACTAACTCCCTACTCACTCCCTGCTAATCCCCAAACACGCACCTACCATGATTGCAAGCTCTGGATGTGTCAGATCTTTCTTCTTCCTTTGACTCTTTTCACTCATCTATTTAATCTATCACTCTCAAAACCCTCTCTTGATCCCT
>CM044446.1:42727495-42744219 GCA_024363595.1 Xenopus borealis | reverse complement strand
GCCAAAGTGCATAACCTTGCATTTATCAACATTGAACCTCATTTTCCAGATTGCTGGGTTCTCAAAACATTACTTGAA
The DNA here is from genome assembly GCA_024363595.1 of Xenopus borealis. Taxonomy (NCBI): domain Eukaryota; kingdom Metazoa; phylum Chordata; class Amphibia; order Anura; family Pipidae; genus Xenopus; species Xenopus borealis. The sequence continues at coordinate 42,744,141 of CM044446.1, read as the reverse complement.
TGGAATAAAGTAGTTCATGTTGGGTAAAAAAACATTTAGTACCAAATTGCTCATGTTTGTCCTAAAGGACAGCTATGCTAGAGACAAATATATTTACTAGGAAGCCATTGAAACTCCAACAACCTTACAATAACAAGACTTCAAGATAAGGAGCATTGTCAGATAAATGCAACTGAAGTACAATTGGCTGTCTTTGCAGATCTGTGGAGTTAAGAAAAACAAAATACTGATTTGACTAAAAGTTTAGAAAATGTCTGGCTTGACTCATTATATATAAGTTACCCTGGAAAGATAAAATTTTTAAAGATTAGATTGATGTCATGGATATTCTAAAATATGGAACAACTTTGAAGCTATTTCTTTTACAGAAAGCAAGGATGAAAACAGGTGTAGCACTGATGGGCTTCAAGAGTTATACAAAACACTGGAACAAGCCAGCCTATCCGCATTTGGGGAACAACGGCCTTCGACCAAACAGGAGTTAAGGAGGTCCTTTATAAAACGGTGTAATGATCCTGTCATTAATGAAAAACTCCATCGAATTAGAGTCTTGAAAAGCACTTTAAAGGTATTTAAAATATATGTTTGTTATTGTACTGTATATTTTCCATCCTTTTGGAAAAACTGCTGAGAGTTAACAGTAATTTCAGGTTGTTTCTTTATGAAGAGTTAAATTGTAGTTGAGGTTAAAGCTATGCAAACTTCAATTACAGGAAACTTGCCCAATACAGTTAGGTCCATAAATATTTGTACAGAGACAAGTTTTTCTACTTTTGGTTCTGTACATTATCACAATGAATTGTAAATGAAACGACTCAGATTAAGTTGAACCGCACACATTCAGCTTTAATTCAGTGGGTTGAACAAAAAGATTTCATAAAAATGTGAGGAACTAAACCCCTTTTTTAACACAATCACTTCATTTCAGGGGCTCAAACAAAAGTAATTGGACGATTGACTCAAAGGCCATTTCATTGACAGGTGTGGGCAATTCCTTTATGTCATTATGAATGAAGCAGATAAAAGAGTTGATTTGAGGGGGGGGGCTTGTATGTGGAACAGACAACATGCGGTCAAAGGAACTCTCCATGCAGGTGAAACAAGCCATCCTTAAGCAGAAAAAACCCATCTAAGAAATTGCTACTATATTAGGAGTGGCTAAATCTACAGTTTGGTATATCCTGAGAAAGCACTGGATACTGTGCTTTTTTTATCCTTTATTTGTGTTTTGCCATTAGAAAAATTATAAAAACACTTTAGCGCATCACTGCCTGACGCGTTTCAGACCTCTCCGGTCCTTAATCATAGGCTTAATTACATATAGTTGAAGAGCATATAAATATACATTTATAAAATCACATGACATTTATTATCCAATTACAAAAGACACACAAAAAAGCACCATGTACTAAAAGCCTCCCACTTTATAATTGTTTAAAGGGAAAGTTAACCTATTATGACTTAAATGGCCATTATATTCCTCATTACACAAAATATATTTATATATATTCTTATCATATCAAATAGGCATATCTTTAACAGTTTTATGTAATTTTCATATAAAGCAGTCTATGTCCCATCTCCTATTCAATCTATCTGGGGTTCTAGTTTTTAATTTGAAAATCCAAAAAGCCTCTCTGCGATTAATGATAGATAATATACGTATCACTTTGTCCAATTGGAAGAAACACTTTCTCTTTTACTTGTACTTGTAGATACTCCACATTACTATTGCAGCAGTGTAAAAAAATGTTTTCCAACAGGAGTTTCTTTTTTAAGATTTTCAATAGAATAAATGTGCTCCCTCACACGATCTTTTAACTTGCTGGTGGTACACCCCACATATTGGATTTTACATTTGTACACTGCAGCAGATAGATCACAGATCTACTGTTACAGTTAAAATGACCCTTCAGGTTATATTTCTCTCCTGTAGCATGGGACATAAACTGCTTATCACTGTTAATAACCCATGTCAATGTCCATGCAGGTGAAACAAGTCATCCTTAAGCTGCAAAAACAGAAAAAACCCATCTGAGATATTGCTACAATATTAGGAGTGCCAAAATCTACAGTTGGGTACATCCTGAGAAAGAAAGCACTGGTGAACTCAGCAACGCAAAAAGATGTCCACTGAAGACAACACTGGTAGTTGATCGCAGAATCATTTCCCCGGTGAAGAGAAACCCCTTCACAACAGCCAAACAAGTGAACAACACTGTCCAGGAGGTAGGCGTATTAATATCCAAGTCTACCATAAAGAGAAGACTGCATGAAAGTAAATACAGAGGGTGCACTGCAAGGTGCAAGCCACTCATAAGCCTCAAGAATACAAAGGCTAGATTGGACTTTGCTAAAAAGCATCTAAAAAGCCTGCACAGTTCTGGAAAAACATTGTTTTCTTTGGACAGATGAAACCAAGATCAACCTCTCTCAGAATGATGGTGGAGCAGTGTGATGGCTTGGGCATGCATGGCTGCCAGTCAGGGGCGTAACTACTGGGGGAGCAGGGGTTGTAACTGGGCCAGGGTCCGCACCCCCACAGGACCCCCTGGCAGTCTTGCACCCGCTGCAGCCAGCTGGAATCGGCTGCAGCGGTGCAGAAATCAGTCACAGACCGCCCCCACCTAGTTCCATTACTGCTGCCAGTGGCACTGGGACACTAGTGTTTATCCATGATGCGACACAGGACAGAAGCAGCCAAAATGAATTGTGAGGTATTCAGAGACATACTGTCTGCTCACATCCAGCTAAATGCAGTCAAATTGATTGGGAGGTGTTTCATAATACAGATGGACAATGACCCAAAACTTACAGCCAAAACAACCCAGGAGTTTATTAAAGCAAGGTGCAAGCCACTCATAAGCCTCAAGAATAGAAAAGCTAGATTGGACTTTGCTAAAAGCATCTAAAAAGCCAGCACAGTTATGGAAAAACATTATTTTCTTTGGACAGATGAAACCAATATCAACCTCTCCCAGAATGATGGCCAGAAAAAAGAATGGAGAAGGTGTGAAACAGCTCATGATCCAAAGCATACCACATCATGTGTAAAAAATGGCAGAGGAAGTGTGATGGCTTGGGCTTGCAAGGCTGCCAGTGGCACTGGGACACTAGTGTTTATCCATGATGTAACACCAGGGCCTGCCCCCACCTAGTTCCGTTACTGCTGCCAGTGGCGCTGGGACACTAGTGTTTATCCATGATGTGACACTGTACAGAAGCAGCCAAATGAATTCTGAGGTGTTCAGAGACATCTTGTCTGTTCAAATCCAGCTAAATGCAGTCAAATTGATTGGGAGGTGTTTCATAATACAGATGGACAATGACCCAAAACTTACAGCCAAAGCAACCCAGGAGTTTATTAAAGCAAATAAGTGGAATATTCTTGAATGGCCAAGTCATTCACCTGATCTGAAACCAATTGAGCATGCTTTTCACTTGTTGAAGACTAAACTTCGGACAGAAAGGCCCACAAACAAAGAGCAACTGAAAGCCACTGCAGTAAAGGCCTGGCAGAGTATTAAAAAGGAGGTGATGTCTGTGAGTTCAAGATTTCAGGTTGTCATTGCCAGCAAAGTGTTTTCAACCAAGTATTAGAAAGGAAAATTTTATTTTCAGTTTATTAGTTTGTGTTGAAAAAAGGCTTTAGTTCCTCTCATTTTTATGCAACCTTTTTGTTCAACCCACTGAATTAAAGATGAAAGTCTGCAGTTCAACTGTATCTGAGTTGTTTCATTTGAAATTAATTGTGGTACTGTACAGAACCAAAATTAGAAAAAAGTTGTCTCTGTCCAAATATTTATCGACCGAACTGTAAATCCTACCTAACTTCAATCCACATCTAAAGTTGTGCACAATTAGCCTCAAAAGAAAAAAAGACCACACCTAGACTTCTAAGTTTAAATCAAGGTGGATGTATATGTCCAAGCATATGTTTTAAAAATATCAAACTGGCTAACAAAATAGTCTGTGTTTGAATAACCATAATTTTTGTTTTCATTCTGCAAAAATTCTGCTATTCAGATTTTGACCAGATTTTAAAAGTATTATTTTGTAATTGTATTTTCTTTCCTTGGCATTTTTAGGCAAAAGAAGGGGACCTTATAATCATCAACTCTCTTCTAGAGGACTCACATCTGTCAGCAAAGAAATTTAAAGAGTGGAAGCAAAAAAACTTAGAATTTTTCTTGGACATCTGTGAGTACAGTGGAATCCTGAAACCTCAGAACGGTGCCTCTGAACTTGCTACTTCCACGCCCCTAGTGGCACATACACATTCATTTATTGAAACGCACGTCTGACCAGTAGAAGCACCATGAACAATGAATTTGCTAGGTGCTACTGGAAATTCAAGTTGAGAAACACTGTAATCTTTGTATATAATGTATCAAGTATATTGTACATAGACTGGATAAGAGAATGGTGCCACAGGATGCCTATGACATTGCATGAAAAATTCCGTATTATTATTATTTCGTAAGTTATTTTTCCAGTATGTACCAAGATCTGCATATATGTTGATTTACTGTATCAGGGAGGGACAATGCTACTGTCCAAGTACCTCCCCAAAATGTTTTATATATCTAGATACTGAGCTTTTTTCAGGGAGTTCCAGAGTACACCATTGACTATTTCCAAGGAAAATCCAATCGTATTTCTGTTCAGTTAGTCATGGTGGGGCCTGGTCACTCTTTTTTTGCACCAGGCACAAGGGTCTCTGCAAGGGACCCTGTTTAGATATGCAATCACTTTCTGGCTTTTTTCTGTATCTATGAGTACAAAATGCAAAACAGCATACAGTAATATTAATTCATTTTGCAATACTTTAACTGATTTACATTTTTACAGTTTTCCCCATGCCCTTTGGGTGCCAGAGGTGTTTTGGATTACAAAACCTTCCTGGTTTACAATTCAGACAACTTTGTTGGTCACTATAATCATTACACTTTTGTAGACTTATAAAATATTTCTAGGAGTTGAAAGAGGTTCCAGACAAAGAGAAATGTCTCAGCCCCTTAGTGCCTTAAGATGTGTCTTGTGCATCCTGCAAACATCGGCTTTCTTAATCTATGTGATGTGTGTTCGGCTTAGATCCAACTTCCAAGGAAGGCTTTCAACTCTTATTGAACTGTTTAAGGGATGCTCCAAATTAAGGTGGCTTTCAGTCTGCTCAGAAAGTCTGTTTTGAAGTGCTAGATGTCTTCGCAGGATTATCAATCTCTCCACTGTGAATTTAATGCCACTATCCTGTGACTTAAGAAACTCTAACTGATGTTTAACCGGTCAGGAGCGTTCTCCATACAGGAAGAACAATGTGAACTGTATTCTTAATGAAAGTGAAAAGAGTGCAAAAACAGAACTAGAAAAAAGGAAACAAAGTGAACTATCCAATACGTATAAAGGCAGTAGGTGCTGTTCACTTGGTTCTTCCAGCTAATAGCTAGCATAAACTCAAATGTTTGTGGGTCAGATCTGTCTCCAGTTAATTGTTAATATCTTCTCTCCACACATGCATCATTGTGATAAACCCTATATTTGAAGAGGAGTGTTTAGAGCTAAAAATGCACACTGACTGTAGTGGGTGTTCAATAAAACGTGTCCCAAATAGGTTTAATGTATTTATAATTATAGTTTTTGAGATAATTACTGGTGTGCTTTCTTCAACCTAGTCTCTTTCCCTGCTGCAAAAGACTAAATCATATTCTTTGCCAGTTAGAGCAATTTATTATATGGTACAAGCTAGTGCTCTTGACGTAAGTCTGAGCACCACAGCATGAATGACTTACTCAAAGAAAACTTGGGTTTCATTTCATTCATTAAACATTGAATATATTCAAAGAAAACTATAAGATACAAATAATAAAGCCTATTAACCTAAGCAGGTTTGTTACATATCCTCTACAACTTGGAAGTTTTCTTTTAACAGAACATAGGCCTGTAATGATCTCGCCGGTCTGTAGCATTATGCCATTTCTATTAATCGTATGCTGTAATCTAAGATTTCACTTTTGTTAATGAAATCCAGTTTTTTGGGTGTTTGGGGATAAAAAACTCCAAAGAAAGATTTTGCTACACCAATTAAATCAGTGAAAATGCATAATTTCTCAGGGTGTTCTAATAAAGGAAGATGATGTCTCCTTTGCCTCTATGGGCATGGTATGGCAACATTTAGAAAAAAGGGAGGTGATAAAACTGCAAAACCATACTGAAAAAGAGGAAACTTTCTGGATAAAAATGTAAAATGCTTCTAAACAATGTTAAAAATTCCAAGACAAAACATTTCCTATCATTCTCTTTATAAAAGTGTTAAAATACACAAAACCCTTAAAAATATATTGATCCTTGTCAAACATGAAACCCTCACAAAATTCACATCATATAATACCCAAAAGAGAACACATTACTTCTTTATGCATCATCTCTTGGATGAATCCAGGTATTTGAGACTCTATTTTATGGCACCGCTGATCCATGAGATTACAAGCATACTGTTCCTGGAAGCTCAAACAGTGTTCATGGCTGCTCTTAATAAATTTGCATAGTACAAGAGCCTTCTGTATTTGTACAGCTGCCCCTCCTGCCTCCGCGATTGCTACACCATACACATTTGCATTAAAAGGGGATTATGTTTACTTATACTAAGGGGCACATTTTCTAAAGGTCGAATTGATTCAAAGTGAAAATTCGAAATTCGAATTTATTTTGGGCTTATTTGACTATCGAATAGCCCAAAATTTGATTCAAATTGGCCAAATTTGATTGTTGAAGTACTGGCCCTTTAAAAAAATTCGATATAACAATTTGGCAGATAAAACCTACCGAATTGCTATATATCCCTATGGGAAGCTCCCGTAGGATCTTTCCATGTTGAATATAAAAAATTCGATCCAATGCTTAAAATCGTTCGAATCGTTTGTTACTAACGATTTTATCGATCAAATTTTTTACATTCGATCGTTCGATAATTCAAATTGCGTTAATTTCGAATTCGAGGGTTAATTAACCCTTAGTAAATGTGCCCCTAAGGGCCCTTACACACGGGCGTTTTTACCTGCGCTGCGTTTTGCTGCGTTCAAACGCAGGGGAGCGCAGTTATAGACGCACTCAATCATTTTCAATGGGGCTGTACTCACACGAACGCATGTAAGCGCAGGAAAAATGCAGCATGTTGCGTCTGAATCTGCGTTCGACGCTTACACGCGTCTCGTGGGTACAACCTCATTGAACAAAATGAGGTGCGTCTAGACCTGCGCTCCCCTGCGGCTGAACGCAGCCAAAGCAACGCAGGGGAGCGCAGGTCAAAAACGCCCGTGTGTAGGAGCCCTAAAAGTTAACTTTTAATATAATATAGAATTACTTATTTTTAGCAACTTTTCCGTTGGTTTAAATGTTTTATTTCATATAGTTTTCCTCTTCCACATTACTTCACTTTCAAAAGGTGACACTGGCTAACTAAGCCAAAAAATATTGTTCTGTGAGTTCACAGTTTTATTGTTTTTGTTACTTTTTATTACTTATCTTACTATTCAGACCCTTTACTATTCACATTTCAGTTTATTGTTCAAGCTGTAGCAATCAGATCAGCTGCTGAAATTGCAAACTGGAAAGCAGCTGAAAAATAATCCTAAATCATTTTAAACATAATATTAATTTTAAAACCAATTGAACATTATTGTCTACTTATTGCTTAAACTTAAGATGGACTACAGATTAAAACAAAGGAGACTTGCTCCAAGTGCCACAACATCTTTTTCAGATTTACTGGACAAAAAAATACACAAATAAATCTGAAAAAAAGGCCTTGTGGAACTTGGAGCTTCTCACAGGGCAGATTGGTTCGCAAAGTGAATATATATGGGCCTGGTTATATTTATAAAGCTGAATAATAGTGTGCAAACAGATTTGCAAATTTGTTTTTCACATTGTGAATGTCTTTAAGAGCTTTTCAAATATAGCAAAAATGCAAATTGCGAATATTTATGTGCACACTCTGCATTTAAATTACGCCACAACTTTGGTGGCAGAGAAAATATTTGACAAAACATTGAAGTTACTGTCAATGCTATTTTCATGCACAACAACCTTGCAAAGTGCCTGTACTCACGCAAAGACATCTCATTTGACGCATCTCATTTGAGAAAATTTATTCACATTGGGAATTTGCAAAAACCAGAAAGACAGGCAAAGCAGTGAAATATTTTAGCGTTCAGTAAAAAGCATGGGTAAAACAACCAATTATGCGCTGCATAAACTTTATAAAAGAACCCCAGTAACTAACAGCAGCACAGAGCATGTGCAGTGAATGAGCAGAAAGAAGATGGACAGTTACAGGGGCATATTTGCAGGCACAAATATTCTCTGCAGTTGCCTTGGGCTGGTACAGAAGCTAAAAACATAATGTACAGGTATGGGACCTGTTATCCAGAATGCTTGGGAACTGGGGTTTTCCAGATAATGGATATTTCCATAATTTGGATCTTCACACCATAAGGCTACTAGAAAATCATTTAAACATTAAATAAACCCAATTGGCTGGTTTTGCTTCCAATAAGGAGTCATTATATCTTAAAGGGCAATTCAACCCCCCGGCACTAAACAGTTCCCCCCTCTGGCCTACCTCTCCCCCCCAGGCTATTGTCCCTAAGTCGCTACTTATCCCTCTGTGTAGGCCCCCTCCAGAAAAGTTCACAGGGGCCATCTTCTCTTCCAACGGCTTCTTCCTGGGCTATCTTCTCTTGCAACAGCGCAGTAGGACGTTGGAACACAAAGTTCACTGTCCAGCTTCCTACTGCACAGGCGCCGCTGAAGGAACCAGATCCAGGAAGAAGCCGTTGGAAGAGAAGATGGCCCCTGTGAACTTTGCTGGAGGGGACCTACTGTACATAGAGGGGTAAGTAGTGACTTAGGGGCAATAGCACAGGGGGAGAGGTAGGCCGGGGGAAGGAGCACCTACGGGGTTGGGGGGAAGGGGTTAGCGCCGGGGGTTGAATTCCCCTTTAATTGGATAAAGTACAAATTACTGTTTTATTATTACAGAGAAATAGGAAATTATTATTAAACATTTGGATTTGATTATAATGTAGTCTATGGGAGGCAGTCTTTCCTTAATTCGGGACTTTCTGGATAATGGGTTTCCAGATAATGGATCCCATACCTGTAAAACATTTCTGCACTACATCTTTAGTTAAGCTTTAATTCTCCTTTAAGTCTGTATGAGGCAGCTCCGTGGGGGGTGGTTGCAGGCTCTATAAATTGTCCTAGGTGATACATTTCTTAACTTCAGCCATAGTGAGCATATTAAACGGCACCTATCATCTAAAAAAATTGTGGTTATATTTGGTGTACTGTGTAAATAAAACTGTGGGTAAGCGATCTATTTTAAAAGGTCATTTTATTGCATTATTAAAACGACACTATTTATCATGCTGTGTAAAAAATACAGCACACGTCACCATCAGAATGCCAGCTATCACCAAAGACAACAATAAAAAAAAATTTAATTTTTCACCGTTTTTATTTATTTATATATTTATTAAACTGTGTTTACATTTTCTCTTCAAGAAAAACCTCTGCAAAAAAATTCAGGCATAAAAAGCAACATCAGCTTGAAGATGCTGTGTGAAAAATAGTAACCCTCTTGTGTTTTTTACTGCCAGAATTTACTTGCCCCCTAAATTTTCCCTGTTGGGTTATGCCATAAACATGGTGTATTATATATAACGTGTAAAAAAAATTGCTGGACAGTGCAAAAGAAAATACAGCTATATATAAATTCACAATTTATTTTACACCATTTTTACAGTGTAAATATTTTTACACAACATAATAAATAGGCCCCTAAAAGCGCCATGATCTTTCTACTGAGCATTTGAGAAATATTATGGCCTACTAAAGCCTAACAACCCCTTGACTATTTTCCATGATAATTTGGAAACTCGCTGTATTTCTGGAGTCTACAGATGATGTTTTAATTGGTTCCTGCATAGAAAGCAGCATGGCATAACATTCTATATAAGCTCTGCAACATGCATGTAGAAATGTAACTGTATCTTCCCCTCAGACCCAAATGACCAGGAATTGAAATACCTTTAAAGACACGACTTTAATCCTCTCTATGTTGAAAACTCAGAACACTGTACTGTACAGGACTTTATGTTTACACATTTTGTGGCTAAGATCCCTATGAATAGAAATTCACTTCAGCAACACTACAAATGCAAAAATACTAACAAATCAGTTCAGAAATAAAAAGATAATAATCAGTTCCCTTGCATACTTAAAATATATATATATATATATATATATATATTGTGAGAGGAATGCAAAAATCAGTGAAAAGAGTCATATGTTAAAATATTTGTTCTATAAACAATCTTTGGGTTATAGTTCAACTAAACATATTTGCTGAATAAAATACTCTCAAGCAACTACACACTGGTTATTCTTTATAACCACACAAAGACATTAACTTGGTTATATTAATAACTATACATTTGCCCCATTGCAAGAGGAATTGAGATGTAAGCGCAAATGGACCACCCATTGTATTGAATGTAGGCTATTAGGAAGAGAGCAGTGAAGGTTCTGTTTCACAACAGAATCTACTTCAAAGGAGCAGACTGGTCTCTCCCTGCCTACATAAATATTTGGCTTTAATAAGATTTTATGGAGACAGGTGTAAATATAAAACAGAGAACTTACCTCCCAACTGTCCCGTTTTGAGTGGGACAGTCCCACTTTTGACAGCTCAACTCACAATCACGGATTTGTACTGAAATGTCCCAACTTTCTCTTTGGTCTCCTGCACTGAACAGCCAGAAAAAGATACTAAGTTTCTAACTTAATTGTTTTTTGGCAGAGAGTCCAGAATATATAAGTAGATACTTTTGTAACAGTTTTAGATAATCAGGTCTCTTGGAAGAACTAAGGGGCATATTCACTAAGCGCCGAAAATGCGCTAGCGTTGGCTTCGTCAGGCGTAGTTTCGCCAGCACTAAGCAAATTCACTAAAATGCAAAGTTGCGCTCAGGGAGGCGAACGGTAACGAAGTTGTGCTACCGTTACATTGTCAGGCAAAGCACATTTACACTAGCGATGACTAATTTGCGTACAGCACGAAGTTAAACGTATAATAGAAGTATGTGTTACATACATACTGACCTGGCGAAGTAAAGTCTAGTGCAAGAGGTAACGTTCAGTAAAATGATCATCTTAGTGAATTAACGTAGTTACGTCCCTTCGTCAGTGCGCAACTTTGCCTGGCGTAAGGGTGCGAAGTTGCGCTAGTCTATCTACTTCTCTATCAAATTTTCACCAGAGGCACTCTGACGAATAAGCTCTAGCGTTAGACGCCTCGGGCTTTGGTGACTCACAGCTTAAAGGGCAATTCCCCTTCATTAGCATAACTGTAATAACATTAAAACCACAGAAATGTGTTCAAACTTTCATAACCTGGCAAATTTTGTAAAATGGACATGGTAATCAGGGGGTGTGGCCAAAAATGTGTGAGGTCTAAATAAAAACATGGATACATACCTACAGTACATAGGTCCATTGCAGAATTGAATATAGAGGACTGCTATGGAACATGGACGGAGTCCAGCAGAATTTGCACTGCTTCAAAAGTAATCACAACACTTAGGGGTTGACTTATAAACATCTGAGCTTGATTTACTGCATTTTGCAGCATAAATATGAGGTTATGATTTTTTCCCCATGATCGTGTTTTTTGGGGGTGCCAGCGAGATTTTTATCATTTACAATTTTCTTTAAAATAAAACTGTGATTATGGCAAAACAAAACCATGCTTGAATGAAAAATGCAATCCACAAGCTCAAACATGAATAAATCAGCCCCTAAATAGTTCATTATTATTTCATATACGATGTGGTTGGATATCGCTCAGGTCAAATACGTTTTATCTAAATTAAATTCTGAACGCAGAATTAGCTATGAAGTATTTATGAGTAGCAGCAAAAATGTATGTGTGTATATATATATATATATATTTATTTATATATATATATATATATATATATATAACTTTAGCAAAAAGATCCGCACACCTCAGAAAAATATTGATATTTGGATTTAATACCCGGGTGCCGCTCTGAGGAAAAATTGATAAAGATAGATTTTGAATCAGTGCACTCCTGGGATTTTTTAAAAAAATGTTTAAACTTTATTCCATGAAAATTTGAGAGATGTTTCGGCTCATGTCTAGAGCTTGAGAATCTTGAGAAAGGCTCTAGACATGAGCCGAAACGTCAATCAAATTTTCATGGAATAAAGTTTAAAAATTTTTTTAAAAATCCCAGGAGTGCGCTGATTCAAAATCTATCTTTATATATATATATATATGGTCTATCTTCGTTTATCCTGCCTTCACGGTGACTTGGGTGTATATACCCCAGGTCCTGTGCTTCTGGGTTTGTGAACCTTAACTCATTGGTCACACATCAGGAGTAAAGAAACACACTCACAAAGTTGAACAAGTGGTCCGGGTGCATCGCCCCAAACCCGTAGCTTGAGGGGAACCTTGAACTGAAAAAATACCGGCAAGCACTCTGTCCACCACTTGTAAGGAGAAACCTTCAGATGATTTTAACCTGCTGAAATAAACTTCAATGTTTTATCCTTATGAGTGGTGGACAGAGTGCTTGCCGGCATTTTTTCATTATGTTTTCAGTGTCTGTACCCAGACCATAAATAGCTTTTAATCAACAACAAAAATGAATGTTAAGTTTCTGCTAGATGCTTACATTGATGTTTAAGAAATAAAAGTATTTTTAAAAAAGTATTCACTAGTAGTAATATTAGACAATTGTATAAGGGGTGTTCATCTGAGGGTATATATATATGTGTGTGTGTGTGTGTATGTGTATATATATATATATATATATATATACACAGTATTTTTGACTGATTATTTTAATACAATTCAATTATAGGGTTATATTTTGTGGATAAAAAAGGTAGCCTGCCTACCATTAAAAGAATACCTGCTGAGCTCTAACACTTCATATAGCAAAATAGTGTTTGACACGCCGCCCTTCAAAAAATGTGTCGTTACTCGTTTCACAGTTTCACAGTTTTTGACGTGCATCGCGTCATTTTCGGCGCACAACTCGTTTTTTTTTTTACGCCAGCAAATTTTCGGCAGGCAAATTTTCGCTGGCGTTTCGCGAATCACGGGAATTCCTTTCTTTTGACATCATTTTGACCATTGCCATTCTCTAGAATGATGGCTTTGGTGTTGCTGTTACTCGGTAGCCAATGTATCCAAACTTGTATGAGAACATTTCTGAGCACTGGCCAAAGATGTTGTTCTGCTGGAGAGTGTTGAATCCATTCATCACTACTAAGTACTGTTTGAATCAGGCAATGCACCAATGTAGCTTTACTTTTACAAAAACAAGTGAGGGGAACCTGAAAATGCACTACAATTTGTGACACAGACCCTCTATTGCAAATAAAACATTTATCCAAACTATTTCTGGGCCATTCATGACTTGTGTGTAACTGATCACCATAGAGGAGATAAATAAAATCAGAAGGCTTTTTTTTTTTTTTTTTTTTAAATAATGCTTAACTGTATGACAACATTTATATTTCTTGTACTATGGCTTGCACTTTACCTGCATATAAACTGTGAATTAGGCTGTAGTTATGTTGTTTTGTTCTGTATCACAGGTTGATATACCAAAGCACTATTATATTGCCGGTGCTCAAACATTAAATTTTACTAGACCATCAGTTTTCAGAATATTAAAGTTTATTTTGGTACCAGACTATGGTCACATGACCACCACTAGTAGCTTTTTGGTTGCTAGGCCTTTGTCTGTTTTCCAACTACATGTAAATATGTTCTATATTACTGCAGCAATAGGAAGTTACTAACCAAACATACTTTAGGACTGTTTCAAAGAAAAGGGAAAATCCTGTTTCCTCCAGCACCACTAGATGAAGCACCTTTTGTTTACTTTGTCTTACATACACACACATATATATATATATATATATATATATATATATATATATATAGGCAGCACTTCAGTTATCTTCAATCATTCCTTTCTTTTTTATTGGGTTATCTCTTCAACAACTGGAGGAACATATGATATTGATTGAGTAAAATGAAATTGTGGAGACGATATAATGTGACATGGGTAAACGGTTGCAATGTTAGTCATATACAAGAGCAGTACTAGCAAAACAATGTAGTATTACAATAAGTGCTTTCATTTCCCATTTTCCAAATTATACTTAAGCACAAGCAGTGTATTTAATAAACAACATGAGTAAAACAGATGTGTTTTTTTTCGTACATAATCTATAGTATTGTTGTGCTAGACCCTTTGTCCATAGATAGATATAGATATATTAAACATCATAATGGGGTCGACAAAGTCCCCCTTCCTGGAAATATATAATATGCGCACTAGCAAAATAACCTATTCATGCATAGCAGTTTGGCCACTTGTTTCACTTTGAGGGAAAAACAGTGATGAAAACAGTAAATCCACTGACAGGTACAGACACTGTAACACATAAGGGATGCAGATTTCCTTTGTCGTTTGCTACACAGTACCATAGGAGGCATGATTCTCCTTTAGTAGAGGTAACTGTCAGCATTTTTGGATAATAACTTTCCCCCAGAAGGGGGGGTTTGTAAGATTTCCCTTGAAGAAAACATACAACAAAAACAGCTGGTTTAAAGAATAACTAACCCCCCACCTACCATAAGCCCCCCCCTAGGCTTCCAGGAATTGCCCTCCTCTTTCTATTGTGGAAGAAATATAGGGGCAGATTCACTGAAGGGTGAATTTTCGCTAGTGTCCGCTGCGCACCCCTCTATACTAAAGGGCAAATTTACTATTTTTCACATAAAATCCTTCGAATTCATTCGGAATTCAATCAGAATTCGACTATCGAATGCTTATTGAATAGTTTCAGGCTTTAATTTGCTCGATATTTGATTTCTTGATTAAATCGTACGATTGGATACTGATCGTTCGATTTCACAAAAAAATCCTACTTTTTCCTTCGAGCCTCCGAAAAATTCTTACGATTCGTACAATCAAGGCGTTCAATCGTACAAATGGTATTCGAGCAAGTCTTTTCAAAAGAAGCCTATGGGGGTGTTCCTATTCGATAATTCGGTATTCGAAGATGCCAAATTTGCATATTCGATCTTTTGAAAAAATAGTACGATCGGTATTCGATCGAACTTCGATCTCTTCACACGAATTTTGTAAATGTGCCCCATATTCACTAAAATCCTAAGTATCGACTTTTCATTAGTGCTACTTTGGCTGTGTGAGCATTATTATAAATGTTGGTGTAAATGGTTTAAGTTACCGCTTTTTATTACAAATGTCCAGGGAACCTTAATGAAGACAAGAGAGTTAATATAATGCCCTACACATGAGCCCACAGTAAAATTAATGTTCCATATGTTTCAAAAATGGAAAACTCACCAGTGTTTTTTCAACTTCAATGCATTTCTGGGACACACAGGATATGATGTAAGTGACAGAAGATTGAGGAAGATTTAGCTTCTTTTAAGCACTTCGCCTGGTCTGAGGTGGCAAAGTCGACTCTGGTGAAAGACGTAAGGTTCAGTAAAATCGACACTTTACTAAATTTGCAGCGTAACTATCGTTCACCAGAGTGAAAAGTCTCCTGGCGATAGAGTGTGAATGAACGCTAGTGTCGGTCCCGTTCGCTAGCAAATTGGCGCATGCGCCTGTTAGTGGATTGGCAATGTCCCTGCGGGTGGCCACGCTGGCAAAAAGTTGGTAGCATTAGCCACTTCCCAATTTAGTGAATCTGCCCCATAGTGTTTTGCTACAAGGTCCACCAGGAAAGGGTATCCACGGGACACGTGCTGCAGCAGATATACCACTATTGAGCTCAGAAGGCAGCTCATATTGTCTTGGTTAAAGAGGACCCTTAGTCACATGATAAAAACATCGATAGTGGCTAAACCGCAATATATATATATATATATATATATATATATATATATATATATATATATATATATATATATATATATATATAGAGATATATATATATATATATATAGCAAACAAGAAAAAGTTGTGCTCACCACTAATTTTTAAAGCCACTAGGCGGGGGTGCAATGAGGCTGTGACCACAAAATACATATAGACAAATGCAAGAGGTCTCTTGCATTTGTCTATATATATATATATATATATATATTTAAATCACTGCAGCTCTATGCTTTCCTTCCAAACTTCAGTAGTATATTCCTCCCATACATAGGGTCGCCACCTTTTCTGGAAAAAAATACCGGCCTTCCTGTTAGTTATGTTTTTTCCCTATAAATAACATTGGGATGAAACATCTTTAAAAAAATAACATTGGGATTAATCATAGTTTTTACCGGTCAGGCTGGTAAAATACCAGGCAGGTGGCAACTCAACCCATACAGTGAAATCAAGCGGCGGACTGATATACAAAGGTCACATGGTGTAACCAAGCTTGGCTGAAAGGCACAGTTCGAGAAATGAACTAGTTTGAACCTATCACAACACTGTACTGTACCTGTCTGCTGTGAGGGGTGGACATGGTGGCCAATAGGGATTGCGCGAACCGCCGAAAAAAATTTCGCG
>CM044446.1:42696528-42708410 GCA_024363595.1 Xenopus borealis | reverse complement strand
ATCCCTTTAAAGCTGCAGTTTACCTTTACAAAATGTATTTTTGGAGAGTGTACAGCAAATAATAACTATTTGCTATACTATCTTTTTTGACTGTTTTAATATAGGTTTTACATTTACTTAGTCTCATTTACCCTCTTATATATGCTTGGTCAAGGTAGGTTACTGACTCTTTTAACCGTTAAAATGTGATATATTATCTCATACTAGAATTCCTTTGGTGATGCTAAAAAGTGTAAGTATTGTATCACTGTAATGTAATGGTTGCATTCTTCCAGATATTACTCACTACATTCTCAGAGGAGACAAGATTGCCTATAGTAACCTGTCAGAAATCCCTGCTGCCTTTAGGTGAAAGGTGTTGGCATACATTTATGCTTTTCATATAAATTGTTGTATGTTGTTTATTTAAAGGGCACCAATCATAATTAAAATCATTTACTAAGTAAATACACTATGTGAAAGTTCAAGAAATCTGATTTTTAAAACAGAATTGTTTGTATAATGTAAATCATTAGCTCACTATACAAAATCTCCCCTATCTCCACTGCAGTTCTAGCTGAGGCATGTAGCAGGCATCTTGGATTTCACTGACTCCTCCTACCTATACCTTCACAGCCAACTGTAGCTCTGAAATCTTGCACATGCTCAGTTGAAATTTCTTGCTTGCCTAATAAACCTTCTAAGCTATTTTGAAATCTGCCAAACTTCTGTGTTAGTGTTGCCACCTTCTGGAAGTTGCTGTGTACCCTTCATTTGCATCACCAGCAGGGGATACGATAGGGAAATCTTGTGATACTTCTAGAGCAGCGGTTCTCAACCTGGGGATCGCAACCCCTTTGTGGGTCGAACGACCCTTTCATAGGGGTTGCTTAAAGGGTTCCAGGAGCAGGTTTAGCTCTCTCCCCACTAGCCCTGGGCCAAGGTTGTAGCTCTCTGGGTGTTGTTGCTGGGAGTTGCAGTTTAGTAAACTGTGCAGAGAAGCCAGTTTCTATATCCCCTTAGAAGGGACTGCCATACAGCTCTCCCTGCTCATTTTAAAGCGGGCAGTCATGTTTGCAAAATGAACATGGTAATTGGGGGTGGGGTCACAAATTTTGCTGCACTACGCATGGAAACAAACCTTTATGCAGCCACGTTGTCTCCTGTACTTTCCTAACAATCCGCTCTAGGCTGGCAACGGAAATAATTTTATGGTTGGGGGTCACCACAACAGGAGGAATTGTATTAAAGGGTCGCGGCATTGGGAAGGTTGAGAACCACTGTTCGCATTCTGGGTAGAATACTCAGGGCAGTGCTACAATCTGAGCATGCTCCTGAACTGATTTGCATGTTGTAGTCACAGTATGGACTCCCTCAGTGAAAGAACCCATGTACGGGATTTTTTAAAAACTGCTGTTTTTTTCAAAAAACTGTATATGTAGATTGATTAAACAAGTTTAGGTTGTACTGGTCAGATTGTTTTTGATGCGTTTGATTTTGGCTGTCATTGTTGCCCTTTAAAAATGTAAAATGGTTGTATCTCTTGTGCCATATTCTGATGCCTGATGATGTGACATTGTGTATGTTATTGTTCAACGCAGGTGGATCAGTAAAAATGGCTGGGGACTGACCTTACTTTGCTTATGCAAGGATACACAGCTTACACTGACATGACTTTGATAGGATAAGGTAAGTCAATAAAGTGGCAGAATAAAAATGTTTGGCCACGTGGATCATTTGAAAGAACATGAATGGGCAAGAATTTACCTTTATAGATTGGAGTTCTAAGAAATGACAGGCTTTCTGACATACAAAATGTAGTTTCCTGGTGTTACCGGCTTATAACACCTTCCTGGCATGTATGATCTTGCTGCGGCAGATTCTTTGGATCAAGCAGTTGGGTCATGTTTACTATCTGTAATTAAATCTTAAAGAAATGTATTTGGTATATTTATGAAAGCATTGCTTAAATCAGGAGTGCCCAATGCGAGGTCTAGTTTTAGTGAAGTTGTCCCATTACGATCTCCATTCATAAAAGCATTCTGTTCCATGGAAAATATTACTTAAATATTATATCGATATTATGAGAG
Source organism: Xenopus borealis (assembly GCA_024363595.1). NCBI lineage: Eukaryota > Metazoa > Chordata > Amphibia > Anura > Pipidae > Xenopus > Xenopus borealis. The sequence continues at coordinate 42,706,341 of CM044446.1, read as the reverse complement.
AATTTATATTGCTATTTCTATTTAGCACACAACTATTTCTTATGTAACCTTAATATAATAAATATCTGAATGAAAGGAATAAAACAGGAGGGTGATTTAGACAAGCTGTTTGTTGACAGTGTCTTGAGATCTACTGATCACCAGCTAGAGGTCTACTGGGAGATCCCAATCTACCTTTTGAGCACCCCTGGCTAAAATATTGTTCTTACTTGAGGAGAATAGAAAATATGTTGTTATATCTGTGTATGGAATGTCACTAACCTGCAGTATATTTTTGAAGGATTTTCGAATGATTGGTGTTAATTATGGATCCTGGTGGTGGTGGTGGCCTAGGCCTGCAAGTAGAAGAAACCAAAATGCCCCATGCTATGATCATGCAGGACTATGGTAAATATTCACGCTATTATGTTGTGGTACCATTCAACATTCTGTATGTGATATTTTTGCCAATTATTTTGGGATCATGCTGGAAGAGTCATTTCCACCTCAACTTGCACCAAGGGCACCCAAATGGACACAAAGTAGGCAGGTTCTTGGTCCTGGTAAGCAGTGATAGGTGTGTTTTACTACTGCTTTTTGTTACCAGTGATGGTAAAAACAACCCCTACCCCTTAATCCTAACATTGCACTTGTTCAGAGTCAATAGCTCAAAGGGGATGTAAAGGCAGAAAAATGTAATCCCATTTTTACTTTCTTAAATGAAAAAGAAACCTATTGCCAATATACTTTAATCTAAAAATGTGTACCATTTGTATAAGAAACCTAACTGTATGCAGTGACATTCTCTTTCATTTACTTGCTCTGACAGCTGCAGATAGGAAACTTCACACAGCCCTAACTGCTCTGCAGGGAAAATATCATACTTTTAAATTACAGGGGGGAACCAGAACTCAAGCAGCTTTGTTTGTTTCCCTGTAGAACAGCCAGTGACCAGTGGGGATTTCACTGCATATAGTCAATAGTCAACTGTTTCTTATAGAAACTGTAATTTAAGTATATTGGGGATTATTTTTTCAATAAAAAAAGGGGGATTTTATTTTTGCCTTTACACCCCCTTTACTGTTTCCAACTCCAGCTGCTGGGACATAGATCATGGAGCCAGATATAAACAGATAAACTGGGATTCTATTTGGAGGATTATTTTGCTGCATCCACTGGTTCTGCAGAGTTGGAGAAAGTTTGTATTAAACAATACAAAAACTATAAAATCCACATTAGATTACATGGCAACACAGGACCCAGTGCAGTCTGTATATTCTGATTATTAATCAGTCTTACTGTATCGGCTTCTGATATTATTTGACTTGTGCTGTTTTGATTATTTATGGCAATCCCTAAGCAGCCCAGACCACACTGAGCATGTGCACAGTCTTGGTCTTGCAAAGATGTATAACAAAGTTACAAGATGACAGCCCCCTGTGGCCAACTTTGAAAGCATAAATCATTTGTTTGATTAGGCTTGTGGTGCAGTAAGTTCATGTTTATGTTTAGTATACAAAATACAGCATGTCTAGCCTTGTTCTATTTAACACTTTTGTTTTAAAAATGTAGATTGACCTGATTGATCAGTGATGATGTATACATGTTTCCATGTATAGTATCTAAAAACTGTGATTCATCATTTTCTATGCAGGAAAATATGTATCTCCTATATCTTTGCAATAAAAAAACAAACTTGTTTGTCTTTACGTAGTGACTGGGATGGCTGGCACGGCTCATGTTGATGGAGGCCACATTGTCGTTTCTATTCCTGAAGCTGTTTTAGTCTCCGATGTTATCACAGACGATGACATTGCACTGGAACATGATCTGTCAGATGAAGTTGTGCAAGGTCCCGATATCATCACAGAGGCAGATGTTGTAGCTGAAAGTGTCATAGTTCCCGAATCTGTGCTGGAAAGTGATGTTGCCATTGAGGAGGCTTTGGATGACCGTCACCATGTGTTGGAATCAGACATCATTACTGAAACAGTCCCAGTTCCTGAGCAAGTATTTGTGGCTGACCTAGTCACAGACCGAGATGGCCAACTGGAGCATGTAGTCCAGGACTCTATCCATGGATCCCACTCGCCCACAATGGTTTCCCAAGGGGTCCTCATAGCCAATTGCAACGCAGATGCTGTTATCCAAGTGCCCACCATTCAAGCCTCAGGTTCATCTGTTATTATAAAGACTGAAGATGATGAAATAAAAAACACCTCTGAAGATTATCTAATGATATCATGTAAGTTAAAAGGACGTCCGATAATTAAAGACCATTCATTTTTTTTTTTTCTTTTGTGTGCAAGTGTCTTAATCATATTTCCACAAACAAATCTACTCCCCTGTTTTCAGGCTGTAAAATGAGTAACATAAATTGCTTCTAGCAGGCGGGGTAGAAATGTAGTAATGTGGTAGCAAACTGATATTATCCCAAACACTAAGCATACAGTTTACTTTTAATATTCAGCTGTGTTTATCTTTCATTCCAGTAACATTATTCCATTAGCCTTTAGTGTCATGTGGTAATACGTTGTGTAGCTAGAAGGAGCCTCTAGTCACTGTACAAAGGTCTTTGTGAACGCCCCTCTCACTGGGAGATTTGTATGACCAGCGCTTTTTGGTTATTGTTTTCCCAGTTATTCTAACGGCTCAAGACAAATACAACCTATACCACCCCCAATATTTGTATTTCTGTCTAACAAAGATCCATTAGCGCAAGAGTAAAAATGCATGAAATATTTTATAAAAGGGTAAGAGATATTTACTACCTTAAAAAGATATTCCCTCACGCAGGGCCGACTTATTATTACACAGACATTTTTTTACTGAGCTGTAATGATAATTCAGTCCAGAGCGAAAATGGTCTGAATCCGTTTCTCTACATCCAGTTTGCAACTTGGATGCAGAAAAAAACGTTTAGAGGGGTTTGTTCATCTTCCAAACACTTTTTCAGTTCCGTTGTTTTCAGATTTTTCTAGTGATGTGCGGGTCTGGGTTTTTACTGACCTGCACCCGACCCCAACCCACCCAACTTCAGCCCACACTCGCCCGTGTCTGCACTTCTGGGTTCCTTTTATAGACCTGCCCTGCCGGTGACATCACAAAAGGGGAGGGGCGAGCAGGCGCAAGGCTATAAAGCCGGAAGCTGGCATTTGAAGGTGGTGGGCAGGGAGATCAGGAGAAGAGCTCAACCTGCACCCGCCATCCGCAAAGAGTCAACCCATACATGACTAGTTCCCCAGAAATAAAGACTTTTTTTTCAATGACTTTACATTATTTATTTTTATTTTTTTCCCCAAAATCTAAGTTTAAATTTCAATTTTCCTGTTAGTGATGTGTGGTTCAGGTAAAACCTGACCCGGACCTTCCACCTGCGCCGCCTGAGCCCAACTTCCGTTATTCTTTTTGTTGACCTGCTCCGGCCCGCTGATGACATCACAAAAGGGTCAAGGGGAGCAGGTATAAAGTTTGAAGCCGGCAGTGTAAGGTGGTCGGGAGAGCAGGAGGAAGAGTTCGACCCAGACCCGCCACCCACAAATGGGGTCGGCCTGAACCCAACAACCCTCAGGTATCGAGCCAGCACTCACATCAGTAGTTCCCGTCTCTGGTGTTTGAGTCTGGCAGCTCAATAATTCTAATGCAGACTCTAAACTGATACAATTTTGCAACATTTAGTTGATACATTTCTCAGCAGCATCTCTGGAGTATTAGCAACTATTGTATCAATTCTAACAGCTGCCTGTAATGAAACCCAGGGATTCTGCTGAGCAGGGACAAAGATAAGAAATGTATCAACTAAATGTATCAATTTAGAACAGCTTACAGGGCCAGCGACCCCTCCCAGAGCTGCTTTATAAGGTGAAAAATTACACTTTACACTTCAATATTAGAAACACGGTGACACGCAGAAAGTAATTGCAAAAAGTCATCATTTCTAGTGATCTATCTGAAAACAACCAGTTTGAAGGTGAACAACCCCTTTAAAGCAGTTGAAGGCATTCTAACAAAGTGACGATTGATGAATGCGTCCGTTCATAAAAAGTTAAACTGACTGTTTCAATGATTTTCCTGAAATACAAGTTTAAAAAAAAAAAAATCACACAACAGATCGAACTGCTGGGAGTCCTGGATTCCCCAATTTGAGCTTAGTATAAAGTATAACTTGATGCTTCATAGAAATTGAAAGGTAAAACCTCCTGCTCAGGTGTGTTTCTTTGTAGTTGCAGTAAAGGATATTTATAAATATTAATGTTGTAAAGCACCTACTTATAGGTTATCAATACACTGCCTAATTTCAAGGCAAGTGTGAAGCGCAACCTTCAGTGACTCCCATTAGATTTCACAGGTGAGCAGTGAGACTACAGACGTGCGAGAGCATTACTGTATCTGTATTGGTTGATGCGTGTTGGTCCAGTAAAGCACATGTATTGCATAATCAATGGGAAACAGTAGCACACCGTAAAATCACAAATGTAGTATACAGTTTCATGGAATCGGCCACAATAAAATGCAGTGCATAATACACAGATAGATGTAGCCGTATTCGCACGAAGAATGAAATAAAAAAACTTGAAATTAAATGCGCTGATTAAATATAAAATCAGTCGGTCCTCAATGTTTAATATATTATAGCTAGGGATGGGCGAATTTGACTGTTTTCGCTTTGCCAAACATTCGCCATGGGAGAAATGTTGCAGACTCCCATTAAAGTCTATGGGCATCAAAAAAATGACGCGTGGCCAATTTATTTTGATGCGCATCTTTTTTTTCTTTTTGACACTCGGCGCCATTCAAGTCTATGGGCGTCATTTTCACAGCAAAACAAGGCGCAAAAATTTACCAATCCCTAATTATAACCTTTTTTTTTTTTTTTGAGTCCTGTGAGTGCGGTATTTTTGACCAAATTGGCTGATGAAATATACCATATACTGTATAAAGCCATGCAGGTATTGGACAGAGTTTAACCACTAGTTGTGCACACTAACAACATAGCAGACTTTCTGCACAACCAAGAATATTTCAACAACTTTCCAACAAACATTAATTAAAGATTTTCAGTGGTGTGAAGTATTTGCTTTTCTTGCAGTTCCTGGGGATTGTTTATGATGTGTATAGATGAACTTTGTGTGTTTTCATGAATTATTTTCAGAGTGGGTGTTTCCAGTGTGTGAACATTTACAACAGCCAAAACCACATTAGCAAGTTTGTAGCAGCTGGTAGTAAGCAGGGTGAGAAGCCTGGTTGTAGTGCCACACTGGATATGTCAGTAGGCACATATACTCACTATGCATCAGAGCAGACTGGGCAGACACGTTTGTGCTCAACACAATGACAAAGGAGTGCAAGTAATGAATAGCATCAACCCACACACTAACTTCCTTTCAACAATGTTGCAGGCCAGATGATTAAAGCTCATTGAAAGACCGAAATTAGGACCACATGTTTAAAGGAGAAGTCAACCCATAATGCGCTAAACCCCTCCCCCCGGGGCAAATGCCTCTAAGTTGCTACTTACCCCTCGGCGCAGGTCCTGAGCATGGAGTTTGCATGCACCATCTTCTCCCTGGATTCTTCCTCACTTGGCGGTGCATGCGCAGTAGGAGCATTTACCGGTTCAGCTCTACTGCACATGCGCCGAAAGTCACTAAGTTTTCCGCCGCCAAATGCTGATGGATCCTGGAAGACTGCACAAGAGAAGATGGCGCCTGCAAACTCCATGGTCAGGACCTGCAACTTAGGGTAAGGCCACATGGGGAGTTTTCGGGGAGATCTGTCGCCTGGCGACTTATCGCCGCAACGTTTCTCCCCGAATAGCTTGGTCGCGTTGCACACCCGCAACACGTAAAGTCGCCTGCGCTTATTCACACGCAGCGGCGCGATTTTAAAAGTCGCTCAAAATTGCCTTTAAAATCGCGCCGCTGACCAAGCTATTCGGGGAGATTTGTCGCGGCGATAAGTCGCCAGGCGACGGATCTCCCTGAAAACTCCCCGTGTGGCCTTACCCTTAGAGGTATTTGCCCGGGGGGGAGGGGGGCAGGGGTTTAGAGCATTATGGGTAGACTTCTTTAACTGTGTATAGCTTACAGGAGAAAGAAAGTCTTCTTCCCCTTGAGGGGTGCCAAATGTTAGGCACCTCCGAGTGATTGTATCAGTATGGAAAAAAGTCTGCAATGCCAATATTTTGGTGGTACAGGTATGGGATTGTTTTATCCGGAAACCCATTACCCAGAAAGCTCTGAATTACGGAAAACCCATCTCCTATAGACTCCATTTCATCCAAATTTTAAAAAATGATTTCCGTTTTCTCTATAAAACCAAACAATACCTTGTACTTGATCCAAACCAAGATATAGTATAATTTATCCTTATTGGAAGCAAACCCAGCCAATTGTTTCTGCCTGTGTTTACATAGGAAGAAGGTATGAAGATCCAAATTACAGAAAGATTCATTATCTGGAAACCCCCAAGTCCCAAGCATTCTGGATAAGGCCCCATACCTGTATATAGTTTGTATATACATGTTTTTATTTCTTGCAAAGCAAGAACTTAATTTTGTTTGGTGTGACACTCTATTGCAGTGATTTTCAACCTTGTGCCTCCAGCTGTTAAGAAACTACAAGTCCCACAATGCATTTGCCTGACTGTGGCTGTCAGACTCCTTCATTGCATTGTGGGACTTGTAGTTCCTTAACAGCTGGAGGCACAAGGTTGAAAATCACTGCTCTATTGCATGAGATACATTTGTGTGTTAGCATGTGTGAATGTGTTTAGTTCTGTATAGTGTAATTACATGAAAGGAACAGCAGTGAAATAGTTATGTTCTAACAGTGTTTTTGATGTGGGCAGATGTATGGTCAGGTTTAATGACATGTGCTGCTGTATTTCATGGATGTCATACAGCAGCATCAGCTTCTTGTATCTTACTAGCTGATATTGTTTCCATTCGGGGCATAATAGCCCACTTGCTTCATCCACTTCTTTCAATACTTCTTTTAGGCAAGTAAAAGTAATCATTTTTAATCTTGCAAAGAAACATAAGCAAAAGGTTACATTTGGAAAGATTTTTCCAGTTCACCTAAGGTGGCATTGCTTACTAAAATGGCCTGAATGTCCTTTAATAAAAAAAAAAAAAATGGTTAATCACAGAAGGGGTAGCTGTCTCTAAAGGAACTGTAAAGTGTAAAAATAAAAAGTGGGTAAATAGATAGGCAGTGCTTCCAAGTGGAGCAGAGATTGGCCCTTAAAGGAGAAATCAACCAAAAAGTTAAAGGGATACTCTCATGGGAAAACATGTTTTTTTCTAAACACATCAGTTAATAGTGCTGCTCCAGTAGACTTCTGCACTGAAATCCATTTCTCAAAAGAGCAAACAGATTTTTTTATATTTCATTTTGAAATCTGACATGGGGCTAGAGATATTGTCAATTTCCCAGCTGCCCCAAGTCATGTGACTTGTGCTGTGATAAACTTCAATCATTCTTTACTGCTGTACTGCAAGTTGGAGTGATATCACCCCCTGCTTCTCCCACCCCCTCCCCCAGCAGCCTAACAACAGAACAATGGGAAGGTAACCAGAAAACAGCTCCCTGACACAAGATAACAGCTGCCTGGTAGATCTAAGAACAGCACTCAATAGTAAAAACCCTTGTCCCATTGAGTTCCATTCAGTTACATGAAGGGTAAGGCCAGAAGGGATGATTTGAGGAGATTTGTAGCCTGGCGACTAATCACCTCTTCTTTGGGGAGACAAATCTCCCCGAACCGCTTCCCCCTGCCTTCCAGCGGCTTAAATTAATAATTGCCTGCGCCTATTCACACGCAGCACTGGCTTTTCCGAAGTTGCTTCGAGCGATTTCGGAAAAGTGCAGTGCCGCGTGTGAATAGGCGCAGCCGATTATTCATTTAAGCCACTGGATGGCAGGGGGAGGCAGTTCAGGAAGATTAATCGCCAGGCGACGAATCTCTGCAAATCTTCCTGTTTGGCCTGAGCCTAAGAAGGAATAACAGCCTGCCAGAAAGCAGTTCCCTCCTAAAGTGATGGCACAAGTCACATGACCAGGGGCAGCTGGGAAATTGACAAAATATCTAGCCTCTTGTCAGATTTCAAAATGAAATCTAAAAAAATCTGTTTGCTCTTTTGAGAAATGGATTTCAGTGTAGAAGTCTGCTGGAGTAGCACTATTAACTGGTGTGTTGAAAAAAACATGTTTTCCCATGACAGTATCCCTTTAAAAAAAACCCTATCCCCTACACTACATAGACCACCTCTCCAGCCTAGTTGCTACCCTGGCAAATGCCCCTAACTTTTTACTTACCCCACCGTGCAGATTCAGGGATCGGTGTTCACAGCAGCCATCTTCCTGGTCATCTGTAATCTTGGTGTCTTCTGGCACTTCGTAAAATTCCGCCAATTTCGATGCATACACAGCTGTCGCAATCCGGGAAATTGCTCCAACTGTGCATGCACCAATATGCAGCTCCATTCATGAAGATTACTGAAGACCCGGAAGATGGCTGCTGTGAACTCTGATCCCTGAATCTGCACCAAGGTGTAAGTAAAGAGTTAGGGACTTTTGTTGGGGTAGCAGCTAGGCTGGGTGGGGGTCGGAGGAGGGAGGATGATCTATGTAGGGTAGGGTTTTTTAACTTGTGAGTTGAGTTCTCCTTTAAGTGCCTGCTTAGCTGCACTCAGTCCAAAGCTGTGCCTGTCAGTGTAGTTACAAGGAGCTGCCAGTTACATTGGATTACATCCACCTGATTAAAGGCGGAAAGAACAGTAACCATAATACAAAATGAGTGCCCTTGCCCAAAAGCAGATTCTCTTGTGTGGCTTACCCTAACACAGCACAGTGTGGAATAAAGGGTCTCTCTGTGAGCTGGAAAACCAAATGTTTCTTGTATTAACTCTTACAATGTACGAGCCCTACTGCTCTGCCGTAACACTGACCCTTAGAATTGTGACTGTCGTGAGACAGTACTCCCTCTGGCAAGGCAATAAATGATTACAGCTGAGATCGTTAAATGCATTTACAACCGGTATGGGTTTTTTTAATAAAAATTAATTAATAAAAATTATTTGGGTTACAGGTTTAATTTGAAAAGGACTTTTTATTACAAAGCTTATGTCTGGTTGACAGGTCCCCTTTCATTTATGAGTCCAGAATCCATGCATGTAGATCAAAATGAGCCCCTTTAATAATAATAATAATAATAATAATAATAATGTAAAATTTGTTTGTTCAATAGACACCATTAATTAAAATGAGATGCATAGTTCATTCATCACAATTTGAGGTCATACATCAATTTGAGGCCACAAAGCTATTCTGAGTCCACAGGAGAAAAAATGTCAAAACAATTCAATGCTCCAATGGAAGTTTTACCTAATCTGTGTAAATCTAGATTAGTGATGCATGGGTTAAAATTTCTTGGACTCCTGCAGACCTTGATCCAAATTAGCTAAACCCTCCACACCATGCTGATTTATATATCTGTGCCTGTCTATGAACAGGGCAGGCTCGAGCATATAAATGACGACAATGGCTGCTGTGCAAAGATGGGCTGAGATCCCTATAACCCTGTGCAGGAGCCCACTGGTTAGCTAAACTGCCCGACTCGATGTTTAATCTAGATCTTTCTTCCTTGTTTCTCCAACCGGAGGTGCAAACTTTAAAGGGATACTGTCATGGGAAAAATGTTTTTTTTCCAAAATGCATCAGTTAACAGTGCTAATCAAGCAGAATTCTGCATTGAAATCCATTTCTCAAAGGCGCAAAAAGATTTTTTTTATATTTCATTTTGAAATCTGACATGGGGCTAGACATATTGTCA
>CM044446.1:42677866-42691328 GCA_024363595.1 Xenopus borealis | reverse complement strand
TTTGAAATCATAATCACTACACAAACTGCTCAAAATTTTACTTACCCAGGTGGTTTGGCCTGATAACATGAACACAACAGTTGAAACCAAATAAAACTAAAATGTCTATGCCCATATTTGACAGATTCTGTGTCTATGGAGAACAGTTATACACATTTTACAGCAATTCGTGTAGCTGCTTCAAAAAAGACACATTCAGGAATTAATTCTATGTAGGTATTAGTGTTCTCCTATGTGTTTTTTTTGTTGCATTACAGATAGTGTTGCCATCAGGCCAGTATTTGACTGGCCTGGCTAGTAATACACCAGCTAAGGTCAGCACTGGTATAACAAAATCACCAGTAATTTACTTGCCTATAAACTGCCCTGCAAATCCCTCCCTCCTCTTATTTCCCTCCACTGTCAATCTTCCCTTCTACCCACATGCCTGCCCATTCCCCCCCAGTCCTCCAACTTCCCCTCACATTTTCCAGCCCATTCAATTTGCCCACCTGTTGTCCTGCCCTATACTTCAGAGCCCCACCCTGTGTGACTTCATGGACCATACCCTGCCCAAAGACCAGTGTAAGGTAAAAAGATGAAGTGTAGGTGAAGCCATCTATCTCCACGCTGTTTACTGCCCAGATTATATGGTTGTTGTGTGTAATCTATTAGCTCTTGATTTTCCATTTAAACTGTATAAATTCTTCCTAATTAACTCCCCCCCATCTCGTTTCCAGCTCTGTATACTTCAAGCAAAAATGTAATATAAGCTTCAGCATACTAAAATAAGAAACGTTCTAAATACATTCAATTTAAATTCTGTACCGTTTCTGAAATAATCAAGATTATCTTCACTTTCCCTCTCTCAGCATCTGTTTCTCCTCGTTCTGTCTTCATGCAGGAGTTGGGTGACAGATGAATGATCCAATATATGTTATAGGGGGGCCTTCCATTCCTAGAAGATGTATTAGGGCCGGTACACACGGGCGTTTTGGACCTGCGCTCCCCTGCGTTGCGTTTGGCTGCGCTCAGCCGCAGGGGAGCGCAGGTCTAGACGCACCTCATTTTGTTCAATGAGGTTGTACCCACGAGACGCGTGTTCGTGTGAGTACAGCCCCATTGAAAATAATTGAGTGCTTCTATACCTGCGCTCCCCTGCGGCTGAACGCAGCAAAACGGAACACAGGGGAGCGCAGGTAAAAACGCCCGTGTGTAAGGGCCCTTAGAGCTCACTATTAAAATCACCTGACATCATGACTCTCTACATGCAGAATTTGTGCAAAAGGCAGTTGTTTTGTTAGATCTTGCTTGTACTGGAACCAGTTATTTGAGTGAGCTTTAATGCATCTTCTAGGAAAGGAAGCCCCCTATAACATATATTGGATCATTCATCTGAAAAAAAAAAATATATATTTTCTAGTTGTACAGCTATGATGCATTATAATATAATGTTAATAGAGATATAGTATGTATCTGAACTCTCTTAATTAGCAATGCCATGTCCTTTATATTATACCGTGACCCCAGGATAGTATGTAATATACAGTATTTTTTCCCGCAGCAAATAGCATTGAATCTCGATTAGAGAACAAAAACAGTTCAGCCAGCCAGTACCTGCAGATCTGTGACAGCATTGCTGCAAATCGAGCACTTAAACAGAAAGCCAGAAAAAGGAAGCGAGGGGATGCACGGCAGTGGCAAACTGGTAGGTTTTTAATCCATTCAAATGTAACCTTTGACATACTGAGAAAGGTCTAATGGGGGAAACAATAGTATTTTTTCAAGAATAGTCCCCTACTGAGCACTGTGCTCCACTACCAGTGCTTCTCAAACATCATTACGGATACCTGCTTGCTCAAAATTTTAGTCATAGGTGCTTTAACCTTTTTTTTTAAGGGGCCCAAAACAAGTAATGAAATCCTGGTGTAGAAAAAGTAATGTACATTGGTTTATAAATTGAGTTGGCAAGTCTAATCACTGCTAAGGCAGAAACATATCTACTGGATGGCATGAATGTAAGTGCGCATACACAGAATCATAAAAGCTTCCTAGTTGGATCCTCTATGCAGAATTTGTATGTGGCCCTCCTAGCAGCTTGCCTGACTGCTGAGCAGTTAATGAATTCCATTGGGTGATAACCACATTGGTGCATAGATGCAGTCCTCTCTAATACCATTTTACCCTTGGGGGTATCAAAAGTTGGGCACTCCTAAGTGACTACTTTAACTTACCTGAGACCCCGGCTGGTGCTCCTATTCAGCAGAAAACCGCTCCAGCCAGGTGTTCTTCAAGCAAGAAAAGCGGATTGATCATTTTCCTGCTTCTTTGGGTCTTCTCGCGGTTGTGCATACGCAGTAGAGCCAAAACTCAAACTTTAACAAAAAACCCAGCTACGTTTTGGAACCCCAATTGTATAATAGTATTTGTTCTCTTTTAACAGGCTTCTTGGTACAACAATCTTTGACCTGGCTGCCAAACATCAGGTCAGCCTAATTAGGTCCAGCACAGGCAAAGATCATTTGGAGAGCTTGCCAGATGAGTAGATCTGTATGTGCATGCCCAATTTTATAAACCAATGCAAAGCTCTAAGAGTAGTAGTAAATACAAAATAGTCTGAACAATACAGATAATAATACAGTGCTCAAATAAAATAATGCTCTTAAATGTCCATTAATCCTTTATAAGTGTGACTAGAATACCCAAAATGTGCACTAGGATTGCTAATAAAAGTGGTTATTCCTTGAAAAGACATGGTACCTGTACTGACATTCAGCTATGGCATAGTCTGTTAAAGGAACAGTAACATTAAAATAAAGAAGAATAGGGAGACAGATAATCCTGCAGTATACATGAAATGGTTGATCTGAAAGGAAATGGAAAGAAGTACTTTTCTACCCAGGTCACCAGATGGATGTTTGGCCTATCAATGCATAAGTCAAATTAGGTCTCTTGGCCTTGAAATCATAGTCTGTGACGGTCCATCTCCTGAATCTAGTGTGTTGCTTCACTGATTAGATTTTTACCCAGGCCATTTGATGAACAAGCCCCAGTTAAATGGATACTGGTGTGTTTTTAAACACACCAGTTAATAGTGCTGTTCCGGCAGAATTCTGCACTGAAACCCTTTTTAAAAAGGAACAAACAGATTTTTTTAATTTAATTTTTAAATTTCACATGCGGCTAGACATATTGTCAGTTTCCTAGGAGCTCCCAGATCATGTGACTTGTGCTCTGATAAATTTCAGTCACTCTTTGCTGCTACTTCCCCCAGTAGCCCATCAGCAGCCTATCAACAGAACAATGGACAGTTAACCAGATAGCAGCTGACACCTCTGCTGAAGGATTTGTTTGCATTGCTAAAATACCTAGTGGTAGACATGAGAATAGCACCAAAGCAGAAACACCCTGCTTTTTTCCTGCTTCGGTGCTAGTCTCATTCAGGATCTTAGCTAGGGAAGCCAACCCAAGTCGTTGTATACTTCAATGGGAAGGGAAGAAACAATAGCTGTCTCAAAGCCGTTCCATCCGGAAGTGCTGGCTCCTTCTCAAAACTTAATATCAGGCACAAAGCACAGAAATGACTGCCTCCATACCAATATTGCAGCTAAAAAACAATACATTTTTTTGGTTCAAGAATACAATTTTAAATAGTAGAGTGAATTATTTGCAATGTAAACAGTGTAATTTAGAAATAAAAAGGAAGCCATAAAACTCATGACCGGATCCTTTTAAATATTGATCAATGAGGTGTTGCATTGGGCCCATGTGCATGTTGTAGGTTGCCAGGCACCTTTAGAGTAAAGGCACTAAACATATTAGTTCTTTTAAGAATGAATTACAATGTCAGATTGTTGAAATCACAAAAGAAATGTTAAGGTCAATAGTAATGAGCATTAATACCCAGCCTTTAGAGCTATAGAGATCAGATTAAACATTGTAGGCCTCTTCTCTTGGTTTTCCGTGTTTCTCCCAAGTACACTCTATAAATGTACTGTGCATTTTATCTAAGAAAAAGGGTAAAAAAAATGTAACTTTATGCTTGTATTTATTGTGCAGCTGTCATAATAGGTCCAGACGGTCAGCCATTAACTGTGTATCCTTGTCACATATGTGGGAAAAAGTTTAAATCCAGAGGGTTTTTGAAGAGGCACATGAAGAATCACCCAGATCACATGATCAAAAAGAAGTATCAGTGCACAGACTGTGATTTCACAACCAACAAGAAAGTCAGTTTCCACAATCACCTTGAGAGCCACAAACTCAGCAACAAGGGGGACAAAACACACGAGTTTACAGAATACACCAGGAGGTATCGAGAGGCGAGTCCTTTGAGCTCTAACAAGCTGATACTGAGAGATAAAGAGCCGAAACTGCACAAGTGCAAATACTGTGACTATGAGACGGCTGAGCAAGGACTCCTCAATAGGCATCTCCTAGCCGTCCATAGCAAGAACTTTCCACATGTGTGTGTTGAATGTGGCAAGGGATTCCGACATCCCTCAGAGCTAAAGAAGCACATGAGGACCCACACAGGGGAAAAACCGTATTTGTGCCACTTCTGTGAATTCCGATGTGCCGATCAATCAAATTTAAAAACTCACATCAAAAGCAGACATGGCACAGATTTGCCCTTCAAGTGCGAGCAGTGCCCACAGGCATTCACCGACGAGAAGGAACTCCTGCAGCACACAGAGCTTTTTCAGGGCCACAAAACTCATCAGTGTCCCCATTGCGACCACAAAAGTACCAACTCAAGTGACCTTAAACGGCATGTTATATCTGTGCACACGAAGGATTTCCCTCACAAGTGTGAAGTTTGCGAGAAAGGATTCCATCGTCCTTCAGAACTCAAAAAACACAGCGAAACCCACAAAGGCAAAAAGATACATCAGTGCAGACACTGTGACCTTAAAACGTCCGACCCTTTTATATTGAGCGGGCATATACTTTCTGTGCACACTAAGGATTTGCCCTTTAAATGCAAAAAATGCAAGAGAGCGTTCAGGATCCAGCCGGAGCTTAAAAAGCACATGAAAACCCACAGCGGCAAAAAGGTGTACCAGTGTCAGTATTGTGAGTACAGCACTACAGACGCCTCCGGATTCAAACGGCACGTCATCTCGATACACACAAAAGACTATCCCCATAGATGCGAGTTTTGCAAAAAGGGATTCCGTAGGCCGTCGGAAAAAAATCAGCATATAATGAGACACCATAAAGAGGCATTAATTTAATGTGCACTATTGGTATTGTCGAAGTGGAGGGACATCAGATAAGCTGTTCACCTTGTTCCAGTGTCTGGTTTCTTACCATTCAGTGTAAAATAACATATTGGGGCATAGCAGGATCAGGACAATACACTACAGAGCAGAATCAAAAATCATGATTCTTTCATGAACAGGCATGGAACAGGTGCATGTGGCCAGTGGGCACATGTTAAGAGCACAGAAAGGGCTTCACCTTAGCGCAGGGATAGCCAGCCTTCATCATTCCCACCTTTGCTCAACTACCAGAATCCTTTCAAGCCAAGAAAACCAGGCCTGTTGAGAGTTGTAGTTCAGAATCAGCTAGAGAGCCACAATAAGGTTGAATATGTGCACCACAACAGGAGGGAATCAACATTCTGTGAATAATTACTGCTTATTCCTTGTTTTACATTTTGCCTATAAAGTAAAGTTGGGGGGGGATGTCAAGCTCACAGCCTACCAGCTGTTGTAAGACTCTCCATACGTTTATATCTTCTGCTGCCCAGCATGTGAGGCTTCTGGGAGTTACAGTTGAGAACAGCTGGAGGGCTGTAAGTGCAATGTTCCTGGTTTAGGCCCTCTTCCATTCTTGGGAATCTTCAGTTGCAGTGATCTGGCCACCAGTTATGAAATAATACGGTAGCATTCGGACTCTAAGGTCACATACTACAAGTTGTTAAGGTGCTAGAATAAATGACTTTTGTACATATTTTTTCCATTTTTAACTGGTGTTGCTGCTGAATGTTGTTTGGTGGACACTTGTTTTATTGTATGTATGGGTCTATGTACGAGTCTAAAGCTTCTTTTTTTAACAGTATATACGGAACACTCTATTCTGGCAACAACAGATTTAGCTTTTTTTTCTTTGACTGCATCATCTGATATATGAATTGGTTTGAGCCTTGGCCTTCAGAAAGCTCCCCTGTGCATTTCTCTGCAAAAGGAACATGCACAGGTGGTAAGTGAAGCTTAACACTGATCTGATCAGGAATCAGTGGAATTCATAAAGCCTAGCTTCAGATGATATATACGGTATTTAACCAGAACCCATTCTGCAGAATTTCTTCCATTAGCAGTGTATAAAATATGCATCCCCTGGAAACAAGTCTGTGTGTTAGCATGCTGCACATCCCAGTCGTGTAGGGCTTTGTAAGAGAAGAGAACTGTCCATTCATCCTATTTTTGTAATGTTTTTGGTTTTTAATTCATGTTGCACAGTCTTCTAGAGAAGACTCTAAATCCATGTTGTCCTGTCTGTGTTTCCTGATAATGTTTACTTTTCTTTCGTTTTTGCACATGTGAGAATCTTCGTTTGGTTTTTATACAATATAAATGAACTTCAGAACGCGGTTATTACTTCCGGAAGAGAATAAAAACCTTTGTTGTTTATGTGGCTGTAAACGCTGTAAGACAAGACTGTACCTGGTAACGTGGAATTCATTTTTCTTCTTCGTGTGTTTACTCATAATGAGCATACAATAAATATGCGCATCTCTTGCACATTTACCGGACCAGGAAATGTTCCCCTTTTTATTACCGAGAGAACGGCTTTTATATGAGCAATGCTGGAGACACGCACATGTCAAGCCAACTAACTAGCAGTAATTAGAAGCTACAATTCTCAGCAACAGTCGTATGGCCATGGATTATGCCTTTAAGTCTGGCCTTCCACAATGTGAAAAGATCCTGTTAGGAACCAGATTGCAAATGGGTCCAGGTCAGGTGGCCATACTAGTAGGAACATCTGCCTGGAGCAAAGATGCTTCTATTTATTATTTTTAATATATCACAGCCAAATTACAGTTATTCCTGAAATCATTCTAAATGGCACAGACACTCCAGCACTCAGACAGGGGTACATTGTCTTAGTATTGCCAGCACAGCTGCTAATGGGATTGCAAACTGTCAGTAACATGCTGCCATCTATCATTTTATTGGCTGAGAATGAGCTGCCCCACTGAATCCATGTAAAATGTACACAACACACATACCGTGCAATTGTACTGCTAATGTTGTCAGCAGCGGGATGGGGCTCATTCACAAGACAATTAAATCTTGGGGCTATGCAGTACCTACAGTTATCAAGTATTTTATATTTCCCCTTTATACTTGGGTATAAATACTTAGGCATAGGTGGTAACAGCTGATTTTTTCCCTACATTGTGGGATTCAAGGCCCCATTTCCACACACAGTGTACTATGTGTACCTTCTATTTGCGAAAGAGTCCAATAGCGGCAAGAGGAAAAAAAAACATATACTTTGTCTTTCAAGATGTGGCAACGTAAGACACATGGTTGTTTTTACAACTTTATTTTTTTTTTTAAGCGCCATAAATCCTTGTTCCACATTGTAAGAGCTAAGAAATATGACATACGAAAATGACAGTTGTATAGAAAATTACATATAAAAAGCAAAAAGCCATATGCACCAATCATGCACATATAACTTTTCCAAAATATACCCCCATCTATATTGTTAAAGGAGAACTAAACCCCCCAATAATAAAAATCCCTACCTACTACACCAGTGATTTTCAACCTTGTGCCTCCAGCTGTTAAGAAACTACAAGTCCCACAATGCATTTGCCTGACTGTGGCTGTCAGACTCATTCATTGCATTGTGGGACTTGTAGTTCCTTAACAGCTGGAGGCACAAGGTTGAAAATCACTGTACTACACTACTTATTCCCCTCATCACATAGGCAATTACCCCTGAAAGTGCTCCTAATTCTTTACTCACGTATAGGGGGGGGGGGGGAAATAAGCAGGGTAGTGGGTTTTATTATTGGGGGGTTAGTTACACTTTTGATTGATTCAAGAAAAAAAAAAAACTATACCTCAACAACACAACTCGTTCATGTTTCCCACCTATGCATCTATGAAATGGGGTGTTGTCTTGTGCATAAGAAACACTTCATAGAGAGAAAACCCACAGCAGAACCATGGTGTTTACCTTGGGTTACAATAGCTTTAAAGGGTCACTAGACCTAAAGAACAATTACTGCGCTCTCAGGCTAGAAACGCTGTATTTTATATACTGAGGTTTCGGCAGCCCAATAATAGTAATTATCCAATTCTTCAAAGTTGCCCACTGCATCTTGCCCTGTTGGATTTTGTTAGGTCATCTTCTTGACTGTCAGTGACACTGCACAGCCTCAGTGTGCTCCTGGACAGCTGCAGACAGATAAACTCAGTGGTTGTTGGAAATCGACAATAGTAAAGCAGGGAATAACGGTCACTGAAGCTCATCACAAATGGACATTGCTGTCTCCCTGTAGCGATGTGTCAGGGATTGCACTGTGCACATTGTGAAGAAGCACCAGCTAAAGAAACGGCATCATGCAGGTAAGTGGTACATCAATCTCTACCCATTTTCATTTATACGCAAGTCATCTATTAAAGGAAAACTATACCCCCAAAACGAATACTTGAGAAACAGTGGGGGTATAGTTTTCCTTTAATAAACACATTCATGATTTTTTTTAAATGCAGCCTAACAATTATACACATCAATTTGAGGAGTTTTAGCATTATTCAATAGACGCTCCAATGCAAAAATATTTTTATATTACAGAGCTTCTAGTCTTTTTCAGTACAAGATCCAGTCCATATATTTTTTGCCACAATGAGAGCAATCATTTTTATTTTGTAGTTTGGGGGGGGGGAGGTGTTAAACTGACCCAGACTTGTGAATGAAATTGTGGCCTTTCTAAGTGATGGTAAATGTAAAGAAATGCAAAGAATAAATGTTTTGTCCTGATAAATAAATTTATAGGCTTATTCTCACTTGTCTGAAATGAGCTGGAATAGAATCAAACATGGATTTAGTTTCTGGCACTTGATCAGATATAACCTAACATTGTCAGGGCAAAGAGCAAACACGTCTCGGACCAGCAAGATAAATTGCTTTCACAGAAATGAAATGAATAATCTACACTAAAAAAAACAACCTCCCTTTCTTATTTAAGGCAAACTGACCAGACTCCAAGTTATAGAAATGCTCAGCTCTAATACTCTAATGTACAGATAATATTTATGGTTCCTAGCAGCTGAGCTAAAACTGCAAAACAATGTATAGGCAGCTTTTAATTATAAAACAGGTTTTCATTGCACCTGAGGAGGGGGTTATCCCCCAAAAGCTTGTGCTGTGTTTTCTGCTGTAATCAATGGATTGAAAGGCATTGGCCACAGGTGTGCTCCTTCCATACAAAGATACTGGATACTACTTGGTCTGGAAGCAGCCAGGAAGTGTATGCACCCTTGACAACCAAGTAAGTGGTGTGCTGAGGAATTTTGCATTAAACTGTGAATATGTGAGACCTGAATGTTACTGGGAAGGGCAAGGTTCATGTGCAGGTATTATTGAAACAAAGTAACCAATCACATTTTGGCCAAACCTGACGGCAACAATGCCTCACTTTGCCAGGACTCCATAAACATCTGCACCATCAAATGTGATTTATTTCTAAAATGCAAGAATATCTCCTGGGCACAATTGGCAGATATGAAGAACTCCCAAGGTGTGTGTGTATGTGGCTCTTAGTAATGGACTGATCCTCTGAGACTGAAAAATAGCATGCCTTAATTAGAGAAGTCCCCAGACTATTACTGGACAAGCCATTCTGGGAATAGCCCTGTTCTGCGCAGTCTCCTTCATTCCTGTAAGAAGCAAGCAGTTCTTTAAGTTGTGTCAAAGTATTCCTGTCACAAAATAAATAGAGCTTGTTACCCTTTTATAAACAATACCATACACAACACTGTTAAATGGGCCCCTTAGTACCAACTAAACCTTTCCAAATACCTCATGTCAACAGAACTGAATAAATGCATTGCTGTGGTGTATTGATAGGCAGCTGCTCATATATAATTTAGAACAGCTGTCCCCAACCTTTTTTAATCCGGGGACTTGTGTAGTGGCAAAAATATTTTTTAGGGGTTGGGGGGTCAGCGTCCAATCTATTTCATTTCAGGCTACGCTCCGCAGCCCAGTCCAAGACTGTCCAAGGCTTGGTAATGGGCCGAGGCCCGGTGGTTGGGGACCTCTGATTTAGAATGTTGCTTTCACTGGCAGTTTTGGTAAGTTCTGCGCCTTCCCTGTAATTTGGATCAGTTTTCAGGGCTAAGGAATCCTCCATAGTCAGCCCTACACAATGCTTCCTCCATCTGCTGACAGGGTTCCTGTATGCTACTTCCTTTATATTATATTGGCCCTTCTGCATCAGAATGGATTTTGGAGAGCTGTCAGTGGCTGGAGAAAGGCTGAATAGTGAAGCTTCTGAGCCCTTACAACTGAAATCAGATTACAGAGAGAGAGCAGAATGGATGGCAGATGTTCATGTACAGTTGTGTTCAGAATAATAGCAGTCCAATAGCAGTCTACATGACAAATAATTTACTTGTAGGTGTAGTATAGTTATAGAACCCCAACTAGTCATGACCTGCATGCTGCTTAATCTGTGTAATTGAATCATTAATTGAGGCTTGTTCCAAATAATAGCAGTGTAGAGTTCAATTAGTGAGGTCATTCATTCTATGAAAAAAAGGTGTCAATTATGGCCCTTATTTAAGGAAGGAAGGCAGCTAATGCTGTACATGCTGGTTTCAACAAGGCAGCGACCCCAAACAAATGTAAATGAGCATCATCTTGGTTCCAGACAAACACGATTGACCTTGATCCAATAGAAAACTTGTGGGTGACATCAAAAATGCTATTTCTGAGGCAAAACCAAGAAATGTAGAAGAATTGTGGAATGTAACAGGGGCCAGAAGTAGGTCAACTTAATGCAACACAGATTTGCAGCAGTTCTCAGGAACACTGCTTATACAACTAAATATTAGGTCAGTGATTCAAAGGAAAGCAAAATATTGAGCCATTTTCCAGTGTATACAGTGAATGTTTGAGTTTGTAATGAAGAATACAGACACTGCTATTTTTTGGAACAGCCTAATATTCCATTTTCTTCACTTTCTGTAAAGGATTTGGCATATAATGTGCAGTGTTCCTAATGCACTTGCATGTATGGAAATAAAAAAAACTATTATAAGGATTTTGAGCGTTATTCACTGTTTAAACACACTGTTATTATTCTGAACATACTTGTACATATGTTTTGGTGACCAAAACTTGACAAAGGTGTATGTGTAACCATGTATTGTGATACGAACACAACTGTGCTACCAAATTGTACCCACTGTATTAGAGCTTATTTAGCTGCAAAAAGGTTTGCTTACGTGCTTCCACATCTCTCCTGTTCTCTCAATGACAATTGTCTGGGATTCTTTCACTGGCCCTGTAGCGTTATAATCTGACAAGAGCCCAAGGATGGGATAATGTTTTCTGTACCTGTAAAATAACACAGAGAACATATTTGCATGCATCTACTTTCAATATATTTAAATTTCTGTTCCACCATGGCATAAATTGTAAATCACAGAAATGAAATAAATAATATATTTCAATGGTTTTCTATGGAATCCGTGATCTAGTGTAGACGGCATTTTCTTTTAGAAAATATATTGCAAAGGGGCCTAACCCGACAACTAACTTACTTCCCATAAGCAACTTGTATTTATTCTTTCCTGGCAAACATATATAGACTTCTCAGAGAAGCAAACACTGCAGCAAACACTGCCCACTTGCTAAGACTTTTGAGATGTCTTTCTTGGCTCTAACAAGGTCGTTTACAGGACTAAAAACGCTGCCCTGGATAATTCTGCCATCATAGTAACAATCTAAGCCATTAAACATGACTGAATAGTTCCTTGGGAAGTGAAGCATTATTAACCATTTCAGTTGAGTAGTATATGCAAAAGATTGTATTTCTAATATTGAAATTTACAATTTAATTTTTCACCTTATAACCTCCTAAAACAGCTTGGGGGGGGGGTCAAATAAACAAGTGGCATAGATCAAAGAGCTTACTGGAAGCAGAATCTTTTTTTGCAAGCACCATAGAGCAAAATGTATGGCACTAGAACAGTAAGGCAGACTTTATAATAAAACAATTTATAATTAGTCTTATTTGCAAAACATGAGGTTACCTTTATATTGTTACTATCTGTACCCTTGTTAAGGGGGCCCAGTCTGAAAGCCAGTTAGGGGGATATTTGGGGTGAGTGCTTATTTGTGCCCTGGGTACCCCTGGAACGATAGCAGGGTGACTGTTACCCCAATGTTTATCCACAACATCAGCACGTTGGCCCAATGAATAATCTAAAATGTTTACCTAATGAACTGGTCACTGTAATTCTGTACTTACTGTAATGTAAAAACACTGCCTTACTTTTTTGTGATGACTGCTTTGGTTACACCTTTTGACTCTCTTTCTTGACGCAATCTGAAAAGTTCCTGCAAGTGAGAGAATAATACAGTGCTTGAAATGTATAAAGTGGTATACAGTCCCTGTTAAATTGGTTCAGCTATGGCATTTGGGATTAAATCCTGGATGCAGGTATTAGTTGCTGATAACCAGTGATGGACATGCGCATAAATTACAATTAGAACTTTGTGCCTCTCACCTCTTGTTGTCTCTTAATTAAAGATTCCCTTTCCTCCAGTGACGATGTAAGCTCCAGCAGCCTCATCTGCAAATCACTGCTGCTGCCTTCTCGCGTCACCACTTCCTGCTGGAATTTAGTAATCTGGCTCTAAAATTTAAACATAAAAAAAAAAAATCCTCATTTGGTGAGGTTGTCAAATGAGCAGATATGTCCATCTTTAGGTGATTGATAATCAGACTGATATGCTTGATTAGTCCTAAAGCCAGCTGATATAGATAGGATCACAACAGCAGGGGTACAGTCAGTTGTGGAAAGGGCATCATCACCGAACCACTATATAGCAGTAGTGGCGTGACCAGATATACACAGATATAGAGTGTAATGGGCTTGGACATAAACAAAAGTAGGACAGAGTTCAGATGATTTCTGTTTGCAGTGTAGTAGTGAACCTGGCCACTAGGTGGTGGAATTGCTCCAGGATAATGTTTTTGTGGTCTCAGAAATCAATGGAGTACAGAAAACCTGCTTTAGCATTTTTCTGTCCAAACTGCACCTGTCAGAAAAAAATATGCAGGACAATAGTCCTATACCTAAGTAATAGGCGGATTCTATACACTTGCCTGAGGGGTGGAGGTTACTATGGATGTTACTGTACATGGGGCCATCATTTCACCCAGGTAACAACCCTTCATTCAGAATAATTACTTATTAAAGGGCATGTAAAGGCAAAAAAA
>CM044446.1:42663506-42675962 GCA_024363595.1 Xenopus borealis | reverse complement strand
CTGTGTTTTGTTGGCCATTTTTGCCCTAACATCTAAAAGGTTTATTTACTTCTTTAAAATGAACCCCACTCCATCACAAATGGAGATTTTTTAAACATCCTCTAACAAAGACCCTCTTTTCCTCAGGAGGATGTGAGGATGTGAGACTGATATGTTTCGATGGGGTAAGGCTCTATTTTCCTGAATGCTTGAGAAATGGGGATTTTATTCATTATTGGTTTCCCATACCTAAAAAGTCTACAAAGAAAATGTAAATCTTAAATAAAGCCAATAAAATAGTTTTGCCACCAATATGGATTTGTGTATTTTTATTACACAAAAAAAAAAAAAATTGCATTTTAAAAATTAGATTTATGTGCTTAAAATGTAAATCTATGGGAGATAGACTCCTTGTAGTTCAGAGTTTTCCAGGTAACAGGTTTCTGGCTAAGAGATCAGACATCTATATACCATTGCAAATATAGTCTCACCTGCAGCCTCAGATTTTTATTCTCCTGTTGCAAGGCATTCTTTGCATATTCCAGCTCTTTAAGACAATATTCTTTGTCATTTTCAGAGTTGCGTTGAGTTAGCATTTTTTCTTCTAATCTGCTGATCATCATAGTGCGATCTTTCAGTTCTTGCTGAGGGGCGAGAGTCAGGACAATGCATATTAACTATTCCCTATTCCACTGTATATATAGTACGTCCCACCTGTTATACAGATATAGGGCCTATTATCCAGAATTCTCGGGAACTGGGGCTTTATGGTTTATGGGTCCTTCCATAATTTGGATCTTCACACCTTAAAGTGGACCTGTCACCCAGACACAAAAATCTGTATAACAAAAGTCCTTTTCAAATTAAACATGAAATCCAATTTCAAATTTTTATTAAAGCATTCATAGCTGTATTAAGCTCATTTAAAAATCTCAGCTGTCAAAAAAATAAAATATTGTCTGCCACTCCTCTATGCCTTAGGCATAGAGGAGGGGCAGATAATTACTTTCACTTTCCAGTCAGCACTTCCTAGATGCCACTGCTCCCCACACATTCCCCCAGTTCTCTTAACCATTTAATTGTGTAGCCAGGACATGGGGATGGACATTGGGTCCCCCATTCTGGTGCACAAACAAGATTCTGAGATGATACAAGGCTTGTCTTAATAACAGTGTCCATAAAATGGCTCCTGCCAGCTTGCTATAATTATGAATTCCCAGACTGAAGAAAACAAGATCAAAATAATTTATATAGTGTAATTAATGTTCATTTTGCTTGACTAATGTGATCAAATATGATTTTAAATATTTTTTTGGGACGACGGGTCCACTTTAAGACTACTAGAAAATCATGTAGAAAACAATGTAAACATTAAATAAACCCAATAGGCTAGTTGTGCTTAAAATAAGGATAAATAATATTTTAGTTTGGATCAAGTACAAGGTACCATTTTATTATTATTACAAAGAAAAGGGAAATAATTTTTTAAATTTGGTTTATTTGATTATAATTGAGTCTATGGGAGATGGCCTTTCTGTAATCTGGATAACAGGTTTCTGGATAATGGATCCCATACCTGTACTATCATGTTACGGTCTGTTAGTTACACTGTATGCCACACTCCTTTTTACATTATTGTCCCCCTTTAGTATAATATATTTGGTTCCACGTTTTACTCTGTATTCCACCCTTATTTACTGTGATGTACGGCATTCCTCCTGAGATACAATTCCTACTGTTCACATTCAAGTTCTCTATCATAGTTTTTTGTACTATAATGTATTTTACATTTAAGTACGAAGGTCAAAATATTAGTGTTTTTTAAACGGATGTCAATGAATAAAACCATTGTAAGAAATCAGAGTGGTGTAACATTGTGAACAGAATTATACCTGCTGCTGTCGATTCTTTTCTCTCAAAGATGCCAGTAAAGCTTCATACTCCTTTATTTGAGAATCCTTAAAGGCAAGATCTCTTTCAAGGCTCTTCTTGTCCGTGTCCAGTCTCTGTGAATGAAGATATACAGTACTGTTTTAAAAAGACTTAAAATGGGATTTGTATTCAAATGATAAAATGTTTGACATATTGCCATATTAAAGGACAAGTTAATCCCCAAATATTGTTTTTAAAAGTTGCAAAATTCGTTTCCCAGCAAAGACAGGTCTGTTAATCAGCTGCCTTGTCTTACATTTTCAACAGTCTGAGCCACTAGGGCAGAGAATAAAAAGTGACAAACGCTGCTTTCAATAGCAATACATTCTACTTACAACAATGGAAAGATGTAATAAATGTATATTGCAAAGTTGCTTAGTATTATATTTGCTCTTTAACAAATACCATCATCAGCTGTATTGTGTGTCATTGTGGAATTAAATGGGTTTATTAATCTGAAATACACTAGTAAAACTAAATTGACAAATGACTACTCTAAGTAACCTAATGTAATACTAATAGTGTTACAGTATATCGCCACGTGGGCTACTACTTCATGTACATATATGCCAGCTGCAGAAATACATTTGTCAGCAATGACTTTCAGGCACTATTCTCACACAAATCTACTATCACACATAATCCACACAGAACTCTGTATTACTGATAGTGTAATGCAATGAGATACAGAATATGTATGTATGACTGGAAACTTACATTCAGGTCATCTTGCAGGTGAATCAGCTCCTCACGCAGGCTGTTGAAGGTGTTTAGCACCAGTCTCATTGATTTGTCTGAGGTTTGTCTCATCTGACAGTGACAGAAAACAGACATATTCTTTTATTTTATTCAACACCCAAAGGAGCTATGGCCTAGGTCCATTTTATTAGGAGATATCATCTTGCAGCTCTGCTGCTGTTTTTTCTATTTCAATAACAATATTCCTAAAGTTTAGGGACACATTTATAGTCTATTCCTTGCAGTGCAGTACTCAAATGTATTTTTGTTACATAACACCATTACCAAGACAATGTCATCACAGATCATAGTTCTGCTTAAGCACATACAATTTCTCACCAATACTTTGGCTGTCACTGTTAAAGCTCACAACAAGCAATGAAACCATTTTAAAATTCGTTTTTATGTCAACACCCATAAATACATTATATAACTTTCTAAAGCAGAAACTCCTCACTTTGTTCTCTTATAGACCAAAGACAGATGCACCATAAATCTATGCCAGCAGCACCAGCACTCAAAGCATTATTCTGCAGGGAAATTTGAGCATATTTGTTTCTGCATTCAGAGCTATGTAGCCAATGTTAATGTCACTGAGCTTCATCAACAATAATGGTTAGGCTAGTGACAAATGGCAAGTTTCGGGGAGATTTAGTTGCCCAGCGACAAATCGCCTCTTCTTGGAGCAACTAATCTCCTGACGACTATGATCTAAATTGTCAGTGGGATGGCACTCTGAGCTCTTTGTTTTCCTGAAGTCGCCTCGTGAGTAAACTTTGGGGGACTTCAGAAAACAAAGTGATCTTAGTGTCATCCCGCCAGCAATTTAGAATGTAGCTTAGTCGCCCGAAGAAGAGGCGATTTGTCGATGGGCGACTAAGTCTCCTCAAATCTTTGCGTGTTACTAGCCTTAAGGAAGGCACAACACACTTATTCTCCCTACCTGTAGGAGGTAACGAATCTGCTGCTTTGTGAGTTCAGACACTCCTTTTGGGATTAACGATTCAATATCCTGCAAAAAACAAATCAGTTTAAGGATTATGTATATTTTTAATATCTTGCTTTCTGATGTAGATAAACATGCTTTTGCAATTAAATATTGCGTAGCTGGATAAATAATTTTATATAAACCAATATATGTTTACTGAAAAATAAGCAGGATAGTAAAAGGCCTGCCTGTATTACACAGATCAAAGAAGCAAAACATAAATATTTCTCTGGTCTATATGCTTATCACTATGATAGTTAGAACTATACTATACAAATAGTTAGAATAGCAAATCATAATTGAAAATAGACATGTAATAAGGTTTCAGTTAGTAGCTAGCAACATTAGCAATAGCCTCAAGGGACCAGAGGATTCGTTTATCCAATATGATGAAATTGTTTGGTATCATGGGCACACATCCATATACTGTACCATTAAATATCACCGTGTACACACACACACTAGTCTGTTTGATGCCCTCAAGCCTAGACATTCCCCATGATCCTAGTTCAGTAAATGAAACCTACTGAATGTATCATTTAGCAATCATCCATGCTGCAGCCATAGGGAAGAACTACAGGGCATTTGCCCTCTGAAAGTCACAACCGCCCTTGTTTCAATTCTGATACATTAGCCAAGTAGGAATCGTGAAATCATATTAAATCCGTGAGCTCCAAGTGCAATAATTGACCAAGACAGTGGCACGTTACTAATAGTTAAATATGCTCCAAGTTTCTCCTTGCAGGTAAATAAACAGATCATTAGTATGAAGTTTTAGCAGTACAAAACGGACTTTAACTGAGCATGCTCTTTGTGCAAGATCACTGGAAAGAGAAGGTCCTCTGGTCCTCAAAGGCCCACTGGAGGGGGCTGGCCCAGGCACAGACACTACACTGTTCTACAATTGCATTAAAAAGGCCTGATGTCGCATGTACATGTACAAAAATCCCTGAAGTCAGAGAGGTGCTCAGCATCACTATTGCTCTGTAAATATTTTGCCAACACACCCTTTCACAAGAGGCAATGATGTCCAGCAGATTCTCTTTCCACATATTTGACATTGAAGCACATTGTGCTCTGTTGAAATTCCAATAAAAGATGCCATTTGAGGGTAAGAGTGGAGTGTATAATGTTGACCAATTTTGCAATTGTGAAACTTCCCTGTTTTTATTTCAAAGAAAATATACAAGTAGGAATACTTAGGATCTATACCTGATCATCAGATTCTGATGGTTTCCTAAAAGTAAAAAAACAAAACATTTGGTTACTCCACAGACTGCACATTGAATTATAAACAGGAATTTAAAAGCTGGAGTGTTCTTTAGAATGGGGGTTGGAAGTAGTTAAAACCACATACATACAACACATCTGTTTCTAGGAGAAATCAGTGCCCAACTAATCAAGTACTGGAGTGATTAGCACACTATGGTTATTATGTATTTCTACTTCTAGTATAATCTATTTGCATAGTATAAGCACTGTCCTACACACAAGGACTGATTTAAGACATATATATAAGAATATAACATCATGGTAAGTGCTAGGACTAAATTCCCTGATGACATCCGAGGAAATAAAATAAATAAATGATATTAATAGCCTGGGGAACCACAAAGTTTCCATGCCGCTCTCAGTCACGAGACGTTGCTAGGGTTGCCACCTGGCTGGTATTTTACCTGCAAACAACCATTAGATTTACAATGGTGGATTGTAAGCTTTTAACTAGCAAGATCCACTTGGTCCTTCCCATCTGTACACTGATGCACACCTGCATTTGTGGGCCATATTCACTAAATCCACATTATTTAGGAGTAGTGGTGCTTTACACTGCAGTGCCTATGATAGGAGTAACAGAAATTTAGGAATTATAAGCTACTGGGCCAAAGCCTGTAGCAGAGGAAAGACTTAAAAGAAACGGATAGAATCAGATTCCATTTAGTGATATGAATATTTTAGAAAATAATGAATAAAACCGAGAGGACAGTTGTGAATAATATATTGTGAAAGTGTCTGTTGAGGATACATTATTACTTAATGTGCATCAGTGCAGTCAATGTATCTCTTTTAAGTTGCTGAGTAATTGAATGTGCTAAGACTAATGGCAGCTACTTTTCGCATAGTTCCTTGGCATTCTCTAAAATGACATAACTTTAATCCCCATTACTCATGGCAACAATACTTCATATTTAGTCAATTCTCCCAGTCATGTCTCTGTTAAGAACAGAGCACAGTGGGGCTGTGAAGCTCTGCTTAGGTTTATACAATAAGGAATATTACTGCGAGTTCACAAACCCACATACAATTACCTTGCTCCAATCTTCTCCACATGCTGCATCAAGCAACTGTATAAGTCACTGTTCTTACGGCTCAGCTCCGCCAACAGTTCTCCAAAATATCTTGCATCCAGCTGCTCGGGGCCCACATCAACTTTAACGCTCACCTAAGATAGACTTAATTTTATTAGTAAAGAATCTTCAGGGAAAAAAGTCAACTTTGCCAGTACATATTTTCAAGCCTCACCTACCCCCTGAAAGCAAAAGGAATATAGATCAGCATTTTGTTAAACAGAATTCAGGAAACTTCTTTTATTAAAAATAAATGTTACAAAGAGAATATCTGTACTCGAGGATATGACGCTTGTGCTCATAATGGGGTGAAGATGGGTGGTAAAATTATCCTCTATGAAATAATACAGTCACATTTCCAGTTTAAAATGAAATCTGCCTGTTAAAAGTTACCAGGCAAGTTTCTCCACGCCTCTGGGTACAAGGCCCCTTTGCAGTTTAAAAGTCAGGCTACTTTTTGTTTATAATATGGTTACACAATATAGGAAATATTTTTGCAGCAGTTGCTATGCTATAAAGCAGTGATTCCCAACCAGTAGCTTGTGAGCAACATGTTGCTCACCAACCCGTTGGGTGTTTCTCCCCCTGGCCTCAAAGCAGGAGCTTATTTTTGAATTCTAGGCTTGGAGACAAGTTTTAGTTGTATAAAAACCAGGTGTACTGCCAAACAGTCTCAATGTAGGTTGTCAATCCACATAGGGCTACCAAATGGCCAATCACAGCACTTATTTGGCACCCCAAGAACATTTTTCATGCAGTGTTGCTCCCAAACTCCTTTTACTTCTGAATCTTGCTCATGGGTTGAAAAGGTTGGGGATCCCTGCTATAAAGGTTGGAGAGGTTCTGAAGTCTGTAAAGTCTGACAGAATTTACCAACATTTTTTTTTTTCACACAACAGCAGTTAAATTTTTCTGACATTGCAATACAAGATATTTTTCTGTTGTGCCATTTTGGACAGGTTGTGTAATGGGGGGCTGCACAGTCGGTAGCTCCGAGAATCTACATGACTGAAAACATGAACAACATCCTCGAAATGACATACAATCCAACTCTGCCAAATTGCTTTTCATTATCTGTGTTACCAACATAATGGCTGTGCACTCTGTACTCATGAGGGAGTAGGCTAACAAGGATACCAGTGCACGCAGTATACTGTGGTTTACATTGTACATGTTGGAAGCACAGACATAATCAATTGATTGCACAAAGTCACCCACCGCACATCCTACTTACAAAATGTGCAATAAAAGGTAACTTTTTAGTTTACAATAAATTAACTGAGCCATTCATGTCCTAAGGTCCTGTCCCATCAACATATGAAACAAACATGTGGGTGTGTACGCAAATGTAAGGATTTAGGAATTATTGCAGTTACAAGTTAGCTAAGGTAATTACTTCATTTGTAACTGCAAGCTTCCCTAGAATCTCTGACGGTTATAATGGCTTTATTTCGGTCTAAGGTTTGTTTGCAAACGGTTTCTTGAAGCTTTTCCTCATTTTTTGTTTGTACTTGTTTAACTTGAGGGCCACACCCTGACTCCTGTATTAACTTCCTCATTTTCAAGGCTTAAAATGTACAGAAGAGATTTATGATAAATTTAATTAGCTTATTAAAAATGCCAAGTTTTGTAGCAAATAAAAACATTTCTAACACCCTCAGGCCTTGGAATTGCTACACTGCAAAAATGTATATATTTTTTAACAATTCTTTCTACGCATAGGTAGAATTCAGCTAAATAGCAAAATCAATTGTGAAGTACAGTGTCAACAATTAACTACTTTATGATAAAATGGATATAGATCTAACAGAATATCTTTAATTATAATTAGCAACTCATTTGATTTTGATTCATTTTCAACATCCAGCTTTTGACACTTTCAACAAAATCATTCCTTAAAAGGAATTTCCTAATTGTTGGGATATTATAGAAACATTCTTTGGAAGTATTTTGAGCAGGCCCTTACTGGAACAACAGACATAAAAGTGACATTTTCAGACTGAAAACAGCATGTCAAACTAGTAATTTAATCAGTGCACCAACACCTGTATCTGACACTCCAACACATATACTGCATAAAGCCAGAGAGAGACTGGCCAGACTGCATTCCAGAGCATAATCGGACAGTTTGATGTTCAGATCTGTGCAGTTACAGGTGCTACATTGGTAATTACTTTGCATGACATGTTAATCAGGATTTTGGTCTATATGACCATCAGGTTAATACAATAAAAATGCTTACCTTTGCCCACATTTAGTAAGCCACAGCAACCAATTTGGATGTTTGTTTTCAAACAGCTGACCAGTAAATGCTACCTGCGGATGGTTGCTTTGGGTCACTAAACAAGTAGCAAACACAAGACTTGTACTACATTACCCGTTATATGACTAATTGATCCATGCCTAATGACTAACTATAGAAACATAGTATTCTATAGTTAGTCATTAGGCATGGAGCAATATAGACATTTCTCTAGAGTAGTCACATTGCTACAAAGGTTGGGGTCTTGAAAGGAATACCAGGCTATACTTAGCATAATGTTTTCTACATCTGCAACTGAAGAGTGAGCTTCAACTTAAAGGAGAATTCAACCCCCTAGGCACAGAAATCCCTCCCCCCTCCCCTGAGTAGGCCCCCTCCCTTCCGGCCTACCTCCCCCCAGGCAAATGCCCCTAACTTGTTACTTACCCCTCCCTCCCTTGTAGGTCCTCTCCAACGGAGTTCACTGCAGACATCTTCTCCCGAGCGCTCTTCTTCCTGTAGTCATCAGGGTCTTCTGGAGCATGCGCAGTAGGAGGCATTTACCAGTTCGGATCTTCTGCGCATGTGCCGAAAGACACGAAAAAAGAAATCAGAAACTTTGTGACTTTCTGTACTGGCAAATGCCTCCAACTGTGCATGCGCCCTAAATTCACAAACTTTCCAAAAAAAAAAAGATTGGAAAGTTCGTGAATTTCAGACGCATGCTCAGTTGGGGGCATTTGCCGATATGTAGCTACTGCGCATGCACCCTAAAGTTTCAGATTTCTTTCTTCGGAATATATCTGACTTTCGGCGCATGCGCAGTATATCCTAACTATGACAACAGCAAGAAGAGCGCTCGGGAGATGGCTGCCGTGAACTCTGCTGGACAGGACCTAGAAGGAGAGGTAACTAACAATTTAGAGGCATTTGCCCGGGGGTGGGGGTTCCTACTCAGTGGAAGGGATTTTTGCGCCTAGAGGGTTGAATTCACCTTCAACCAACTAGTTGTTTCCAGATAGATCACCAGAAATAATGACTGTTTCCAATTACTTTCTATTTTCTATGTGTGACTGTTTTTCTAATATTGAAGTGTAAAGTGTCATTTTTCACCTTCTGAAGCAGCTAACAGGAAAATTGAAATTAAAACTTAGATTTGGCAAAAGTATTTGGAAGGTGAACAACCTCTTTAAAGTTTATGCAGATCTGATGAAATTAGCTCTTCAATGCAAGATCACGTTTTCATAAATTATTAGTATGTCTATTATTAGAAAAAGACCAACAATAAATGCTTTGTGCGGGCATACAGGACAACCTACCTGCTCATTCAGGTTTACAGATACTTTCTGCTGAATTTCCTGGGCAGGAGCAATCTCCTAGTATAAAAAAAAAGGAAATAACTTATACTATCATTTGTCCAGGTTGCAGGTTTAAAGGTTGTGAGAGCACTTGCTATGCTCTGTATACCCTTTGATTCTTTAAGTAGTACCAGGGAGACTTGTGTTCTCCTTATACATAAACAAACAAAATGCATATTTAGAGAATATAAACTACCGTTAGAACAGAGTCATACTAAGCCCTCCTTTTAAATATTTTATAATTACAGTAATTCAGCTTAGACTCATTTGCAGAGTAAAATTATATTTCACAAACAGTTTTTCTTTTCTTTTTTTAATAAGCTGTCCTCATGAGATGTCTTGAATGCTTCCATATAATTACCTGCTCAAATGACTGCACTGAAGTTCTAGTTTGAATATTTTGCTCAAGCACTTGATCAGTTCCAGAGGATACACTCATTGTTCTTGTGCTCTGGGAAAGTTTATCCTGTTCCAATGATAAGCAACAAGAAGGTATTATAGTGCACCACAAAAAAATGGAGGCTTCATCCATTTTAATGCAGTAATGAACAATTAACGGAAAGTTTATTAGTGAATATGGGAAAGGTTCCTATAGGCAGGGTATGGGAAGCCTGACAATTAGAGAGATTTTATTTTAAAAGGATGGTTCACATTTAGTATGTTATAGAGCAACCTATCCTTAGCAACTTTTCAGCTGGTCTTCACTTTATATTTTTTTTTAAATGTTTTATATTTAGTTGCCGTCTTCTTATTTCTGTTTCTTAATTTCACATGGAGGGGGGGGGTCACTTGCCCTGACGAAAACGATATTTCTCGGTCAGGCAAAAATGTTATTGCTATCGTTACTTTTTATTATTCCTCTTTGTATTCAGGCCCTCTCATTCATATTCCTGTCTCTCATTGAAAACGCTGCCTGTTTGCTAGGGTAAATTGAACATGCAGAATTGTGACCAGAAAGCTAGCTGTTAGACAAATATCTAAAACAAACTAAAAAACATAAAAAAATAAAGACCCATTCCAAATTATCTCAGAATATGAATGTCAACATCAAAATAAAAGTTTATTAATCGGTGAACTATACCTTTAAAGTACATTTTTATTTGTTGCTCTGAATAGTCCTGGAACTATAGCACGTGTTAAAAGCAAATGCAAATGATTATTGCTGCATCCCTATAATTTAAGATCAGCTTTTCTGGGCGATAAGATATTTATCATTGCAACAGATATAAGCACGTGTAGTATTTTTAATAGAGAGCAGTTTGTTTTCATTATGCTAAATCCTTTATATTTTTAGGTCAGATAAACCAACATAATCCTGAGAAAATGTTCCTCCACAACAGGCACAGGTATAGGAAAAAGTCCCAAGAGAATATAAGCAAAGCAATAAAATATCCCATTGTTAGTTCCAGTCAAGAGCTGGTTATTTGTGGAGTATTTACATAATTATTTTGGCAAAGGAAGCACAACGCTGTCTTGTTTATGCTTCCTACAGAAAGTGCATTGTTCCTTTTGTTTGTGAGTCATGCTTGATGCCCGACACGTCTCAGGTAGAACAAGCTGGGCATGCTTTCTTATTGGGCAGATTCATCCCAAAGGAAAGTGCATTAGAGTCCGTTGTAAGCTAAATAATGAAATAGCCCAATAGACTTGCACATTAAATATGCAACAAAACATACATACAGTCATATAATTGTACATCAATTAATCTTACAAATATTGCCATGATTGATGCAATACAGAACAACTTCCTTCTACCGTTAATGCAAAGGATGGATAAGTTGATTAAACTACACGTTATAAGGTTATTCTCTTCCAAGATTGCCTTAAGATTTCCCCAGAGTATTGTGAGCTTTATCTCCATTTATCTAACCTCATAATTGTAAAAGCATCTAACTGATCAACATTTAAGTATAATATTCCCCAGATCAGAAATAATCACATATTATTACACCAAACTATCAGAAACTACTTACAACTTCAGAATTTGCCTTTTCAACTCTTCGGAATGTCTTTTCGTAGACAACATTATTGGATGGGATATAATTTACCCCCTTCAAATACATTTGCTGAAAAAGATCACATTAAGTAGTAGTTATAGGACAGTTAAGTTTAAGGTTATTTTACAGCTTTTTTTATAGTACCTAGTATGAATCCCTGTACAGCTGAACGTAGACATGTGCTGCCATGTTACCCTACCTGTTCTGGATTCTGCACTATGTATCGCCGAACAGTTTCATGTTGAATTGGTGCTGGTGTTTCCTGTAATACAATAATATTAAATAGATTGTTTCTACAACCCAAAACCACGAGAAGAGAGAAGACGAGCCATTTTACATACATGCTATTTAGTTGCTTAGAATATACATATTCTTCAAAATATACATTTATGTATTAGCCCACCTGTTCTGAATTCCGAACGATGTATTGCCGTACAGTTTCACGCTGATATGGTGCCTGTACTTCCTGCAATACAATATTTATATGGTTATTATTATCCAGGTATTTCGGCATCAGATTCATTATAGGTTACCTGTCCATTTGCTATCGCTGAAAATAAAAAGAACCTATACCACTGCAATAATACAAAATAGCAAGGCATCTTTTTTTGTAATCCAGAACGATTTTATATATTTTTATTTGTAGAACATTCACATATGTATACATTGAAGTACATTTTCTTTACATTAGTGATTTTGACATGTAAAAGTTAAAGGTTCATTTTCATGCTGTTATGACATTTCTGTTTTCCTTGTATGTTTGTTACTGTTTTACATCATAAACTTATACATTATTATAAAGAATGGCATTAAATTACATTACTTTCTTAACCTATGTCAACTCACTGTTTCTTTTGTCCTTTATATTTGTAATTTT
>CM044446.1:42611926-42642281 GCA_024363595.1 Xenopus borealis | reverse complement strand
ACATTTTATTGGTGCAACCAATGGTGCAGCCATGCTCTTGATTATGGTGCCTTTGTAATGATTAAAGGGGAAGTTTTTTTTTTTATTAAAACAAAATTTGATAAAGAGGCCCACATAAACACAGAAACCACCAATATATCCAATGCATTGCACTGTGATGTTTAGTTTGTTATTGAAATCATGTGCAGAGAATTGTGGGGTTTGGAGGATGCAGGCTAAGGACAGATGGCTACTGATACAAAGTAAGAGTAGTCAGCCAGCTCAGCACAGTAGTCAGCAGGAGAGCAGGGGGCTAGGCTTAGGGAACTGTTCCAAACCATTAATAATCATGAAAAGTCTGCATATTTTTTAAATGATGTATATTGCAAAGTTGCTTGAAATTATGTTTACTTTTCAGAACTGTTAAGTTATGTTTTTGGGGAGTTCCCCTTTAAAAAACAAAATGAAAAACATCACAATCTACCCTTGCAAAACTATATGCATTATATATATACACACACAGTACTTCCAAATAATTATTCCTATCATTCCTCATATTTCGGAGGGTGATACTTGTGTTTGTAGGTGCAGAAAAAAATATCTCATGTAAACATGCCTTCTTGCACAGTTTTAGATAAAAATCATAGCACTTCCTAAGGAAATAGCACTCAGACATTACAGACCATTAAACACAACTGCAACGTTGAAGCAAATTATATGCTACAAAGTTTAACAACATTTTACTGCTCTGTAAATTGTAGGAAAAAAGATTTTGCATCGCTCAAAAATAGAATAGTTAAATATATGGATGCTGTTTTGTATTTTTAAGTGAAGAAGAAAGCGGTGTTTGATGCAATTACTTTTTACGTCTGCTGAACAAAAATACAATGAAAAACAGCAAACTGCAGTTACTCCCAATTCTACATGGACATAGCAAGCCTACTTTACAGTATTTGTACCCTAAACCAACGTCTTGTTGCATTTTTTCCCTTCTTCTATTGTTAAACTTCTATTGTCATTATGGGATTGTAGTACAGAGATGTATAGATCCAAAGCATCCCAAATAAAGAGTAACAAATATATCTACAACAAAGTGCACAAACATAATAAGACTTAGTTTTTTCATTTTTTTTTAAACTAAACTATGGAGTGGAAGGTGAAGTCTCCTGAGAACCACCAATCTACTAGGGTCTCTACACACAGGTCCTACCCAAGTCTTGCCCAGGCTGCAGATGCTTATATGACTCAAGCATAGCCTACACAACCTGGCCTATATTTTGTGTGTTTTTCTATTATTTAATAATGTGCTGCCACTCACAAGCTTGAAGTTAAGAATGCCAATTGGTTGGTAGGAAGAAAGGAAAGAGGAAACCTTTTATAATGGAAGATAAATAGTAGAGGGTATGAAAATAAAAATGACAAATCCATGACAATTAGACAACATTTAATTTGCAGTCTAGAAAGAGCCATAATAGGACAGTAATTCATTAAAAAGCATACAATGTAAATAATGAAGGCCAACTGCACAGGTGCTGAGGATAGGTACATCTATAACATTTTAAACATTAATGTAAAGGTGAACTGCTCCTATTACACTGAAAAATAAGCTAGTTTTTTTTGTTTCCAGAATGCAAATATTCCACTAGAATGGTCTAGGTTAGAAGCCATTGCTCTCCAACATTTGCATATCTCCTCACCGCATTGTGGCCATTTTTTTATACATTGTGCCAGAACTTTTTGATACAAGTGTTTAGATAAGAGTTCTTTATGGAAATAGATACTTCATTGCAACGTATTTTGTCCAGATATTTTTGCAAGGGCAAGCTCCAACAGTACATCACTTGTACATGAGCAAAAGCTCATACCTTTAATATGCCCTTGGCGTTTTTACACCAAGAGCAGTCTCTGGGCAAAGGGTTATGCCGTAGACTCAGGGCACAGACAAAATACTCTGTAAGCACTTATCAACCTCAAAATACTTTGTCTGTCTTTAGAATGTGTTCTAATCATCCACAAATCCCTTTGCTTTTGGAATATTCCAATTAATCTCAATTCAATGTTCCTTATATTAGATTAACAGTTCTCCAAAACAAGAGCAGCCGCATCTATGGATTGACAGGCCACTCTCACAAAAGAAACACTAACTAACACTAAAGAAAAGAATTAAGTTTGGTGCAGTCTGTAAGTATAGCAATAGTCTGGTAATGGATAATATCCTTCTTCTGCAAAGTCCTACCAATTTGGGAGGACTTTGCAAAACTAGAACATCCCCTTTAATGAATGAGCGGTGCTTTCATATTTGTAAGCGGAAACCCCTGCAAATAGTTAATATTTTACAGACAGTGACTGTACGTAAAATGTCAATTGGACTATGGACCAACTGTTTATCTTTTTTCCTTAAAACAGAAGTCTGATACCATGGCACTAGCAATCAGCAGTCCTGTACTTTACCTACAGATTATAAAAGGTCCTTGCATGTTGGTTCACTACACTTTCACAGCCCATAAACTGCTTACATTAACTGACCATGTTGAATATGAAGCAAGATGAGATTTTCCAAATATCCACCAACCATAAATGTTTCATTAGCTAACTTTGAAATGCATTCAAATACAAAAGTAGGTTCAAACCATCAATGCAAAATTTTTGTCCTCCAAAAACAATCGCAACCAGGGTTCTCGCCCTCAAAATATGTTCAAAAAGATTTCCAAAGGAAAACGTTGCTGACTGTACCTCAAAGGCAAGTTGAGACAAAAAACAAAAAAAACGAAAATATAGTGTAGTATTTAAACAAAATCGAATTTCACCCAACAGTGTGAGCTATTTGTTCCACTATCAGTGTGTTAGTCATACGCCCATAAGTGATTTCTTACTCATGTGCAGTTTAAATTTAAGGATAACCTTCTATCACCATCAAACAGTGTGCACGTGTGATAAGGGGAATTTTTGATACAATCTAATCGATACCCACACAGTATCGAGTCTGTGTCCGATCATACTCACGAACGTTTAGGGCAAGGCCAGACGGGGAGATCTGTCGCCTGGCGACTTCTCGCCGCAACGAATCTCCCCGAATAGCTAACTAGCGCTGCTCACCCGCTCTGCGTAAAGTCGCCTGCGCTTGTTCACACGCAGCAGTGTGATTTTAAAAATCGCTCAAAATTGCCTGGCGAGGCAACATTGAGCGACTTTTAAAAT
This sequence comes from Xenopus borealis, assembly GCA_024363595.1. NCBI lineage: Eukaryota > Metazoa > Chordata > Amphibia > Anura > Pipidae > Xenopus > Xenopus borealis. The sequence goes on along the minus strand of CM044446.1, from coordinate 42,639,104 downwards.
CGCGCCGCTGCGTGTGAACAAGCGTGTGAACAACCCCCCGTGGCCAACTGTGAAAGCATAAATCATTTGTTTGATTAGGCTTGTGGTGCAGTAGGTTCATGTTTATGTTTAGTATACAAAATACAGCATTTCTAGCTTTATTCTATTTTACACTTTCCTTGCCCTTTAAGACCTAGCAGGATACGAGTAGAGGAAAGGTGGTTGTTAAAGGTAGAAGCGTGAGCCAAGAGTTTTGGGATACCATACGTAACTATTTGCCATTATAATGAAGGGGAAGTAGGAAAGGGCATAGTGGGTGCTGGTGTTCTTTCTAAACAAGGTCCATGACATTCAAAACGATTGTATTAGCCTGCAGCCAATTCTGAATTACCTTCACATCGTGAACCTCAAACTTGGCCAGACATGTTAAAACTCCTAGTAAAGAATGCATACACAATACTTTTCTCAGGTGAAAGTATTGGGCACAGGCAGAGTACTCACTAACAGGTGAACTAGTCCTCATTGCTAGAAGGATGTCTAGTGATGTCTGAGGTGCTTTTATGAACCTCTATACACTTGAGTGCAACCAAAAAAACTTTATCCTCCCACACATGTTGAATAATATAAAGAATATCTTAATGACTTGTAAAAAAGTGCAAAGTGCTGAATTTCCTAATATTTTTAAATGGATCTATATCTCAAGTGCCTGGAGAAAAAGGTCAAATGCATCTCAAAGACAGGACTTCAGAGTCACTGGCACGTTTTCCACATCTGTTTTAACATTTATTAAAAATAAATGCTTGGCAACAAATTCTATAATTTAATTTTAATAGCCACTTTATACAGTAAGGATATAGAAGAAATCAAACAGAGGCAGTTATTTTGATGGCAAAATAGTTTTCCATACTCAAGCTAATTGTTCACCTAAATAGAGAGCCAATAACAATGTGCGGATTTGCCATGATCCCAGAATGCATTGCTTTTAACAAAGCCCAGAGGAGACAGATTTACAACATAATTCTTTTTTCTTAACAAGGAGATGAACTATAATTTATGGGAGCAGGTTCAAAAGCTGCACCAACAATGGCTGTTCATGAGAGTTCATACAATAAAAGCCTTTTAACAAGCCCCAGCCCAGATAATAGAATTTAAAAGCAGCTGTGTTATTAGCAAAAGACCTCGAGCCACCAAGCAAGCACTTGAAATATTGTACATGCCCCAAGCAAATACTCAGCTGAAGAACGTGTGTGAAAATTTTAATGTACGTAAGTGTGAAAATTTGGCGGTTTCATTATTTTTTTTTCAGCCGAGCTACCCTCCTCCACATCTACATTTGTTATTGGGCCTATTTAGCATAATAAACATTGACTTTTTTTACAGTATGTGTTGTATTTTATAAATACTTTGGAGAATACAGGGACTTTCTGGAAACCTAAAAAAGCACTATGCTGCCTGAAAACTATATTCAGCGTTACATAGCTGTTGCATTATATCAAAAAAGGGCAGCTTTTTATTCCAATAAGATAAAATGCGATGGGAGTCCCCAAACAAAGTATATTTAACACTAAACACCTTTAGGAAGTGGCCCAGGAGCACTGCCCTGAGCCCTCAGCACGGGAGTGGACAAACCAAAAATTTCAATGGAGCAGAAACTCAGAATAAAGGCAATCCTCCACCAGAATGTTGAAAAAAGTAGAAAAGGTTTATTGTGTCTTTAGCCTTACGTGTTTCATGTTTACAATGACTAAGCAGCAGATTTACAAAATTCAAGTGAATAATTCGAAATTCAATGGAATTCTGATCGTATGATTCTATCGAATATTTGAATATGCAAATTTGGTCACTTCGATCATCGAAATTACCCTGCAAATGCCCAGTGACAGAGCAGACAACTGGCTATTTCAAGTGGGTTAACCCATTCATTCAAAATCCATAGGCTGCACACCGGGGAACATACATATGTCTTTGTGGTGGTCCAACATAGTCTCATTTTGAAATGGGGACTGCTCTGGGTTTGAATATAAACGGTTGATACTACAGCTAAATAAACTATTTGGCTTTGGAAATTTTGCAGTTTGTTTTTATTGCTTTTTATCATTTGATACTTCGTTCTGCACATGTTTATTCCTGATGCAGCACTGCGGATATATTACATAGTTTGCCTTAATCACCACCAGCACTAATTTCAGGAATTGCTGTGAAAAACCACCTAGTACAATAACGTAGAAACATATAAGCTCAAGTGTTGGACATTACGGATTCACTTTCTATTTTTTTCTATCACTTGTAAATTAGAGGCATAACTTACAAGATAGAATTGTCCTCCCCTTACCAACTGCCACACACATTATCTCTGGTCCCTACAGACCAACTTCTGCTGGTTTCTTGCTTTGTTGTACCAAAGAAGGATATCATATTTTTACAATGATATATCACATTGCTTTATTCCAGAATCATATATCAACCTTCCATTATCATCAGTTCCGATCAAGATAAACATAATATTAAAAATAGATACATGAATAGGGTAGATTTCAGAAGCACTAATTTCTCTTCCTCAAGCACAAAACAGAAGCCAAAGGTTTTCTTTTTACAGCAAGGAACAGCACAATCAAAATTAAATTCAAAATAACTAGCTGTCCAATTAATTCATTGGCAGCCATGATTATCTAAACTGGAAAAACAGACTGGCACTCCCTTATACACTGAACATATACAGTACATCTAGAGATCCAACATTACTTTACACTATTTGTAAATTATAATTCTCCATAAAAATAGCAAGGCCTTCTATCTAGACTAAAATAACCACACAAATATATACTTAAGGCCTAGGAGTAGGATTTAATCCATCAATGGATTTTCATGGCCCCCTACCTGTTCATTGGCTTCTTTTTTTTTCCTCTTTAGACTCCCACTCCCCCCCCCCTCAAACAAATACTACTAAGGAAAAATAACAAGATAAAATAGTTTATAATCGCTCATGCCATGAGGCCATTATTATTTGGGAGCACAAGTCAACCAATCCTCATCAGACTTATACGTGTCCCTGGTTCCAAAGCTTTTTAGCTGTTGCAGACTACAACTCCCATCACCACTAGCTAAGAATGCTGGGAAAAAAATTCTCAGCCTAAGTGCCTTTACTTTGACAGTGGTTATAGATTTTATACTTTTAGCATGAAAATAGGTGTGGCAGTTTAGCTGGAAAAGTTGAAAGATCAACGCTGCTATGATAAAAAGAGGTGTGTATGTGAATTTAAAGCACGTCAACCCAAAAAATTATTTTTTTGCCTAATAAAATAAACATTTTTCTAAGCAACTTTGCAATATACATTATTTACACATTTTTTATGGTTTTTAAGTTATTTGTACATGTATTGTTCTTGAAAGCAGTGTTTGTCCCTTTCTATTCTCTGTACTGGCGGCTCTGGCTTTTGAAATAATGTAACATAAGCCACCGATTTACAGACCTGTCTTGCTGGAGGAGACTGGCTTTTGCAACATTGTTTAAAATGTAACAACCAGGAATTATGCAAATGCTGCTTTCAATAGCAATTACATTTACAAATAACTTTTAAAGCACCAACAATTTTTAATACATTAATTTTGGAAAGTTGCTTATAATTGTGTTTACTTTAATTAGGCAAAAAGTCATTTTTTGGGTTGACATGTCCTTTAACCCCTTCTGTTTTTACCAGTTTTGCATTAAATAACCAATTTTGCAAAGGCAAACCTGGGGGGGCCAGTTTTAATATCATTCCACTCATCCTCCAGGAGTTACAGAAGATAGAAGATAAACTGTACTTTTTCACGTAGAATTTATGCACTGATCCTTTTCAGTTCAAGGTCCCCTTGAGGTCATATATATTTGGCCACAACCCCACTAGGTAATTGCAAGGTTACAAGTGCATGAAAACATTGATGTTTCAACATTTCAGATACTGAACTATCAGCATTTGCTTACAAAAGTGATTGCTGGGAACCATACTACGTAAGTAATGTAAAACACAGTAGAACAAAAATGGTGCACACAAATAGCCGAAAGATGGTTGCAATTATAACAGTTCATGCACACAGAGAAATGAATGCTGTACTGTCATATCAATAGTGGATACAACGCACAATAAATGTTAGTATACCAACAGCAGGAGCACATTCCATTACAGAGCAGAAGTAGAAGACTGTCCCACCTGCATATATTGAACTCTTTCAAATTGCGTCTCAGGAGGGGAGACCACAGTCTGGTACACAGGGCTTGGGGGGTTGGCTCTAGGACTGTACGTCCTCATTCGTTCATAGAATACGTTGTCCCTATCTAAAGTACTTCCATTTTCAGTCACCCAGTAACCAGAAGAGCTAGACATCTTTTCACCAGGGGCAGCGAAGGTTCTTTTGGCAGCTGGCTAAGCTTTGTGCAACCTGCAATGCAAGAAAAATATCATTGAGCATTTTGTTGGTAACTGCTACATAAATCACATTTACATGACAGCACTATCCTAAGCAAGACAAATCCAGAGATGTGTTTGTGATCCAGTTCTAATAGCCCTGCTTCCTACTCTTCAGCCCGACAGGCAAGACCCTGATGTGTAAACAAGTGAGATAATAAGAGATCTATCTGGTGCAGGAAAACCAGAGTCTCAGGAAGGAAAACGGAGCTCACTGTTTTTGTGCATTACAAGTACAAATTAACCTTGTGGTCATATTGAGATGTAAATAAAGGGGAGTATGCCATACATTTGCTATTAAAGCATTCCAGAATGCAAAAAAAAAGCTGCCCCGTATCAAAAAAATATCAGAATCCAAAAAGCCCGGACACTGGTAATATGATTCTTGTTCCAACCATTCATTACAATTCTTTAAACTATTTTAGGGTAGGGACAGACAGGGAGATTCGGGGAGATTCTGTCGCCTGGCGTTTTTAGCAGGCGACAGAATCTCCCTGTCTGTCCCCAGCCTTAAGATTTGGATGTTTTGCCTATGTATGTGCGTTTATGAAGAAATGCCATACTGATTCCACTGCACTCTCCTATTCATGGACAACGAAAGACATCTGCTTGGCTTTGCAAAAGCCAAAAATTCTGAAGAAGGATTGCCCACTCTATCAATAAAAGTGTTTTATTCCATTGTAAAAAATTGTACAGAAATAATACGAAAACGAGAGTCATTAGCCCAACGGGTTTCCACCAAAGTGGTCTTCCTCACGGGAAAAAAAGAAAAAGAAAAAAATGGCAGGCTGGCTTTGCAAAGCAACAGCTTTTGGCAGGCACAGCTTCTCTCACACGTGCACGTCCCACCATTATGATTTGTATGGAGACTAAACTGAAGCTGAATGCGGCTCCGGCTATTAAAGGGCATCTGTTGGGTAAAAATATTATCCCCAACCAAGGTTTAAAAAAAAACTACCATGACCCCAACTGGAATGCGGCCCGCACCTTTGGTTGGGGATAACATTTTTACCCAAGAGGTGCCCTTTAAAGGAGTTGTTCACCTTTAAATAAACATTTAGTATCGTGTAAAGCCGGAGTCCCCAACCACGGGGCCGCGGCCAGTCCTGAACTGGGCAAATTAAGGAGGTACATCAAATTGGACACCGGAGCGGCAGAATTGGATGCCAACTCCTCCCGACCCCTGGTCCTTGCAAAAAATTTGGCGCTACACCGATCCCCGGGCCAAAAAGGTTGGGGATCCCTGATGTAAAGAGTGATATTCTGAGACAATTAGCAATTGGTTTTCAGTTGTGTGTGTGTGGTTTTTTTTTTTTTTTTTATTATTTATCAACTCTCCAGTTTGCAATTTGGGCAATCTGGTGGCTGGGGCCCAAATGACCCTAACAACTAGAGATGCAATGAATACAGGATTCAGTTTGGGATTCGGCTTTTTAAGGAGGATTCAAATTGGTCTGAATCCTTGTGCATGGCAGAACAGAATCTGAATTCTAAGTAGGAGTGGGGAGGGAAATCAAGTGACTTGTCACAAAACAAGGAAATAAAAAACATTTTTCCCTGCCACTAATTTGAATATGCAAATTTAGATTCAGCTGCATCCAAAAAAGTGAATTCGGCCCATCCTACTGACAACCATGCATTGATTAGAATGAGACTGGAATATGAATAGGAGAGAGCCAGAAGAGAAAGAGAAGCAATAAAAAGTAGTAATAATAGTCTGTAGCTTAACAGAGCATTTGGTTTTCAAAGGGGTCAGCGACCCACAGTTTGAAAGCGGTAAAGAGAGAAGGAAAGCAAATAATTAAAAAAAACTATAACAAAGGGGGAAAAAAAACAAAGACTAATTGAAACGTTACTTAGAATTAGCCATTCTATAGCACACTAACAGTTGACGCAAAGGTGAACCACTCCTTTAACACTTGTTGCTTTCCTCAAACCACTCTAGCGTCTACAGGACAAACTATTTGCCGAATATAACGCGGCTGTGTGCACTTGGTGAGGAACAGGCGGAAGGGACACGAGAGGAGCAAAAATACTGTACCTGAGGGATTCCCCGCGCAATTGCTGCAGCTCTCCTCACGCACAGCCACTTCCTAGTTGAGAGAAGGATTTCTGCTGTGAGCTGGGGGGGGCGGGATGAATTAAATTAGCTGATGGTTCGATAGGCTGGAGAATGTTTGAAGCCTGAGCTCTACTCTGTCATTGGTCGTAGCAGAATGCCCTCATAGGGTAATGCAGGTGTGTTTACCTGAGCGAGTCCTGTTCAGTGCTGCGTGTGGGCCCCGCCTCTAGTTACTGTACACACTGTGCCATTAGGGTGTGACAACTCTGAGAACTGACACCGACATGTCAAGAAGACTCAGCAGCATTCCTCGACGCTTGCTGTTGTTCTCTGACTGACAACACACACACGAGCACTTGGATGAGTTCACAACTCAATCATAATATTAGCAACATCCGAAAAGAAAATGTCTTTTGTTTAGTCATAACGCCATACAGGGGCGTTCCCTCTCGTTTCCAGGGGTCACTCTCAGTCTATATTATGAAAGTGATAACACACCGCCCAACATTTTGAAAATAGAAAAAGGGACAAAAAGCCAAATGTTTGACCAAGTGCAAGTCACAGTTTCCCCAAGAGACTTGCTTATCTTAAATAGTTACAGTTCTTACTTTAAGTGTAACAAATGTATTGCAGTGTACCTGACGTATTCTGGGCTCTGACTAAATCCAATTAAGTTTTAGAAACCTTTTTTGTGGCTGTTCAGTGCAGGAGATCAAAGAGAAAGTCTGGACATTTCAATAGCAATCTGGGACCGCAGTTCTGTCCCCGGAAAAACGGGACAGTTGGGAGGTATGTTAATGATCTTATTGGACTCGAATTTTCGAGAGCCTGCTTCATGGTTGGTACCATTTAGAGTAAAACAGAAAAACAAAAATCCAGGACCGGAGCATCATAACCCAATCAGTGATGTGGCAGTATTTTTAAAATCTAAAGAAAAAAGCAAAGCGATTGGAAAAAAAATAATAATTTGTGGTAAAATAAAGCAAAATAAATTTTGTGAAAGTCAACTCTCCTTTAAACTGTGCACCTTAATCTGTCTGTTCCTATCTAGTAGAATCAGCACAGGGGGCTGTCATCTTGTAACTTTGTTAGACATCTCTGCAATACCAAGACTACGCACATGCTCAGTGTGATCTGGGCTTCAGTTGGGAGGTTAAGCTTAGGGATCGTCATAAATGATCAAAACAGCACAAGTCAAATAATATCTGCCAAAGAAGTCAATACAACAAGACTGATTAATAATCAGAATATACAGACTGCACTGGGTCTGTGGATACAAATCTCTACACAGTCACTGGCTGTTTTACAGGGAAACAAACAAAGCTGCTCGAGTTCTGGGAAGTAAGGTGGGAGAGCTCCCCTTTGCAGTTTGAAAGTATGGCTTTTTTCCCTGCAGAGCAGTTAGGGACTGTCTGAAGTTTCCCATCTTAACTGCCTGCCATAACCATTTTTGTGGTCCACATGGGCCCCAAGGGGATGGGGGCCCTGGTACAATTGCACCCCCTGCACCCCTGGTAGTTACGCCACTGCCTTTAAAGCAACCACTCAGGCCCCTAACCCGCTACACTATTCAGTAAGTGAAAACACACTAATGTGCCAATGTTGTGCTTAAAGGTGTGGTGGTGCATATTTTATTATGTTATAGATTGGCCAATTCCAAGCAACTTTTCAACTAGCCTTCCTTTTTTTTCTTTTTTATGGATTTGAATTATGTGCAGGTTCGGACTGTGCCGGAGGAACACCAAGAGAATACCCAGTGGGGGTCATTTTTATGCAAATGCTGGAAGTGACACATTTCCTACCACATGCATGCAGTAAAAAAAACACCAAAATGACTGGCTTCCGAGGAAGAAGATTCTTTAGGTCTTCTGTCCTCACAAACTTGTGCTGAACTGAATATCAACCATTCCCCCACTAGTCAACCATATTTCTGAAACCCCAGCAGACACTGGACCTGCTGTCTCTATTGTTACACCCTCCAGGGGAAATCTGACACTGTATTATGAGTTTCCCCATTCTTTAGGTACAGTACCTTTTAAATTATTTCTCTAGAAGTTTTCCAGCTACATATCTTTGATGTTTTTTTCAATTCTTTAGAAAAACACTGAAAATACATTATCTTGCCTGCAGTGTTGGGCAAATAAATTTTGGCAGATACAAATTCGGTGCAAATTTCCACATTTTGCCGCAAGCAAATTAATTTGCAAATTATAGCAACAATTCCCTGGCAAGAACCAGAGAGGGTAGGTTAGAGAGGTTAGGGTGAAGAGCGAGGACAGCAGCAAAACGCACTTTCACTGTGCAATAAAAGTGAAAGCTTTCTTACAGAAGCTATTGGCATGCCTTTATTTAAAATAATTTATGTTGTTTAGAGTTCAGGGATAGAATGATTAACTTGTTTGGAGAATTAGGGGGGAGCAGAGCATTTGGAAAAATCTGATGAAATCTGAGAAATAGCACAAGCAGATGTGCATATATGAGTGCAGCCATCCCCACCCACCATGCTTGGTAAGAACTAGAGGAAAACTTTCCATGTACTATGGTCAACTAATTGCTCACCTATTTTATCTTGTGAAGTGAGACTTGATTACAATAAAAAGCTTGTTGAAGTTGTGAGTGCCTGCTTTGTTAAAGTCCACTATGGAAAAGACAGAGGACAACTATGCCTCATTATTACTAAAGGACACAGAGTAAGCTTATTAGGAGTAGAGTGGTTTGAGCCTCTAGGCATTCAATTATCTGGAGTAAATTATGCAAAAACAGACTCTTTGCAAAGTGTCCTCAAAGACTTTAGCAGTGTATTTGAAGAAGGCCTTGGCATATTTAAGGGCTCACCAATATCATTCCTGTTGGATCCCAAAGTTGTCCCAATACGCATGAAGCCATGACCTGTACCATTTGCTCTCTGTCCCAAAATAGAGGCTGAAATAGATTGCTTGGTGCAACAAGGAACATTAATTCCAGTAACCCACCCAACTTGAGCCACCCCAATAGTGCCTGTACTGAAGCCAAATGGAGACGTGAGAATATGTTCTGACTATAAATGTTTAATCAACATGGCATTACAGGAACATCCATACCAAATTCCTGCTATCAATCATATTCTCAGCATCTTGGCTGAAGGAAAGTTATTTACCAAACTTGATTTAGCTCAAGTATACCAGCAGTTACCAATGGATGATGCAGCTGCTGATGCACAAACAATTATCACACACACAAAGGAGCATTTAAAGCTTCACAGATACAATTTGGAGTTTGCATAGAACCAGGTGTGTCCTGGAAATTGATAGATTACCTCCTTTCCAGCCTGCCAGGGGGAGTGCCATATTTTGATGATGTCCTCATTGGAGTATACTCTATGGAATCATTAACTGAAAGGGTAAGAGCCATATTACAGTGTTTTGCAGATGCTGGGTTAAAACTTAAGAAAGAAAAATGTGTTCTAGGAGTACCAAGTGTTGAGTTCCTGGGGTACAAAGTTGATACAAATGGGATACATCCAACAGATGCAAAAGTAAAAGCCATTCATGAAGCTCCAGTCCCCAAAAATAAACAGGCGCTGTAAGCATTTCTTGGCCTATTACATTTCTACCATTCCTTCTTGAAAGACAAAGCTACTGTGGCTGAGCCACTGCATAGACTTCTGGACAAAAAAGCCACCTGGAAGTGGTCAGCCCTGCATGAGCAGGCATTCAATGATGCCAAGAGACTCTTATCATCAGACAGTGATTTGCATAAACCGATTAATCTCGCATGTGATGCTTCTCCTTATGGAAAAGGGGCTGTTTTAAGCCATACTGTAAGTGGTGGTCGCGAGGCACCCATTGCATTCTATTCACAGACCATGAGTACCTAAGAGAGGACTTATGCCCAGGTTGACAAGGAAGCTTTAGCCATTGTGGCAGGGGTAAAGATATTCCACGAGTACTTGTATGGCAGACGTTTTGCTATTTTTACTGATCACAAGCCATTATTGGGTCTGTTGAAGAATAATGGGCCTACTGCACAGATACTTTCTCCACGCATGCTGAGATGGTGTTTATTGCTGAATGCATAGGACTATGAGTTGCAGTACCATCCAGGAAAAGAGATAAGTAATGCAGATGCTTTAAGCTGTTTACCTATAACCACTCCCGATTTTCAAGTACCAGCTTTGTCTGAGGTCCTCATGCTAGAGCCCTTACCTAGTTCTCCTCTGCAGGCATCAAATATTGCCCACTTGAAAGCTACACACCCAGTATTGTCTCGAGTGTTGAACTGGGTATGGAGGGGGTGGCCAAAAATACTCTATCCAGTAGAGACAATGCAAATGATGGGGCGCCTGCCCAGGGCCCACTGCATTGGGGGGCCCACTGTGCTGGGGGGTGGTGTGTGATGCAGAGAGGGAGACGGAGGGAGGAGATGCGCAGAGTGAGGAAGACGGAAGATGGTGTGAGGGGACGCACAAAGGGAGGGAGATGGAGGGAGGAAATAGAGGGAGGGGAGGCGGGAACGGATATGAAAGATTTTCTGGTGCACAGCTCACGCCAGGGTTGTGGGGGCCCATCAGTTGGCTCGACCAAGGCCTTAAAACAGCCCTGTCTCTATCTGTTCTTCCTTCCAACTTGTTGGCAGTTCAGCCATGTTCTCTCCTAAGTAAAGTCTGTTCTCTCCTAAGTAAAGTCTGTTCTACATCCAGCTGATGTAAGCATTCTCTCTACTACTACAAGGTACAGAATATAATAATTGTATAATACACAATTTGCCTTATCTGTTAGACAAGATAAAGCATAAGCCTAGGGGATTGAAAATGTGGCTGTTTTCAGTGGGAGGGTAGTTTTCTTAGTCATATGTTTGGCAGGTTAGAGTTAAATAACCCCACCCCTTTTAAATGTTAATTATATTAAAATATATATATAATACACAAAAGCTGTGAATATCTTGTAAATTATATCCTTATAAATGGTGAGTTCTAATGTCATCAGTTATAAACGGTGAGTTCTGATGTAATTTCTGTCACATGACTCACTAAAACTTGTGTATTATAATAAATAAAGTACCCCCAGTTTCGAAATATGAGGATATTAGACGTTACCTTGGAGTTTCATGACCTGTATAAAAACACTCGGCCTTCGGCCTTGTGTTTTTATATGGTCATGAAACTCCCCGGTAACTTATAATATCCTTATAATTTACAAGAGGGGGTACTTTATTCACTATATATGTTTGTATACACCCATACACCCACAACTGTGTAATCTCGGTATGGGTGGAAGAAATAATGATTTTATCAGTGTGACTGGTATATTTAGTATGCCATTATTCTTCATGGCCCTTTATGACAAGTAGCATTCAGTAGGCCCACATGCCTTATTTGTCGTATGCCTCAGATTTAGTTTGACCAGACATGTATTTGTATAAATTCAAAAGCCACTCCTTAAGGCTAAACCAAATGGGCATGTTTTTTTAATCAGTACATATATTAGTTTGTTCAACTTTATCTTAAAAAGTATTATTTACCATTGCCCTAACAGTGTTTGTTTTAAGATGACATCCTTTTCTAATTATCCACCTTAAAAAATGCTGTTACAGTATACTACTGTCTTAAAATAATATACAAAATAGGGCACACAGAAGAGAGTTCAGCTATATAATGTCATTCATTTAATTACATGTTAATTCTCTTAACCAAGATGCTGCAAATGTCTGTTATCAGACACAACGAAAATTTATGGCTCAATTGCATTTGTGTCAACGTGTGTATTCTTGTTCTGCTCAAATGGAAAAAGCATAACATTGTCATTATTTTTCTTTTAGTCTGCATTATTTCCCCTTTAGTCAGCTATACGGCAGAACAGGAGTTACTAGTCTGCCTACACTCAAATGGAGCACGAACATATACGTTGGTGTGTGTTGCAGTCTCACAATGTTATATACACATAGACATCTCTTAGAATAGAGAATGTGAATGAGTTATACTTAAACAAACAGCAAATTATTTATTTATAAACCATACAAACAGACTTTAATTTAACAACAACAGCATCACTACCAATGGATTAGTATCCAGACAGTATTTTATACTTTTGGACCTGTTATCCAAAATTATTTAAATATTAATTAAAATTAACAGTATTTGTTATATCTCAATTGGCATCAAGTACAATTAACTGTTTTATTTCAGAAAAAAAATGAATGATTTAATAAAAATTGACTTTCTGGCAGATGGCTTTTCTGTAATTCAAAGTTTTTTGTATAAAGGGCTTCTGGATAATAGATTGCATACCTGTACTGGATGCACTGGTCTGTCCCTGTGGTAAATTCTATTATTCTTGAGTGGAAACATGGCTGATAATGTAATGTTCCCAGAGTAACAATTCTGTTCTAGGCCTGCACTGGCTATCAAGTTCTGCTCCAGTTAGGATTCTCATCAGTGGGACCCTTCTTCTAACCCAGCCAATCTGCCCGAGTATGGATGTAAACCGGGAGATTACCTTCTCAAGGTCATGAGAAATACATATGCAATGTAAGTGATAAAAGACACAATGATGGGCTATATTTTAACTTAACTTTAACTGATATTTTACATATAAAATCAATGTCATTATTCGTACATGCTACAATTAGGCTTAATTAATGGTTCAGAAACAGCTCTGTTAAAATACAAAAGCATTTGCAGAGGATAGTCAGAACAGCAGGAAACCCCCTTATATATATTGTTATAATATGGTGAATAGATGAAGTCCGCACTCACAGGTCTTAGAATAGTGAAGAAAATATCCTTTATTGTGGTAACAGAGCTGACGTTTCGGCTGATACAACAGCCTTTCTCAGGGGAGAAACACAGTTGTACTCTCTGTGCTAGAAGAGTTCAGAATACTTTCTTATATACAGTGGTGTGAAAAACTATTTGCCCCCTTCCTGATTTCTTATTCTTTTGCATGTTTGTCGCACAAAATGTTTCTGATCATCAAACACATTTAACTATTAGTCAAAGATAACACAAGTAAACACAAGTAAACACAAAATGCAGTTTTTAAATGAGGGTTTTTATAATTTATGGAGAAACAAAATCCAAACCTGTGTGAAAAAGTAATTGCCCCCTGAACCTAATAACTTGTTGGGCCACCCTTAGCAGCAATAACTGCAATCAATCGTTTGCGATAACTTGCAACGAGTCTTTTACAGCGCTCTGGAGGAATTTTGGCCCACTCATCTTTGCAGAATTGTTGTAATTCAGCTTTATTTTAGGGTTTTCTAGCATGAACCGCCTTTTTAAGGTCATGCCACAACATCTCAATAGGATTCAGGTCAGGACTTTGACTAGGCCACTCCAAAGTCTTCATTTTGTTTTTCTTCAGCCATTCAGAGGTGGATTTGCTGGTGTGTTTTGGGTCATTGTCCTGCTGCAGCACCCAAGATCGCTTCAGCTTGAGTTGACGAACAGATGGCCGGACATTCTCCTTCAGGATTTTTTGGTAGACAGTAGAATTCATGGTTCCATCTATCACAGCAAGCCTTCCAGGTCCTGAAGCAGCAAAACCTTCATTTAAAAACTGCATTTTGTGTTCAATTATGTTATCTTTGACTAATAGTTAACGGTTTTCGATGAGCAGAAACATTTAAGTGTGACAAACATGCAAAAGAATAAGAAATCAGGAAGGGGACAAATAGTTTTTCACACCACTGTATTATATGCTGTGAGATTTCTACTAATATTAATAATAACAGACAGCTAACACTAAGAATACCATCTCCCTTGCTCCATGCTGGCTGCAGAATTAGGGAACACTCTAAATATGTACCTTGTGTTGGTTAAAGAATGCTGTGCAACATTACTATCCAGGACTAGTACTATGTGTTATACATTGGTTGCTGCTGTGTGTATGTCAATGTTTTTCTGTGTGAACTACACAAAACTGCCTTCCTTTCACTTATTTCTAATGGGAGACAAATCAGAAAACATGTCTTATGGTATTTGTTAAAGATGTGAAAAACAGAGGTTTAATTTATTGAGTTGAAAGCTTTTCTCTTTCTGTGCTACTTATTCTGAGAATGCTGTCAAGCTAGAAACAAAGCATTGCTGTAAATCAAAAAGGGAAGATGTTAATCTATAAATTTTTATGTAACCGCATACTATTCCACTATTCAGGTTAAAAAAATGATCCATATGACCTGCTACCAACACTCTGAGCACAGGTGCACCAACACCTTGTCTGATCATCGCAAAAGTTGTCCTAGTAAAGCAATATAGTCATTAAAACCAAAACATCATCAACACATACAAGAGAACTGGTCATGATCTAGTCCTTATGGACTACACATAAAGAAAATAACTTTATTATTTCAGCTTTAAAACTTCTGATCTGTTGCTATCAGACTGGCAATCTGTTGATTTTTACAAATGCCAGATGGACTGCTGTAAGTCACTATTTATTGGGCCTGTCTGGTGCTGTTTGAGCTTCTGCGTAATTGAAATGTCTCCAATAGCCACCATTTAGCAAGCATTTATTGGTGGATATTAGGGATGCACCGAATCCAGCTACCTTAGTGATCATTCTAGTATACTTATTCTAATGTATTAATGTATTAATAACACTAATTCTAGTCAGTCTAGTCAGTGCTGTCCAAATTCTGTGCTAACAAGGGCCAGAATTTTTCTGGCCTACGTGGTGTAGGGTTGATAATGAAAGCCAGTGTTGGCCACTCCCTGTTGTAAGACACACCCACTTTACACCACACCCATGTTACAAGACCATGTCTACAGCAGGGATATAACTAATCATGTTGAAACTTAAGTAATATGAAAACATTTTCTTAATTACATCTGCATGCAGAGGATGGCACACACAAAGAGCATAGGGTAGGCAGAGTATGGCACACACAAAGAGCATATGGCAGGCAGAGTATACATAGTAACATAGTAAGTTAGTCTGAAAAAAGACTCACGTCCATCAAGGTCAGCCTTTTTAACTTTTTTTTATTTTATTTTAACTGCCTAACTGCTAGTTGATCAAGAGGAAGGCACACAAAAAGAGCATATGGCAGGCAGAGTATGGCACGCATAGGGCAGGCAGAGTATGGCACACACAGGGAGCATCTGCGTTCCAAATAACAGATCCCATACCTGTACAACATTGATCCCAGTCAGCACAGAGTCAAATCATCATGATTCCCTTTCAATCTGTGGAATCAGGTACAGTATGTCTATGTGGAAAAAAGGAATTCATGGAAATGCAATAGATCCAAATGCCCATTTATAGGCTTTCATCAAATATAACCATCTTGTATTTTCCAAGAATAATCTAACAATCAACACCTTACACATATGATAATTGATTTTTTCATGTGGATTGTACAATTAGGGTGTAACTGGGAGTACTGAAATGTACCCCAGTTTCATTCCTGCTTACATGCATCATGCAAAGCAATTCCACTCAGATATAGAAATGCAGCTCTGATCTATAGAAGGCAATAGGGATAAAAAAGATTGGACATGCACATCTGTTTGTTCATCTCTGTTACTGTGTCACCATATTAAAATAAATAACAACACACCTACTTACCTCCTCATAAAAGGTAATTTGTTTGGCAAGATCAGGTACCCATAACACCATTCTGGTACAAACATATGGTATTATGATTTGCAAAGAAGTCAAGTCTTTTATCTCTTATTATACTTTTTGAAAGCTTTCCTATCACTGATGTCAGACTGACCGGCATATAATTTTGAGGCTGAGAAAGGGATCCATTTTTTAAAGTGGACCTGTCACCCAGACACAAAAATCTGTAGAATAAAAGTCCTTTTCAAATTAAACATGAAATACAATTTCAAATTTTTATTAAAGCATTCATAGCTGTTTTAAGCTCATTTAAAAATCTCAGCTGTCAATCAAATATTGTCTGCCACTCCTCTATGCCTTAGGCATAGAGGCGGGGCAGATAATTACTTTCACTTTCCATTCAGCACTTCCTAGATGTCACTGCTCCCCACACATTCCCCCAGTTCTCTTAACCATTTAATTGTGTAGCCAGGACATGGGAATAGACATCGGCTCCCCCATTCTGGTGCACAAACAAGATTCTGAGATGATGCAAGGCTTGTCTTAATAACAGTGTCCACAAAATGGCTCCTGCCTGTTTGCTATAATTATGAATTCCCAGACTGAAGAAAACAAGGATAAAAAAAAAATTTTTGTGTAATTAATGTTCATTTTGCTTGACTAATGTGATAAAATATAATTTTGAATATTTTTTTGGGGTGACAGGTCCACTTTAATAATGGCACCACATTATCAATTTGCCAGTCCCTGAAAAATTAAGTCAAGAGGTTTGGCAATCACAGACATAAGTTTGTTTAGTACCCTGGGATGAAAACCATCTAGTCACTGACCCTTGTTTCTCTTTACATGTTCTTGTCTCTTTTGAATGTCCCTTTGCGTGAACCCTGCATCATGTGATGTATTAATAGAATTGGGACTATTTAGAGGGAAACCTTGATTACTTGATTTCTCATTTCTTCTCTCATAAACCAACTGACTCCCTATGGTCCCACCCACCTCATCCTGTTTATTTTTTTCTACTACATATTTAAAAAATAATTTTGAGTTAATTGTCTTAAGTTTTAGCTGGTCTGGTCTTTTTTTGCATGATTTATTGGCCTCCTTATATGTGGCAAATATTTTGTCTGTTCCAGCTAACTTGAAAGTCTTAAAACCACATTTTTTCTTACCAACCTCAACACCAACACTTCTGTCAAACCACAAAGGTTTTGCTTTGTAACAAAATGCCTTGCTTGCAAGGGGAATATATTGACATGTACAGTATATTTATTAAGCAGCATTTTAAAAAAGTCCCATTTTTGTTGTGTGTTTAACCTGGTGAAAAGCGTTTCCCAATTAATATGTTGCCAAAGTTTGCACATCTAAAATGTTTTAGTTATTCCCTTCTAGAGTTGTTTCTGCTACTTAATCTCAAGGAAGTGTTATGGTCACCAGTCCCTAAATGCTAGAAAATACTTCAATACTATACTTAATGGGCTTGTGTGGCCCAAGGGATGTGTGTTGCAAAAATTTACCTTTGTCAGTAGAATTTTTTTATTTAGTTTAAGATAAAGATAATACACAATACAAAAATTATACCTTCCTTATAGCAGTTGTAAGAGAAGCACTAGGAAACAGGTTGACAGGGGTTGGCTCCCTACGAAAAGGAGCTGGGTTTTTCACCTTGGGGAAAAGTAAGAGCTGCTGATCTATGTTATAACTGCCATGTAAGTGTGAAAAGCTTATATTGTGCATTTTGCTTTGGAAGGGATTGGGACTCAAGGCCCTTATCCTTGGTTAATCAGGGAAGCACCTTTGTATTAGTTAAAGCCAGACAGGCTTATTTATTTATTTATTTTTTTGCTTTCTCTATGTCCTCACTCTGTAAAAACTTACAATAAACTGGCCAAAGACCAGTTATGCTCCACTGATCTGTCTGTGCCTCTGTTTTGGAGTGTCTGGAAGTGTACACAACGGTCTATTCCCAGTGAGACCACGATCCAACTACCTGAAATTGCTACAAGGTGATGTTGGGGAGATGAATGATAGCGTTGACTAGTGATGGGGGAATCTCCCGAGATTCGCTTCGCCGAAAAATTTGCGAATTTGCACAGAAATTCGCGAATTGGCGAAAAATTCGCGAAACGAGTCGCGGCACGCTTTTGACGCGCGTCGCGTCAACTTTGTCATTTGTCGCGTCGCGTCAAAAACGACGCGCGACTCGTTTTTCCAGCGATTTTTCGCCAAGCAAAATTTCGCTGGCGATTCGCGAATTTATTCGCCCATCACTAGCGTTGACATAAGATTAAAATTCCTTTCAATTGGGATTAAGCAGTTGCTGTTCAGTTTGATAGTCTCAGGTATGTGCTCCTGAAGTGTTATTAAGAATGAATCTACCACACCCACATATATGTTTAGCTTTTATGTGGACAACAGAAATAATTACATAAATACATTCAGCCACTGTGATTATCAAGAAGCCTGGAGAGGCACATGATACAATAGACTGTTTAACTTGTTCTACTGAACTGTCAGCAGTTTTCATTGGGATGACAATCCTAGAAGTGCCCAGTTGTTGCATCTCTGAAACTGTGTGTTAACCTCATATTTCATCCCCGCTGTGGCATAAACTCATTCAATGCTGTTTGGTTCCAGATTGAATATTCTTGTTTACTCAATAGTATAGCTACTTTAAGTTTCCTCCACACATGCTTTATCTCTTATGGGTACCGGGCTGCAGGCTGACATTCAGACATTAGAGCCAACTTGTAGCCAGACATTCAGACAGACCAACTACAAAGGGTTCTTTAAATACTTGTGTAAGCATCTGGAAGGGTCTTAAAGAAAATAGGAAAATATAAGTCCAGTTATGATTATTTACAGTTAACTGAAACATGTTCACACTATTGTCAATATCACTTCATTGGGTTAATATTTAAATTTGAAACTATTGAGTATCTAGTAGTATATACCACTGCATGCTAATTGCATTAATTATACCCTCATCTGGGGGTATTTTATATTGTATGTGCTCCTTAGGCTAACTCATGAGAAAAAAGTATCCATAGTATGCAAAGGATAAACCGTCAACATTCAAGGGTGCATTCAATGGAAAAATATGGATTTAGTTGAGTGGACCATGTAAAGTAAGCATACCCCACTTAAAGAACAGTTTTCAGTTCCCAGGCCAAGCACAAAGATGCATGTAACTGTAAGTACCTGCAGATAGCAGTCAACCTAAGGTGGCACAGTGGTGCACAAATGCCCCTGAGTAATTATGCACTCACTTATTGCCTATTTCATATCATGGCCATTATTTTCTGGACACAATTGCACACTGATTTCTGATTTCTAGCCAGCACAGATCTTCACTGAGAAGAGAAACACATTCGATTGTGCCTTTATTTGCTGAACAAATAGCCACAGGATTGACTCATTTTGCAATTGCTCAATAAATCTTCAGTATATTTTATGTCAACCTAAATAATAAGTGTTTAAATTTAAGTAGCGTTGCAAAGAATCCTATGTCATAACTACTTTTTATGTGTGTATGAAACAAGGATGAATCACAAAACTAACTTTCTTTCATGACTTAGGCAGCTTTACATTTCACAGTATGAAACACATTTGGGAAAGCCACCTTTTAAGACATACTCGTACTCAAACTGGCTGTAGCACTGAAAAAAAGGACAAACGATTTGCCCTTTTCTCTTTCCTTTTCTATTGGAACCTGAGAGTAGAAAATTAGTAGCAAAATGCAATGTTAGTTTCTCCAACAAAAAATCAGAGAAAACAGATAAAAGTAGAAACGCATTTATTAGGACATGGAGCATGATAACATACTCGTAGGCTTGGGGCTCCTACTCATAGCCTATGAGTAAGTGCCCCACATTAGGCTACCATTTGCTATGTCCTAATAAATGATTTTCTACTTTTTTCTATTTTCTCAGATTTGTTTTGGGACCCTCACACCATTAATATTTGTTGCAGGTTATGCTTTCATCCCACCCCTTTTTATTCCATCCCACTCCATTGGCAATGGGTATAGAAATGAAAACCAAGGTACTAAGCCTAAGTAGTAACTGAGAGAGTTATGTTGTTTGGCTCTTCCAATATCCCATGATGTGTGGTGTGATATAAATAATTGCTACATACCTAGGGAGCACTACCTCCTCCCTGTGGAGGGTTAGGGATGGTTGGGAGGAGCTTGTTGGAGAGGGCCATCCACAGAAAGATTTTTAAAACATACTCTACTGATCAGTATGTTTGCTGGTTACAATAAGAACTAGAATAAAGCAGATATAGACTAAATGTATAACTCATTTGAGCAGTCATTGAGAATTAAGGGGCAAATTCATTAAAGTGCAAAGCGTCTAACACTAGCGCTAATTTGTTAGCTTGATGTCAATTCGCAACTTCGCCAATTTACTAACAGTGTCCCTGGCTAAAATTCGCTAGTGAAGTAGACTAGCGCAACTTTGCACCCTTATGCCAGGCGAAGTTCTGCACTGACAAAGGGACGTAACTACGCTAATTCACTGAGATGACCATTTTACTGAACGTTACCTTTAGCACTAGACTTTATTTCACCAGGTCAGACCTTGCAAAGTTCAATAGATATGAGTTTTAAAAAAAAATACTAAATTTTGAAGTCCCAAAAAAACACTGGGGTCTTTTACTTTTTTTAGGGTGATAGTCTGAAAAATAGCGTAATTTTTTTAGGGGGTTACCCTCCTTCCCCCCTACATTTCCTAACATATGGCAACTCAACTATACAGTGGGCACATGTTTAGGGCAATAGGAAAACTTTATTTTATTTATTAACAGTTTCCTGGGCTTGTGTAGTGTAATGTATTGGCTGTAACATATACTTCTATCATACTTTCAACTTTGCACCGTATGCAAATTAGGTGTCGCTAGCCTTAAAAGTGCTTTGCCTGGCGAAGTAAGGGTAGTGTATCTTCGCTACGTTTTGCCTCCCTGAGCGCAAATTCGCATTTTAGTGAATTAGTGGCGGGCTGGCGAAAATTCGCCTGGCGAAGTGTGGCAAATTGTGGTGAAGCCATCGCTAGCGCATTTTTCGCTGCTTAGTGAATTTGCCCCTAAGTTCTTGTTTAATTAAAAATCTTTACAAACATCTATTTGTACAAATCATAATTCAGTTCATGCAGAAAATGGAAAGATAATACTATGATAGTGAACATAACTGGTAGTGGTTACCGTTAAAGAAAATATATTGGACATGCACACTCAAAATAAGCAGGAGGTATGAACAAAATATCTTTATATTTCAAACAGTAAAATGCACATGAAAACCTGACCATTCGGTATAATACATATACAGCAGTATAAGCAAAGATATACATGTCACCCAGCAAAATATATATCTGTTAGTTAAGGGCTGGAAAACTTTTTATGCTGACTTTTATTTTACAACACCTCACTTTTTAAAGGGGTTCTAAAACAGTTTACTGTATGTAGCTAACAGTGGATTTCTGTTGGTTTACCTTTGTTCAAATTGCACCATATTTTAAAGGGCACGGAAAGACAAAGAAATAAAATCCCATTTTACTTTCTTTAATGAAAAAGAAATCTATCTCCAATATACTTCAATTAAAAAATGTGTACCGTTTTAATAAGAAACCTGACTGAATTCAGTGAAATTCTCCTTTCATTTAGTGCTGTGGATAAGAATTGTCAGACGGTTCCTAACTTTTGGAAGGGAAACAATCATACTTCTGAACAGCAGGGGGAAACCCTGTCTTACTTACCAGCCATGCAGAACTCAAGCAGCTTTGTTTTTTGATCATTTATGATGATCCCTAAGAAGCCCAGACCACACTGAGCATGTGTATGTAGTCTAGTCTTGCAAAGATGTATAACAAACTAACAAGATAACAGCCCCCTGTGGCCAACTTTGAAAGCATAAATAATTTGTTTGATTAGGCTTGTGGTGCACTAAGTTCATGTTCATTTCTAGCCTTATTCTATTTTAGACTTTCCTTGCTCTTTAAGGTTATATTCATTTGATTGAAATAAAAAGATGATCTGAAGCATTTGAACTTTGTGTGCTATATGCCATGTGAATACTCTATTTAGCAGTAAGTGTTTCTGAACTGGAGTGCTGAATAGTTTCTTCTGGAATTTTCACATACAGTGGAATAGTTGGACAGAATATTGGGAGTACCCGGTAACAATGAACTTTTGTTCCCTTCTACATGAACTTGGCAGATTTTAGGTGAAGATTAAAAACAGTTTCCAGGGTTCGAGTTGGTGCTTCGAAATTGTGAGATCATGTAGAAGTCAATGGCAGAGGTCTCTTGAACTATTTGAAGATGTTAGAAATGATGAGACAAATCTTTGCCAAGTTTCACTGCCAAAGGGACACCACATAGACTCCAATGGAAGAAAAAAAATGTTGCACGGAAAAAAACACCTTATAGGAAAACTCAATTGAAATTCAATTTGAGTTTTCTGGACTATTCGACAGAATTTTAGACGTTCTAATTTCTTCATAAATAACAAACCATTTGAATTGTGAATCAAATGTCATTTATTAGTTTTAAAAAAATCACATTACTCAATTAAAATTTGACCATTAAAAAATAACCCCCTTAAAGTTTGTACATAGTTACTCGTAAAGTCCTTGTGCACTCACATGCCTACTCAATGGCTCACATTAGCCTTCGGCCTAGCAGATAGGCTGATAATAACTGAATATTTATTTTAAACACCAATCTAGGCAAAGCTGATATAACCTCAGACCAGACTGTGTATCTCAGACGTGAATGTTTACTGCAGTGTGCATAGACTATGTCCTTTCATGTTTCTTCTCTATCTGTATGCAAAACTTGATTGATTTATAGACACAGGCCCTATAGGGAGATCACATGCTATAGATATACAACACAGTGCTATTGTCACTAAACTTGCAAATGTGCATTTTTGTATAAATACTGTATGTATTATGTGAGTGATGGTGGGTGGCACTAAAGGTTAGCTTGAGGCAATTTGCTTTCTGCCATTAGTGGCATTTGAGTTGTGAAAATTAACCAAAGGACTAGCAGAACTTGAATTAGAAGGAATTTAGACTTCTTTTGACAATCTAAGTGCGTCAGGACTACTCTTACTGCATATCTCACAGTATGTTTAAGTTCTGCTTGGTAACCTTGGGCTTTAAGTCTGGCTCTCCCTGAATGACACACAAGTGAGATGGGCAGGAGGGAGGACGTGTGCATGCCTAAGCCTGCCCTTCATGAAAACTGTGCTGATCAGGCAAAGTGCAAACAAATTTTTCATGTTTTCCCCTGGGGTAAATGATCCCTTAAATGATTTTTTAGTAGACTTGAGGTATTGGGAAATGACACAAACCTGAGCTATAAAATTAAACTAAACCAGACACTCTTTTTCTGTGACTCCCCAGAACATTAGAACTCCCACTGATGCTTTCCCAGTTGGCTGTCTATGGATAGTCATATTCATCCAGGTCATGAAAAACAGTATCTAGTGGAGTTAAGTCTAATGCAACTGGACTTTCTGAATTTTCTTAAAAATGTACTCATCAACAGTTGATCTGGAGAAGCCACTCGGATGAGTGGTGAAGTGTTTTCATGAAAACTCAGAAAGCCTAGTTTCCCATTTGGTTGATCGCTTATACCTGAGACCCATAATCAGTTGAAATGCCTTCAATTTTATGTTCCTACAAAAAGGGTTTCTTGCCTACAGTCATGTAAAGTAATTGATCCTCATTTCCCCCCCCAAACAAAACAAGACCTATTGTGCCATTTGCAACCATAATGCAGAATGGAGGAAATCAATCAAATATTCTCTCCTCTTGAGTCTAGTTCTGTGTCACATAATTAGGCATTATGAAAGCTTTTGATACAGCTCTGTAACAGCATATAAAACAAGAGTGGTTATCCATCTCTCTGCGACAGTTATAACCATATTTTAACTGTGCAAAAAAAAAAAGGTATGCAGGGTGCCCTAAAGCTCTGTATTGCCCTGTGTCCTTTTTAGCTTTTTTAACAATGACCTTTTAGAGGAAAAAAACTACTGTCAATTTGTACATCAATTGGAATGTGGTTTGACAGCTGAGGTTATGCTACCTTAAACCTAGTATTATTTGAGATCACAAAGGAGCTCACAGTAATGAGCAGGTAGATTCTTGTTTAATGGACAAGAAGCAAAAACAAACACAACTTGGTTTAGTCCACAATAGAAAATAATCAACGTGTAAAGGTTGAGGTCAATGCAAATGTTTTCTTTTTCCTTTGAGATATCAGAATAAAAATCAGCATAGAATGGGTATGGGCATAATATTTTAGATTTGACAAGTAATGCACAGTAATATACTTCCACCAGATCTGCAAACATGAAATGAAGCTAAGAATAATCTAAATTTAACTTCTGTAACCTAAACCCACTCAAAATAATGAGGGTGAGATCAGAGGTAAACTAGGAATAACTATGTGTAACTGTACACATATTTCACCTGGGAATGGGGAAACTATACATTGGTAACCAAACAGTATGACCACTGAGGTTAGGGAGAGGGGCAAATGGAGACAAAAGCTCACCTCTGTGATTTAATAATGTCTAAAATACAGAAAAAAATATTCCTAAAGTTGCTGCATGGTTTCTTGACACTTTATTACAATGCTTTGGAATAAATAACCATGTGTGTATGTTGTCTATGAAGGAGGGAGCTCCCGGTGCGAGCCGCCGTGACATCATGCGCATGCACATTAAGAAAATCGGTCACTGTTGGGGCCGCTTTTCGTAATGTGCATGCGCATGGCATTACTGCTGGGCAAACGCGAATAAGCTGAAACTGTCATGGCAGCTCGCACCAGGAGGGAGCTGGCGCTGGGCATTTTTAAAACACTAGTTACCCCAACGGGAATGCAGGCTCTATCAGCCCGCACATTTGGTTGGGGGTAACTGTTTTGCCCGATAGGTGCCCTTTAAAAAGAATTGCTTTGGGGCTCAGTAATATCTAGTTACCCCACAGCAAAGGATAATATCCTCCATCTCTGCATACTTTAGGTATAAAGAGTTGCATCTGACAACCCTTGGGGGCAAAGAAGGTGGAGCAGACTGAATTGTGTGCATGTTTCAGTTTTTTTTCACCTTGTTCAAAAAGAATTTTGTATATATTCTCCTTCAAGGTGGGACATATGGATGTTTTTGTTGCATTTTGTTCCTCGTTATTTTTTATATAGTTTTTTAATTGTTTGCCTTAGTTTTCTGACTTTTTTACTTCAAACGGGGTCACTGACCCCATCAAAAAAGCAAATGCTCTGTAAAGCTACAAATGTATAGTTATTGCTACTTTTGTTACTCAGACCCTCTGCTATTCATATTCCAGTCTATTATTCAACTCCATGCATGGTTGCTAGGGTAATTTGGATCCGAGCAACCAGATTGCTGACACTGCAAACTGGAGAGCTGCTGAATAAAAAGCTAAATAACTCAAAAACCACAAATTAACACCAACTGTAAATTCAGGGACGCTCCGGCAATGAGGCGAGTTGAGGCACTCGCCTAAGGTGGCAGCGCCCCCCTGGTTACCAGGGGCAGCAAAAAAGCAGCTCCTGGAACTAACAGCCGAATTTCCGGTTTTTAACCTGGAAATTCTACTCTTCTAGTGCAGAGTGTGCACTTGCGCGATTTTCACTAGCGCCGTGGACTCGCCCACCCCTTACGGTGCTGAAAAATTGAGGGCCGAGGGGAAGGGGGGCGGCATATTGAAGGCCGCCTCAAGCGGCAATATCATCAGGATCACCCCTGTGTAAATTACCTTGTGTGGAGATAAAAATGGCAGATTTCCTACCAAATTCACAAACCTCTATCGCCACTTTTTTGAATTTGTCTTTTAAAAAGACTATTTTCAGATTTTGTCTTTTGCACAAAATTTTAAAGACATTTTTTGAATTTGTCTTTAGCTCTTACTAAACCTGTCAGTCAGCCATCAAATTAGAATTTTGGGGGAGGGGTTTATTTTACCTAGGAAAACTATACACCATTTGTTTCAGGATAACATAGGATTTCTAAATCTGCCTACATGTTTGTGTAATTCCACTTCTGTAACAAGATACGTATAAGGGTCTAAATACTACCAATGCTATTTTGCACAATATAGGGATTTGTATCAGAAACACTGTATGTTTTATTATCTTAGGTCAAGTATCTAATTGCTGCCAAAACTAAATAAAATGGCTGGTAGGCTTTACTTTTCCTTTAGCTAATATATTCACTCAAATTGCTCAAATTGCCTCATTGATTAAGCTAAAACTAGTAAAATAATGCAAGTTTGAGTTAAAAAAATTTTTTATAAATCAAATTGTATAAAATGCACTTTTTGTGTTTAATCCGTGTTTTACTTGTTTTGTTAGTAAGGCTTTCACACCTATACGGTTAGGTAGAAACTTGTGCCTTGACTATAAAATGCAAATCCCTAATTCTTTCCCAATGGGGCACTTACAAGAGGTGTGAAATGAAGATTGGCTGAACCAAAGCAGAGCAAGTTATTTCAGAATTGATGTGAAACATGAGGAAGAGTTATACTGAGCTTTACTCCATTTTTAAAATGTCGGAAGAAAATATTGTTTAAAATGAAGTTTTTGCACCGATTTTCATGTCGTTTGAAAGACAAATTCATAAAAGTGTCTGTAAACTGTCTTTATTTCACTAAAATATGAAAAGAGATGGAATTTAGCAGGATTTCGATTTGTGAATATGGAGAAAGTATTTTACGCCAGTTTACCACCACTTTTACTCCACTTTTGTGAATTCCCCCAAAGTGTTCAGGGCAAGGACCAAAAAATGTTCTTTATTTGTATGAATAGACATTAGGGCACAGAGAAGTTAGAGGCCACAATTCTATTTCACATATACTGTACATAAGTTACATACCAAATACATTACATACCCACATTATCTCATTTAAAGACTAATTTACAGTATAAAATTCAAGTGAAAAATAAATGAAAATGACTTTTTAACAACTTTATAAACTAAATTTCCCACATTCAGATAGTGGCTAACTAGTTTAATACTGTACCACATCCCTGCAGTTTACTGGGGCAGATTCACTAATTTTCGCCAGCATTAGCTTTGCACCCCTTGCACCACTTTGCCAGGCACAAATGCGCTCCGAATACACTGAT
>CM044446.1:42552318-42565330 GCA_024363595.1 Xenopus borealis | reverse complement strand
TATATATATATATGTGTATATACATATATATTTATATATATATTTAAACTATATACATATGTAAAAGCATTCTGCTTTTTATTTTTCTTTATTTGCTTCATTGAAGGTTTATAATTAGTTACTGTAAACAAATTTTTAATAAAGTTAGACTGAAGTCTATTCCCAGTAGTAACATGAGTTAATATTCATTTTCATAAAACGATGGTCAACAAATAAAAATGGCATTTAAGTTTTACAAAGGAATTCTCTGCCCGAGTGTTTCCTAGTTCTCCGCTAGTAATCAAAGGCTATTCTCTGTCTCAAAAGACTTTAGCGCACAACTTCCAAAACTCCTAATGAACTGTATCTTTCTTTATTGTGAGAGATCAAAGTCTTAACAATGTACAATCTCCTTTTCATGCTTAATAATAATTAGTCTCATCTGGATCAGTGTGGTAATCTGAGAAAGGTTCCATACAGTGGGATCTGTGTATTCTGAAACTTGACAATTATCCCATTCACGGACACATGCCACAGAGCAATCCTCCAATGGAATTTCCCGTAGCAGAGACAGCAACAAAAAAAGTGAATTGTGACATCTTATTTTGAATGGTAGGGACAATACTTTATCAAATACAACCCGTTTCACTTTTTTGGAAAACATCAGTTTAATAAAAATGAACAGATAATTAGATATATTACATAATAACACTGCAGTAGGTGCTGCATCATGACTGTGCACATACAGATATATATCTCCTGTGAAATATCTCATTATCCTTACTGAAACTTGTTTATTATAAAACATTGTTATAAAATATTATGTATTAAAAATAAGGATATATAGAAGTAATGCAATGACACACAGAATGTTGTGCTGTTGCTGCCAAAGTCAATTGGTGCAGGTAAACCCAACACCTTAAAGGGATACTGTCGTAAGAAATTTTTTTCCCAAAATGCATCAGTTAATAGTGCTGAAATCTGACAAGGGGCTAGACAAAGTCAATTTCACAGCTGCCCCAAGTCATGTGATGCGTGCTCTGATAAACTTCAGTCACTTTTTACTGTTTTACTGCAAGTTGGGAGTGATATCACCCCTCCCTTTTCCCACCAGCAGCCTCACAACAGATCAATGGGATGGTAACCAGATAGCAGTTCCCTAACACAAGATAACAGCTCCCTAGTAGATCTAAGAACAGCACTCCGTAGTAAAAGCCAAGTCCCACTGCGTCACATTCAATTACATTGAGTTGTCTACCAGAAAGCAGTTCCATCCTAAAGTGCTGGCTCTTTCTGAAAGCAAAATGACCTGAGATGGCTGCCTGCACCAATATTACAACTAAAAAAAATATACTTGCTGGTTAACAGGGGCAATCCTGCCCAATTTGCCGCCCACGTCGCTAGTGCAGAGAGTGTAATTGCGCTCTCTGCACTAGATGAGCTGAATTTCCGGGTTGAAAACTGGAAATTCAGCTCTTAGTTACCAGGAGCTGCATTTTTGCCAGGGGGCACTGCTGTCTGAGGCCACAACTTGCCTCATTGGTGGAGATCCCCTGCTGGTTAAGGAATGAAATTTTATATGGTAGAGTGAATTATTTGCAGTGTAAACAGTGTCATTTAGTCATCTCAAAGTCCCATAACCAGTATATTGGAATTTAGCCTCTGTCACTTATATTATCCTTATTTTATAGTACGGGGTATACCGGCAATAAAGCAGGTACCTTGTGGGTTGCAAGTAAGCTTTTCTGGTGTGGGGATAGCTGCAGGTCATGGTCTGTGGGTTTGCGGGTCTCATCTATATTTTACGAATTTAAAAAAATGTAAACATTTTTGTTCTCTCCCTGCCCATTTTGATTATGTCACTTCCGGTTCACGGAAACAGTACTTCCTGTTGGTCAGTGGGTTGCAGATAAGGCAGTTGTGGGTTGGGTAGTAGATCCATGCGCGTAAATATGCAGGTTTTGGGTCCAGGTCAGGATCTCAAAAACTGGTTCCTAACATTATTAGATTTAAACCATTCCAGTCAGGGTCTGAATAAATAATATTCAGCTGAAAGTCAATACTTCATGTATTCATTTGACATGACCTCCTTCTGCAGCATCCTGGGGAACAGGAACAAGTACAGGTA
The DNA here is from genome assembly GCA_024363595.1 of Xenopus borealis. NCBI lineage: Eukaryota > Metazoa > Chordata > Amphibia > Anura > Pipidae > Xenopus > Xenopus borealis. Next base: position 42,563,223 of record CM044446.1, on the reverse strand, counting down.
TGGGATCCATTATCCAAAAAGCTCAGAATCACAGGAAGTCCATCTTCCATAAACTCCATTTCGATAATATTATTGATTTTTTTTTTTAAATCCCCTTTTCCCTGTAATAATAAAACAGTACCTTGTACTTGATCCAAACTAAGATATAATTAATCCTTATTGGCGGGAAAACAATCTTATTGGCTTTATTTAATGTGTACATGCTATTAAGGTGACAATTTATGGTGATCCAAACTACAGAAAGAACAGGTCCCATACCTACACAACACATCCCATATTTCCTTGGGGCAAATAGAGGGGATTTTTGTTGAATTACTGGAAATAAACATTTTCATCTAGCTTAACGCAATAAAATGTTATAGCCTATAATGCAATAGTTTAAGCTTGTGTGTTTTAATTTCATAGAGAATTACACAAGAAGAACCAATGTGGTAAAGGTCCACATTATAACAGACAACTGCAAGTGATGTCAAAAAATTTTTTTTTTTTAATTTTACAAATTTGCATGTTTTTGCAAATTTCCCAACATTAAAAAGAAACATTAAAGGTAGGATAATTGAATTAAAATAGGTTTTATAGATTTTTGCTCCAGTTGGTTATAAAATAATAAAGGCTCTCATCATTTAATTTCGCGATGTCTTTTTTTTACTATGGTTCCAGCATATGATGGAGTCATAAAGGCTTATCAGTGTAGATTCTGATTAAGTCTGAATTACTTAGGTACAGCTGCATTAGTTACAGTGGTTGCCAACACTTGTCTTCAAGTAATGCTCCCAGGAGGAAGAGTGATGAGGCCAGTCTATGATTCCATCATTAGAGCCTCAATTTTCAGGGCAAGTGAAGGAGTTTGGTTCCACTCAGATGGCAATACCGATTATGTGCCTGCCATTTATGCAGGGTGATCAAAAGCAAGATGCATTTGTATATTTATCTTAAGCAATTGTTTGAAGGGGAAATCACTCACTCAGATCTCATTTGCGACTAATGAAGTAAAGATACAAGGTACGATTTATGAAACATAGATTGCTGCTGAAATTGAGCTGGACAAAAAAAATGTATTCTTGGCTGAATACTTTACAAAAACAAAGAATGAAGAGAAGGGACGTCAGGCGCTGCCTATGATTGAAGGCTATGGGAAGACTTTCTGGGGGTTTAATATTAATCCCTTATTGTCCATGCAGAAGAAAGGCACCACATCACACTGGTAATCTTTTGTATGCAACAACATGGATACACTGTTGCAATATAAAATAAAACAATATTATATAAACCAACTTTCATTTTATTATTGCCAAAACCTCAACCTTCTAGAGACCATATTTTGGGGACACAAAACGTCAACATTTCTGCTTCACAATAATATTATAATCAAGAGATATAAATAAAAATTCTTTTTTTTAGTCATAGGCGTTACTTAGGGATTAAAGGACCTTTATACTTCTCTTTATATTATTCTTGCTGACTTCCTACAGTACCCAGTCTGACATAATTCTTGTGTATCTTTATACCTGAGAAACAATCTTTATTTTTGCTACCATCCTTGCATTACTGACTTGGGTTGAATTGGCCAGGTACCAGATTGTATCAAGTCAGCCCCCCTGGTTGCTAAGTCACAACCTTAGCTGGTGTCTAATAATTCAGCCCACACTACAGGAGGGCTATGAGGACATAAAAGCTGAAGCAGATGTTCATAAACTGTGTGGCTGCCCCACCTAAAGGGTTCTCATACACTGAATTGCAGAGCTACCAAGAGAAGCAGATACTGGGTTCATGATGATTTCCTGTTTTAGATAGCCTTAATAGTATAGTAGGTTGTCTTTATAAATTATAACTAGCCAAAAACATAAATAACTGAATTTTAAGATTATTTTTGTCTAAGAGAAAATGAAATCATCTACTGTTCTGCTGTATTAAATACATTTATATTCATAATAGGAATATTAATTCCCTGGATTGGTATATGGCAGGACACTTTGCCCTCCTCTTCTGCTAATCTACCTGCATATTCCTTCTCCTATTTACCCAGGCCACTGGTAGCCAAGACAGTTTTTCCTTGTGCAAGCCATTATAAGTGATATGATTGTGTTCCCTTTAAAGGAGAACTAAAGCCTAACTAAACAAGTAGCTAGACATGTTGTACAATATGTTTTGTGCTAACAGCTCAAGGCAACCACAGCCCTAGCAGTAAAGATATGTGTCTCCAAAGATGCCCCAGTAGCTCCCCATCTTCTTTTCTGTGGATTCACTGATTCACATGCTCTGTGCTGCTGTCATTAATGGAGCTTAGGGACCCACTCACAATATACAGTACATATAGAATAGAAATGTCACAATATAAGGCTGATTAGTAATTAATACAGATAATTACTACATGGCAGCACAGAAAGCAGTGCAACTAGCATCAGCTTATATTACAGACAAACCTTTTCTAATTGATAATTTGTGACAATACCTAAACTTATCTTCTCAACAGCTGCTCAGAGCCCACTGACACAGACACTTTCCAAGATGGTGACCCCCCTGTGACAAGTTTGAAGTCCTGGATCATTAACAGTTATTAATAAGATGAAACTTTAGGCTGATGCAATAAATTAATTTTATAAAATATGGAATTTTTAGACATATTAAGTTTTAGGGTTTAGTTCTCCTTTAAAAATCCTGGCATACTATAATTGCTCATTGGTGAACCCCAACAGCTAGATTACAATGTGACTCTTGATAATGATCAGCTTGACTCCTATATCTTCAGAGTCTATGGACTGTAGCAATGGCTGCAAAGTACAGCATTTCTGGCTTTCAGACCAGTCACTCAGTACTGCAAGCTGGAGTGAAAAAAGTGCAAAAAGCTGCAATTACACTCAGAAATGCTTCAGCAAAATATGAAGAAATGAGGTATATATAGGTTGTGGAAATGTTTTAAATGTTTACTGCCTTAGCCTACAGCACAAATCATAGAAAAGAGGGAGCAATTAATAATCACACAATGAACCACAATCACTTTTCTGCATTGTCCTGTTTGGGCAAATTGCAGAGTTACTGTGTTTGTGGCCTTGGAGCAATCCAGTCTAAGGATTACAGAAAACTTTATTTGACTGCCAATAGCATGTGACACCTAACGCAACGCTCAATGTCAGATCTATAAAGGGACGTAACTGGCTCATGACTATACTTCATAGGAAACAAAACTATTTGGGTTTATTTTTGCTTGTTTGGCTTATGATTTTATTTGTAATGAATGTAAACTATAAAGGTTTGGAGGCAATGTAATAAAAAACAGAGAAGTGGGAAACTGGGAGTAATAATTTAAGGCTCCTGAAAATCACTTACAGACATCCTGCCTTTCATGTAATAGTTGAGATAAAAATAAGACTGCTTTGCTTCCTGTGATTAAGGTTTTAGAAACATTTATTCAAAACTAAGCCCCAAAGAGTTGTATGGCAGCCCAGAGAAGGATCAATGATAAATAACATGTTGTGAATTGTATGCCTGGCTTACTTAAAGGAGAACACTTTTGAAATAAAAAATAACAAAATGGTATAAAGGTGATACCTTTATTGGCTAACTACTATGATCATAGCAAGCTTTCAGAACATTTTAGTTCCTTTTTCAAGCTGACTGCAATGAAGCTGTGGTGTTCTCTGGTATATATACAACATTCAGCTCATAGATCAAATGAGAGAACTTGTAAAGAGGCTGGCACAAGCTTGGAACCCACGAAGTAGTGAAGCCACAATCAGGTTGTAAAAGGTTGAAAAAGCTTACATTTATTTCCAAAATTTAAGAACCATTCGCCTGACGCGTTTCATGTCATAGGCCTATGATTAAGTGTCAGGACACGAAACGCGTCAGGCAAATGGTTCTTAAATTTTTGAAATAAATGTAAGCTTTTAAAACCTTTTACGACCTGACTGTGGCTTCACTACTTTGTGGGTTCCAAACTTGTGCCAGCGTCCTTACAAGTTCTCTGGTTTGCTCCCCTTGCTGAAGGTCTGAAGGGAACCTGTATTTCTCTCTCAGACTTTGTCCAGTCTCTCCTATATACAGTCCCCCTGTTATGCATTTGGTTCACCAAATGCAAAACAGGGGGACTTTATATAGGAGAGACTGGACAAAGTCTGAGAAAGAGGAATACACACCACCGATTCACTGTAACCAATAAAAAACTGGACACACCAATAGGAAAACATTTCAATGGCCCTCATCACTCCATAAAGGATTTAGGAATTTTGGTTCTTAAGGGCTATTTTGAAACAGATAATTATTGAAAAGTATGGGAAACTTTCAATTCTCTGGAGAAGGGACTAAACCTGGGACTTGGATGTATGTCTAATTATGTGGAATAACAAAGACAGCACCAGGTCAGAAATACCAACATGTCTGGATATGGACTAAGAGATAATTTGGAATTCCTCTGATTCTACACTCCAATTATCATATTAATAGATGATTTTCTGCATAACAGGGGGACTGTATATAGGAGAGACTGGACAAAGTCTGAGAGAGAAATACAGGTTCCCTTCAGACCTTCAGCAAGGGGAGCAAACCAGAGAACTTGTAAGGACGCTGGCACAAGCTTGGAACCCACAAAGTAGTGAAGCCACAGTCAGGTCGTAAAAGTTTTTAAAAGCTTACATTTATTTCGAAAATTTAAGAACCATTTGCCTGACGCATTTCGTGTCCTGACACTTAATCATAGGCCTATGACATGAAACAGGGGTACATACAAGAGTATATAATAATAACAGAAAAAAGTATTGATGGGAATTATAGGACTAATATCTATCTAAATGTGTGGAATGCTACACTGCTGACACTTGTGAACATTTAAGGCATCCTTATGTCTGTCTTTAAAGGAACAGTTCAGCATAAAAACTGGGAAAATAGAAAGGCTGTGCAAAATAAAAAATGGTTCTATTAGTTAGCCAAAAATATAATTAAAGGATGGAGTGAATGGATGTCTAACATAATAGCCAGAACCATTATAGACGTTACCATGTATATGAACATAACATCCTTTATATAAACAGCATTATAATAAATCTAGCAGAGCTTATCATACGGCTTGAAACTAAAGCTGCAATTGCCTACCAACCTCCGACAGGTATTTGTATAACTATCACTAATGAGTATTTCCAGGGGTTTCAATACATTTAAATCCAGGTTGAACCTATATATCCAATGTAAGAATAGCTTTGCTAAATATGCTTTCGCCTGTGATTGACCCATGTCATAATATGTAGCCATTTAATGTAAAGACTTATATACCATGAATTGTAACACTATCACTAAAGATCACTATCAGTTGCTGGGATGAGCTTAACAACTATTTTACCTCTTGGTTTGATTCCGAGTTTAATATAGAACAGTCTGTAATAAGGACTGCTCGGGAGATTTGTCTGTAGAAGTAAACAGAAATAGTTGTAAATGAAAGAGAAGGGTAGTCTTCATGGAAAATTACAATAAAAGAAATGGGAAATATAAAGAAAGATAAATAAGCAGGCATGAGAGTCCTGTTTAAGATTCACCCTAATTTAGGCTGATCTGATTTTTCTTGGAAATAATAAACCTTGTATTTGATGATAACCAAGTTAGCATAAATCTATTCCAAGCATTTCAGATAACACATCCCATATACAAGTATGTGTTGTTTGAATGTTTAGAATGTTTTTTTTTTCTGTGATTTTAAGCAACTTGCTTTAAAGATACAAAAAATGATTTTAAACAAATCAGTTTTGTCACTAATCTGATTCATGCCATCTTAATTTATTAGTATATTGTATTATTAATACAGAGAAAAGCAGTCAATTAAGCAAAACGATTAAATACAGGAATATGGGGAAACGGCTTTTCCGTATTTTGGAACCTTCTTAGTAACAGGTTTCTGAGAAGGAAAAAACCCATACCTGCTCTTGGAAGGCCATCACCCATAGAATCAATTTTAAGCACATACAGTTGTGCTCATAAGTTTTCATACCCTGGCAGAATTTATTATTTCATTTTTCAGAGAATATGAATGATAACACAAAAACTTTTTTTAGTTGTTGTTAGTGGTTGGCTGAAGCCATTTATTGTCAAACAACTGTGCTTACTCTTTTTAAATCATAATCACTACACACACTACCCAAATAACCCTTTACATACCCTGGTGATTTGGCCTGATAACATACACACAACCTGACACAAAAGGGTTAGAATGGCTATTAAAGGTAACCATCTTCACCAGTGATATGTTTTCTTGTAATTAGTGGGTGTGCATAAAAGGTCAATTACTTTCTGGACTCCTGACCAGTGGCGTAACTACTCCCTGGTGGGCCCCGGTACAGGATGGGCACCTGGGCCCCCCTGTGGTGCCCTTACCTCTATAAATCTCATGCTGGAGTGTTGATGGCATGTGTGATGTAAAATATCCCCCTAGATAACCGCCTACCATAACCATTTTCATGGCTCAGATGGGCCCCAAGGGGAGGGGGGCCCTGGTGCAATTGCACCCCCTGCACCCCTGGTAGTTACGCCACTGCTCCTGACAGACCCTTGCATCTTTCATCCAGTGCTGCACTGATGTTTTTTGGATTCTTAGACATGTGGAAAGCAAAAGAATTGTCAAAGGATCTGCAGGAAAAGGTAGTTGAACTCTATAAAACAGGAAAGGGATACAAGAAAATATCAAAGGAACTGAGAATGCCAATCAGCAGTGTTCAAACTCTTAAGAAGTGGAAAATTAGGGGTTCTGTTGAAACCAAACCACGGTCAGGTAGACCAACTAAAATTTCAGCAACAACTGCCAGAAAAATTGTCCGGGATGCAAGGAAAACCCCACAAATAACTTCAGGTGAAATACATAAAAATACTGGAGGAAAATTTGCAGTCATCAGTCCGGAAGCTGCACATGGGACGTACTTAGACATTCCAACATGACAATGATCCAAAACACAAGGCCAAGTTGACCTGTCATTGGCTACAGCAAAATAAAGTAAAGATTCTGGAGTGGCCATCTCAGTCTCCTGACCTCAATACCATTGAGCCACTCTGGGGAGACCTCAAACACGCAGTTCATGCAAGACAGCCCAAGAATTTATTGGAACTGGAGGCATTTTGCCAGGAAGAATTGGCAGCTTTAATGTCTGAGAAGATAAAGAGCCTCATCCACAACTACTACAAAAGACTTCAAGCTCTCTTTGATGTTAAAGGGGGCAATACACAGCTTTAAGACCTGGGGTATGTAAACTTTTGATCAGGTTCATTTGGGTAGTTAATGTAGTGATTATGAAGAGTAAACACAGTTGTTTGACAATAAATGGCTTCAGCCAACCACTAACCACGAGTGAAAGAAAAGTTTTTGTGTTATCATTCATATTCAATGAAAAATGGTTAAGAAATCATAAATTGTGCCAGGGCATGTAAACTTATGAGCACAACTGTAATTCTATTTTCTAATGGTTTCCTTTTTTCTCTGTAATAAAACAGCATGAAAAGTGTTTCATGAGCAGAAGCTGGTGTTGTAGATATACAAAACACCAAAATATTAATATAATCCATCTAAATATGCACTAAAGACATAATGGAATAAACAACTGCAGCATCTGCAACAGGTGAAGTAACCCATTATAACCAGCTGTTAGCATTTAGTGGTCACCTATTAATAAACAAATATCTGCAAATATCAGATGTGTTGCAAACTTGCCAGAAATTATTACAGTAACCCATAAATATCCCATTTCAGCAAGCATCCAATGTTTTTTTACTTCACAGAAACACTGACCTCAGGACTTACTTGTAAGATACATATGCACAGATTTGCTCAGGAAGGTAGCTATCCTCCACAACCAGATATTTTGCAGTCGTTTACCTCTGTGGTCAATGACAGCTTTACACCTGCAGTAACACAGCAAAGAATAAACACATTAAACACATGCACACGTGCAGTTGGCATTAAATTAGACAGGGAAATTTAGGTCAATTATTTTACATAATGTAATTAAATTTGGTGGTAAGGTCTTATACTGAAAGTACAACTTCAAGATATTATGTATGCACCTAGAAGAATTAATTTAAACTTTAATGAAAATGACTACCATCAGGTGATAATCTACAATAGGTTTACATGTCATGACTCCACATTGTGTTCAGGCCCACAGATTGCTTTATGATATTTAAAGGACAAGGAAAGTCTAAAATAGAATAAGGCTAGAAATGCTTTATTGTGTATAAACATGTACTTACTGCACCACAAGCCTAATCAAACAAATTATTTATGCTTTCAAAGTTGGCCACAGTGGGCTGTCATCTTGTAACTTTGTTATACATCTTTGCAAGACCAAGACTGTGCACATGCTCAGAGTGGTCTGGGCTAAGATTAGGGATGATCATAAATTATCAAAACAGCACAAGTCAAATAATATCTGCCAGAAGCCAATACAGCAAGACTGATTAATAATCAGAATATACAGACTGCACTGGGTCAAGTGTTGTCATGTAATCTAATGTGGATTTTATAGTTTTTGTATTGTTTAATACAAACTTTCTCCAACTCTGCAGAACCAGTGGCTGCAGCAATATAATCCTCCAAATAGAATCCCAGTTTATCTGTTTAAATCTGGCTCCATGATCTATGTCCCAGCAGCTGGAGTTGGAAACATTAAAGGGGATGTAAAGGCAAACATAAAACCCAATATAAATCTATACACAGTCCCTGACTGCTCTACATGGAAACAAAGCTGCTTGAGTTCTGCATGGTTGGGAAGTAAGGTGGGGCTCCCCCTGCAGTTCATAAGTATGATTGTTTCCCTGCACAGCAGTTTGGGACCATCTGACAATTCGTATTCATAGCAGTAAATGAAGGGAGAATTTCATTGCATACAGTCAGGATTCTTATTTAAACGGTACACATTTTTTAATTGAAGTACATTGGAGATTGATTTTTTTTTTAATTAAAGAAAGTAAAAATGGGATTTTATTTTTTTGCCTTTCCTTGTCCTTTAAATATTAAAACAGTCCACTATCCGATCTGTTATTCCAGCATTTATTTTTAAATCCACTTTAAATACAGTAGTGAATGCAAAATAGTTTAGTTAATTATCCTTAGTGTTTGGTTAGTTAGTAGTTGGTTAGTCCTGTAGGGGCGTCTCTTATCATAATGAGATTTGATGATACAAATGGGTTTATGCAAGTAAAGATGCCAATAGACACCAATCAGACTTAATTTCCAGCACTTATTAGGAAAAAAAACATTTCTGACATTGGATATTGCATTGGATATGCAACTTTTTGGCCTGCTTTTAAATATTCCAATAAAATATGTTTACTTTTTAATAATTTGTTGAAATGTTACTGGTGTGAACCCCCTTATTTGAATATATACTATTTACTTGATTGTGGGTAGCACCTAGGTCAGTTGTTACATTTGGAGTGTAACATATGGACTATACATACATACATACACACACACATACATATATATATATATATTTAGATCATGGAGAAAAGATGGCACTCACAGGTCTTACCAGTCAAAGAAAAGTGTTTACTATGGGCACAAAAGAAACGAAAGAAAAGAATATTTATATATTTAAAAAAAATTTCAGAGGAAGGTTCCTGTGAACTGAAACAATGGATCAATAATCTGTCATCATCTTATTAATTATGGGCATATTCCTGTGAGTTCCATCACTTTGATCTTACACAAAAAAGGGGAGGCAAATACCCCTTTAAAGGAACAGTAACACCAAAAACTAAAAGCATTTTAAAGCATTTTAAAGTAACTAAAATATAATGTAGACTATTGCCCTACATCGGTAAATGTTATGCGTTTGCTTTAGAAACACCAGTATAATTTATATGAATAGGCTGCTGTGTAGCCATGGGGGCATCTATGTAGGCTGAAAAAGGAAAAGAACCACAGGTTACTTAGAAGATAACAGATAAGCTCTGTAATAGAAGACAATGGGAATGCAGAATGCATCTGTTATCAGTTATGTAACCTAATCTTTGAATGGGTACTCATTTCTAAAGTAACCATTACATGTTGCTGTGTCACAGACATATTGCTGTCATTTTACATTGCATTTCCATATAAATTAGATGCCACGATCAATCCCCCTGTAATATCCCCATCAATTTCCAATGAAGTCCAATCAACTCTTCTCTCCTCTTTCTTTATTAATGAATTTGCCCTTTGATATTTTTATATTCAAAGCAAATTGGCAAATGTGTAGATGAATTTCAGCACTGCACATTACATATATTTCTGAAGGGTTATATTAAATAATATACAATCATAATTTTCGGTTTATAATGAAATTGGGTACTCCGCTGACCACATTTAGTACAGTTAAAGGTAGAACTACACGGGCGATTTTGCCCCGATTCTGCCGGATCCAACGATGGGTGACAAAATGCCAGCGTCAAGTCAGATGCAAGTTGGACGATGTTGCACCATTGATCCATCGCAACACGACTGTCGGATGCTGACGCAGCTTGTAGCGGGTTTTGTATTACGTACCTTGTTTCCTGTCGCCGCTGACTTGATGTAGGCATTTTGTTGCCCAGCATCGGATTTGGCAGAATCGCGGCAAAATCGGATGTGAAGTACCGCAAAACAGCTAAAATAAGATTCTACAACTGGGGATGATTTATAAATGTTTGAATTCAAATTTTTTTGCCACAGTTAAAAAAAAAAATTGCATCAAAACTCACAATTTCAAATTATATTTTCAAAAATATGAATTGCGGGTATTTATTATGCACCAAATAACTTGAATAACTCAAATATAAAACTTCGGTCTCTAAAAACTGGCAAGTTCATGTAAAAGTCAGTGGGAAATGCAAGCTGTTTTTTTGAGTTTCTCAAGGTTTTTTTGAGCTTTCAAGTCACCATTTTGAGTTTTTTTGACCTTGTAAACTCACAAA
>CM044446.1:42519884-42534496 GCA_024363595.1 Xenopus borealis | reverse complement strand
CACTTCTTTTTCAGACTATCACCCACAATGGTAAAACACGCCACATCATTTTTTGGGACTTAAAAATTTTCCAATTTTTTTTTTCAACCTCCTATCTATTGTATTCTATCTACTTCGCTAGCGTAAATTCGCACCTGGGCCACCTATCTATTTGGTGAGTTACTTCATTGACAAAGTGTTGTGCTTAAAAATTCTTTGGTTTGCAGAAATCAGAATATAACATGCTTCATCTATATAGACAGAATTGAGTACATGAAATAAGGCCTACTTCATGACCGCAGGGGAGTGTATGCCGACTGCCTTTCGTTAGGCAACCTATGTGGCAGCTCACGCTAATACATGAAAATATGTTCAGACAAGATGCACTGTACAAAAAATAAAATGTACTATTATAGTGTGGGGTTCTAGCAGTTTTTTTGTTTTTTTTAATGCACTTTAAAAGCACTTTAAATTAATGTCAAAGGAAAATGCTCTGCTGCACGAAGTAGGCATTGTGATCAAAAGACAGCATGTGCCATAGCCAAGAGGTCCCCAACCCTTTCCGATTCGGGGACGGGTGTTGAGGCAAAGATTTTTTTTAAGGACTGGGGGGTAGGGGCTCAGAGTCCAATCCGGATGCGCCGGCGTCCAATTTGGCGCTCCTTGTTCATTGCGGCCTAGGCTTGGCTGCCCAGTTCAGGACTGTCCCTGGCCCAGTTCTGGGCCGTGGCGTGGTGGTTTGGGACCTCTGTCATAGCCCTTAGTGTGAGTAATAATAATAAACCTTTGATAAATGTTCCTCTAAAATATGAAAAAAACTTTTTTTTTAGTTTTTTATTACTTTTTGAATATAGGATATGATGTCACTGACATAGTAAGTAGACTCTGTTTACACATTTGCAGATTAACGACCATTTCCCACAGCAAAAATTCCCCAGAGGTTTTTTTCCCTAGAGAATTATCTTCTCCATTTAGTAAATAGGCAATGTCTTGGTGAATTGTCTTTTTGGGTGAATTTTTCGATAAACATCGGCAATTTGCCCTTTAGTAAATGTGCCCCACAGAAGCCGGAGTAAAATTGATTGAATTGAAATTATGCTTGAGGGAGCTAATCAAAAAGTTTACGAACAAATACTCATCAAATTCCCCCAAACAGCAAACCTCTAGGGATAATGACGATTGGAGTTTCAAAGAGCGGTTACATTACTGATTGGATGCTTTGAGAAAGACAAGATGCTACATAAGCAAATGCCTAAATAATAGATGTTATTAGGAGGCACTATGCAAAGTAAAAAGTGTTTGTTTTTGACTGTATCTACATGTACAATATAGATTGCAACTGAGCAATTTCTGCTTACATGACAGTGTTTTTATATAGATGGATATAGATTTTATTTTTTTGCTCAAAATGAATCCTTCACACATGGCAAGCGGTGCCTTAGGGAAAGATCAAAGGAGACAGATGCCAGAAGGCACGAACAAATGCCTGACTCAATACATTAGTATCTTCCAGTTAATCTTTAAAAGCACAAGGTCTCGGGCGACTTTCCTTTCTTTCATTTACCCGCAGCCAGTTAAAACTGGCTTTCCTCAAGAAAAAATTAAACCGCAAATAAAATAAATAAATGCCTTCGATAAGTGTATCTTAGTACCAAAGTCCCAGTGAATTAAGATAGATTGAATGTGATGAGAGAGAATGGTACCTATCCTATTTGGAAGTTTCTGTGGTCTGTGTTGGAATTAGCCTGACAATCCAACAATTTTGGACTTTTTGGGCAAAAATCCTGAAAAATTAGGCTGTGTGATCCTCGAAAGGTGTGTGATTTGGGAAAAAAATCGTATGGCACAATTTTTCATAAATTATTTTTCCCCAAACCAATAAATTTGTGCTGTTTTTAATAATAACTAAGGTCAAATCACCAAAAAGTCTGAATCCAAAAATCCAGCATCTCAGACCTGCCGAGGTTGTATATAAGTCAGTGGGAGAGGGCCCTATCCTATTTGGCAGTTTCTGTGGTCTGCGCTGGAATTAGCCTGAAAATCCAACTATTTCGGACTTTTTGGGCAAAAATCCTGAACAGTCAGGCTTTTGGGGGAAAAAAACTCAGGAAAAAACGTATGGTACAAATTTAAATTTTTTTTGGAGTTTTCCCCCGAACAGATTAATTTGTGCTTTTTCTAATAATAAATAAGGTCAAATCATGGATGCTAGCTTGGTAAAACTTTAACTTAAAAAATCTGAAAATTTTGGATTTTGATAATACAATATAAAATTTTTTACTATTTGCCACCACTTAGAGGCACATTTATCAAGGGTTGAATTCATGGGAGTTTTTTTTTAAATGTATTATATTTCGATACTTGTGGGTCCCTCAGTCCACTATCCAGGTGCAATATCAACTACAAAGACAAAGGAGTAGATTTACTAAGGGTCAAATTCAAGGGTTAAAAAACCCTTGAATTTGACCATGGGAATAGTTATGGAATAAAAATCCTTCAAATTCAAGGATTTTTACCGCAATTTGATCAATTCAAACGATTTTAAACCATTTGATCGAATTTTTTTATTCAATCAAAAATAATGAAACCCAATTCGGTAGCTTTGATCTGGCCAACTAGGCAGTACTTCAACAGTCGAATATTCGAATAGATTTTTATACGAATTATTCTAATCATTCGAGTCGATCGAATTTTCTAAATTCAATGATCGAAGTGGTCTTTAAAAAACATTCATAAATTCGATCGAACTTCGAATCCTTCATGTGAATTTAGTAAATCTGCCCCATAGTGTGAGACTGACAAAGGTCTGTAATGGTGCTCTCTGGGGAGGCAGGGAAGCATAGAGGTCTGCAGGAAGCAGATAGTTCTTTGAAGAATGTAGAAGAGAAACACTTTGCCTTTAATGACATTTTTTCTTATTATTTATAAACTTAATGATGATAAAAATAAGCATCTGTCTGGTTATTTATATTCTGTCTTTCCTAACCCTGACTCACTGTAGGAGAAACCAGCTGATCAGCAGCTGAAAAACAAGTGAGTGCAGAGAGGGTTAAACAAGAAATCTGTGAAGGTTCCCATTAATCTAGGTGATAGAATATCTAAAGTAATAACACAATTCAACTATGAAGCACCTGTAATTCTGAGCAATTTTCCAATATACATATATAGATGAGTTTTTCAAGTTACTCTTAAATATACACGAATTGCAGTTGAAAATACAGTTGATTGGACTTATTACTATAGCTAAACGACATTATTTTCTTTTTCCTTGAAGATATTTGGCTAGTCATCTGACTGTTTGGTTTGAATTTTGAATTGAGAAAGCCAGTCGGATGACTACCAAAACGTCTTCAAGGAAAAAGAAATACAGCAGTCCAATTGATTTGACTTATTACTTTAGCTCAGTGGTCCTCAAACTTGGCCCTCCAGCTGTTAAGGAACTACAAGTCCCACAATGCATTTGCCTGACTGTGGCTGTCAGACTCCATCATTGCATTGTGGGACTTGTAGTTCCTTAACAGCTGGAGGGCCAAGTTTGAGGACCACTGCTTTAGCTAAACAAGACATTGTTTTCAACTGCAATTCCAAATAACGTGAATAACTATTGACAATGAATGTATGTATATTGGAGAGTTGCTCAGAATTACAGTTTCTGTTGGCTGCCAAATTCTTTTAATCCCATGTTAAATGTTGTACTGGCCCATTCATTCTAATTTAGGAAGAATTGTTTACAAAATTAAATGTCAAACTATATAAGGCTAAAGACAATATGTACATATGTACAAGGGCACAGGAGTGTTCCATGGATTTAAGCACGATAATGCTCACTGATCTGTAAATAACCTTATATATATTGGGTTGCTTTTTCAGTCTATCCATCACAGGAGAAAGGTCTTGTGCATGATAAATTATCCACTGTCCTGCAGTTTTTCCAGAAAGAACAGAACAAAAACAGCAGCAAAAGTTGGTTCCACTTACCATACAAAAATAAACTTGGTTGCTCATCATCTTAAAATTGAAGGAATGGAAAGCGGGAATGGAAAACTGAAATCATCCTCATTTAAAGAGATATGGTTTTGCACAAACTGCTCGATAATTCTGCAAAGTCTATTGTGGCTTATGCTTGGCTGCAGTGTTGCAAATATGGGCACATAAGCAGATTCCTGGTTCTGAGTATGAAATAGTTAGAAACTTTCACCCAATGGCAGACATGGAGAGATTTAAATATATGCACACTTTTACAAGGAACCTTAATGAATTTTATAAACCTGTAAACAGGTTTGCATGAAATTTTATCTTTTTTCCCCTTGAGTCTCTAATTTCCCTGGCCACATCATTGCATTTTACAAATATATTTAGCTGTTATTGGATTCCCCCCCCCATAATCCCCATTATATATTTTAGAATTTTAGCAGAGCTATATTGCAGGAAGCATGACCAAAATTCCACATTGTAGTAACACACACACATATCCCCAACCATTTTTACCCATGCACAACATGCAAATGTAATAAAAGTTGGAGAGCAACTCCAGCATACAAAGAGTTCCTGGAGATGTCAGTTATGGGCTGTGAGTGATACGGATAGTCCCTATATGAACTGGCAGCCTGCAGGATGCTGTGGGAGTATACCTGGGTTTTATGCAACCAAAATCTAGCCAGGAAAACCAAACACCTGCTTTGAAGCCACTGAAAGCAACATTCAAGGGATTGGCGAGTACAGAGCCGTATTGACATACTAGGAACCCCTAGGCCTGCAGCCGGTCATAAGCCACTTATTGGGGACCACTGCATTAAAGGATATGCAAACCTTTAAAATAAATAATGTAAAATTGATCAATATGCTTCCAAAACACTTTTTAAATTATTATAATTAAACTATTTTTGCATCACAGCTATTAAGTGGTTTATAAACTGCTAATATAATGAATTTTGTATTGAAGGGTTCATTCAGTATAAAAATAAAACTGGGTAAATGGATAGGATGTGCAAAATAAAAAATATTTTAAAAACAGTTAATTAGACAAAAATGTATTGTATAAAGGCTGGAGTAACTGGATGTCTAACATAATAGCCAGTACTTCCTATTTTGCAGCTCTCTCAGTTTCCACTGTTAGTTACCAGGCAGTGACCAATCAGTGACTTGAGGGGGGCCAAATGGGTCATAACTTCTGAATCTGAGCTGCATATTAAGAATCAGATGCAAACTCGCTGAACAATTATGTCCCAAGTGCCCCCTCCTTCAAATCCCTGACTAACTCAGAGTTAGAGAGCTGAAAAGCAGGAAGGTGTGTTCTGTTCTGTCATATAGGACATTCGTTCACTCCAGTGCTTATACATTACATTTTTGGCTAACTATATTAGAAACATTTTCGATTTTGCACAGCCTATTTGCCCACTTTTTATTTTTACACTGAACTGTACCTTTAACAGCACCACCTGCTGGCAAGTTATTCCAACTGTACAGTAGAGGGGATCCATACTTAGGACCACCTTATGTAACTATGACCCCATGTCATTATTGCTATGCATAATTTACTGCTTACAAGTAAAATGCTAAAATGTAGTCTAATTTGTACAGGTTAATCACTAGCCATTTATACCAAAAGGGTTTCTGCTTGTACAGAAAGCATCATGGCGATTTTAAGTATTTAAAAAATGTTTGTTTTTTTCAAAATTCACCAGTTAATAGTGCTGCTCCAGCAGAATTCTGCATTGAAACCATTTCTCAAAAGAGCAAACAGATTTTTTTATATTTCATTTTGAAATCTGACATGGGGCTAGACATGTTGTCAATTTCCCAGCTGCCCCAAGTCATGTGACTTGTGTTCTGATAAACTTCAATCAGTCTTTACTGCAAGTTGGAGTGATATCACCCGCTCCCTTCCCCCCCCCCCTGCAGCCTAACAGAACAATGGGAAGGTAACCAGATAACAGCTGCCTAACACAAGATAACAGTTGCCTGGTAGATCCAACAACAGCACTCAATAGTAAAAACCCCATGTCCCACTGTGTACTATTCAGCTACATTGAGAAGGAAAAACAACAGCCTGCCAGAAAGCAGTTCCCTCCTAAAGTGCTGGCACAAGTCACATGACCAGAGCAGCTGGGAAATTGACAAAATGGCTAGCCCCATGTCAAATTTCAAGATTGAATATAAAAAAATCTGTTTGCTATTTTGAGAAATAGATTTCAGTGCAGAAGTCTACAGGAGCAGCACTATTAACCGATATGTTTTGAAAAAAACATGTTTTCCCTATTTTAAGGCGCATTGCAAAATTGGCATGGAACTAAGGTTCTAACCAAACAACCATATCTTTGCACACTGAAATTAAATTAACATAATGAAACATAACATTGTCTTTAGAAGAGGTAACTATAAGACAAGGATACATGGGCATGACTTTTAGTCTTAATTTCTCATTGCTTTGCATTGGATCCTTAGTTAAATTTATAAAGCCAAAATTCCACAATGTACACAGAACCTTTTGAAAGAATTAAATATTTTTTTACTTAACAGTTAAATGTAAAGTGTAAGGGGCTTTTAAAATGGACCTTCCAGACATTTTGGCATTAAAGTATTGTTCTGTTTATGCAGGGTCCATTTATAATGCAAGGATGTGACTTACAAATGTCTTTGAATCATTCACATAAATATGCATGCATGCCATTTATAACAGTAGCCTTGATGAGAACACAAAGAGTAACTGGCTGCTAGAATTGCTTAAGAGATTTACATTAAAACCGAATGTGGGCCGGCGGTTAGAAATCACAGGACAAACGACACCTTATTCTGATAACCTGGCGATAAAAGCTGTAAGATTTGATGTATTAGTGCTGCAGTCACCACGTTAGTATACATAGTAAACAAAGGCCAAGAAAATTGTTCATTACCAGCCTGGCAATAAAACCCTCTGACACGTCACATTTGAGGCTGCAAAATGTAGTTTTTCTGTGATTAAAGAATTATCACAATAACCCCTTTAGATTTTACCCTTTAATGCAATGGGTAGTTACATTTAAACAAGACAGCAAGAGGACATTTTCTTCATACAAAAATGTATTTTCAGCAAAAACTAGTAACAAAATACTGCAGAGGTTAGTCTTCTCGAGACAATCTTTTGAATACTTTTAATTCATTTGGGAGGATTCAGTTTAAGGGGTAGTTTATCTATAATCAAGTAATGCAAACAAAGACAATTTGCAATTAGTACTGGGTGTTTTTGTTTGTGTGATTTTTATAAAATAATTACATTTAGATCTGAAGCTATCCGTGTTGGAATTTCAATGGCAATATGGTTGCTAGAACATTTAAGTATGCTCCAGTGGGTACAGTACCCAAAGAATAAACTTGGGTCAGTTAACTCCTATATTCCCATAAGGTGAAACTCTCAAATGCAATGGCAAGAAATGTCCCATTTTATATATTGAACCAGCCTAAATGTTCAGAATCTCTGTAGTAGTAATGATCCAGGTCTTCAAAGTTGTCACAGGAGTTTCCCATCTTGGCATTTTGTTAGAAGCGTCTGTGACACTCACATGCTCAGTTTGCTATAGGCAGCTATTGAAAAATTAAGCTTAGGGGTTGTCACAAATTATCAAGCAGAAAATGATGTTTGCTTATGCAACAGAGCTGATGACTACATTCTGATGCTCATTGTGCTGGTTTCTGAGCTGCCATGTAGTAATAATTACTTACTAATCAGCTTCAAACTTATATTGAGATTGTCAGTCTCTACGCTCAGTAAGTGACAGCAGCAAAGAGCATGTGCAGTGAATCAGCAGAAAAGAACAAGGAGAGCTACAGGGGAACCTTCAGAGTCACAGATCTCGGGGTGGTATACAACCCAAAGAATAATGTACAACATTTCTACACTACTGGTTTAGCTAGGCTTTACTTCTCCTTCAAAACATTGTGTGTAAGGGTGCCACAACCATGGCGAAACCTTGCACACATCTAGTAAAGAGTCTGGCATTAAGTCATTTGACCAAAAGAAAGTACCAAATCTTGGTGAAATGCCAAGGAGGAGTAAATCCTTAACATATTATACTGTGTCCATACACCATTTTCTTTGCTGTTGGAAAAACAGCTGACTAAAGGGTTTAACTAAGGATGGAAAAGAAATATTTTACTCATGTCTCAAGGTGACAGGTCCTCTTTAAGAACTGATTTCAGGGCGATCTCCATAACCATCAAATTATTGTGAGGTTAGTGGGCACAGAACAATCATGCATCTAATGATTTTTTAACCGACAGTCGATCGGGTAGGTTAGAAAATGTTCATTTGTCACAGTGATATTTATCCATTGGCCAATTACTTGCAGGGCAACTCAGGCAGCTAACCACAGTTTTCCTGGCTTCAACTACACTATATCGCTTGAAATGGTCTTTTTAGTTCATGGACAAATTGTACATTTAAGCAACAACAAATTATCAATTCATACATAGGGAAGAGAAAAGGAGTATTGCCATATCGTCCAAGGCACCTAAGGAAATGTTGCATTGCTTTTAACCCTTCTACAGTTTTGGCACTTTCTGGTACCATCGCAATGGAGTACAGCACAAAGTGCTGCAAAGTTGGAGTCAACTGTATGGACTTTAAAAACTCTAAAAAAGTTGAATTTTCATAATCTGTTAAGAAACAAACAGCACAATAATTAGGCAAGTTACAGACAGCAGCTTCAGGCAGTTAACTATATGGGCAATGACACTCCGTTCTATTTGCCCATTTGTCACAGCTACAAAATGCCAAAAAATACCCTGTCATAGACAATACTGAGAAATGTCTCTGCAATTTGAGTGTTTTAGCAGATCATTTCTTGTTATTGTCTATGGCAGGGTATTTTCAGGCATTTTGTTGCCTCGACAAAACGCTGAGTGACAAACAGAACTGTGTGGCATTGTTCTAAGTAAAAATAAATAATGAAAAGTGTTTAATTCCTATGTAATATGTAAAGGAAAATAAAAGATTGTGCCTATATACTCATTGAACTGCTCAGTAAATTGTATATCTTTACACAGATGTCACATTTTGCAATGTTTCCATATACAAAAAAGAAGAACTAATCTGGTTCTGATTAAGTCAATTCATTATTGAATCAGACCACCTACTGCACCTTGATAGTCTTCAGGATGAAGCTCAAACTCTACGTAGTGCATTAGAAATTTCATCAATATCCTCTTTTCTACCATAGAAAGTTGTTTACTAGCAAATACATCTGCTCTTGAACAAGGTACCTGTCAAAGACAAACAGTTACAAGCAATTTCTTGCTGAACCTGTGGGTCAGAGAACATTTTATTTTCAAAAACAGTTCACACAAAATATTGAATGTTTATTATAAAGTGCCTGTTTGCTTTTCTGTAGCAATTCCAGCACACCTTTTGCTTATTATAGGATAATACCGTCATATGTTTAGTAATCAAATAATGCTCTATTCATAGTGTCATGCGAAAGTATTCACAGCTTTGGCCAAGTTGGCCAGTTGTACTGTATGACAAAACTGAAAATGATATATATTATTTAAAATCACAAAACCTCAAAAATACTTACCCGACACGGATTAAGGTTACAAAAATGTATTTAAAAAAAAAAAGGACAAAAACAGAAGCAAAATATGAGATTTCTTTTATAGAAACTAACTTTCACTGTTAGAAAATAGATTTGCTGCCTTAATTACTACTTTGACAGTTACTTCACTTCCCTTCAGCCTCAGAAGATCATTTCTAAGTCTTATAAATGTACATGGTGTCAAAATTGAAGGTAGAGTGAAGTATTAGGGTGTAGTTAAATAGATACTTTATAGCTTTATGACTGAAGTAACATACTTCCAGCTCTCCAGTCTATGCTGTTTCCAGTTGCAGTTCCCCTCAGAATAATACCACATTGCTTGTACTGTTGAGGAGTACCTGATAGGCCTAAGTGAAGGGCAGAGGAAGGATGGAAGATTAACCTCAGGAGACATCACATACTGGTTATTTGTTAATAATGAACCTTGATAAGCCTTTGATTGCTCCAATAAAAACCCTGGTACTTTTGGGCTTAATATCAATCTTCCTGCAGGAAGGTGGGTTAAACGTCCATGTAGTTGCAACACACCATCCCTGCTAAAAGTGGCTGTATGCATTAAAAAGGGGTATTGGTCCAGAGGGGGAAGAACAGCATCAAAGCCAACACTTTTGTCAGGAGATTTTCTTCTCCATGACAATCCAACCAAGCAGGGAGGTGCAAGCCTATGAAAAATATGAACAAAATAAATATATGGGACCACATGCAGGGTTTACACTTGGCAGTTTTATAATCATAAACTCGTTACTAAAAATAGTTAAAAAAAACAAATCTATGCAGTTTTAAGCAGCAAATTCATTATTCTTTACTTATATTTTAATTGGACTTGGAGCATTCCCAGAGTCCTCTTGTGCTTTTGATTATGACCTGAATCTTTAGCCATAGCGGGTAAATATCTGATTGTTCTGTAATTCTGAGCTTTCTGAATAGCTAGATTCAAGATCCTATACTTGTACATGAAGTTTGGCATTCACAGTCTTGCTGTATGCAATAGGCTTATTTTTGCAAGGTTAGTGATTATGAACAATATATTTTTCAGTACAGTCTCTAAAAATATAAAATCAAAACTAGGACAATAGGGCAGCCCAGAGTGACCATCAGCTGCTTACATTTGGCATAGGGGAACAGTATTTTTGCGAAAGACTGATATATACATGTATTGTATTAAAGGTGCTATATAATAATATTAAATATCAGCAATGCTGATTGTGGTGTTACTGTAACTGTATGCATTGCAATATAACCAGGGAGCCAATGGCAAAAACATATGGAAATAAAACAGCTGAAATTTAGATGATTAATTCACAAGAAAGCAAGCTCTAACACACATAAAAAAAACATTGCCACAAGGAAAAATAGGGCAACCAACCTGCTCAAGTTTTCCATCGTGATAAGTTAAAATCCGGGTAACATTCTTAAACTCAGTATAACGGCTAACATTGATTTGATGAGCAGCTCAATTAACAGGCCTCGGGAATACAGAAACTGTTCAAGAAAAAAACATAAAGTATATCAAAACAGGCACTTTAGGAAGAGTTTGCAATGTTGTTCTAAAATAATTTAAATACATGCTCTGATGATATGCCTTGTAATGAATATATGCCTTTTAAAATATGTGTCCTCTTTGCAAGAGAATAACAATAATCCAAGTTGTTGTATTAATGTTGTTTGTAGTGATTTCATTAGGTGCATAAAGGTTTAACTTTAGGTTTGTTCTTCCCCTTCTGTGTGACACCAAAAAGTAGTCCTTGAAGAGGAAAATGAAAATGTATAATCTATGGAGATGGCACAAAGCTAATTTTTAGTTTACACAGAATTTACTTTCGCAAGACACATTAAGGGTTAATACATGTGCCTTTTTATTACTGCAAATTGAGTGTTTCTATGCCCTGAAGTCCCTATTACACTGCAGTTTGTGTGCAAAACAGTGAATATTGCAAAGCTGATACAAGTGAGACAGACAAAATATTTATATTTGTGCCTGTAAACAATACAAGGCACTGTATTTTTTTCCTTGTTTTGAAACCAATAAAAGGATTTTATGGGTTATATAAAATTAGAAAAAATGTTTGTGCCTTATTCTATGATTGTTTCTGCATGGCTTACAACAAAAACCTACTTTGCTTGAAAAAAGGGGACATGTATCTGGTTGTATATACATATATTCACCATTATAGGGATTCATATAGGGATTTTATACTTAAAGCTATTGCATATATATTTATAAACTATATATTTCTGCATCTCCCTAAATATTTTTTTATATCTCTAACTCA
The DNA here is from genome assembly GCA_024363595.1 of Xenopus borealis. Classification (NCBI taxonomy): domain Eukaryota; kingdom Metazoa; phylum Chordata; class Amphibia; order Anura; family Pipidae; genus Xenopus; species Xenopus borealis. The sequence continues at coordinate 42,522,675 of CM044446.1, read as the reverse complement.
TTTGAAAGTGTCAGCAGTCCATACTACGGCAAGGTTAGCTTCACTAAGCAGAAATGGAGTACAGTAAAAAGTTAGAATGCATGAGACAATACAGCTGAGATGTAAAAGAAATATCTAAAATGAACATGTCATAAATGCAAGCATCCCAGTTATTATTCTTATCAAAGACCTAAAATTATGAACTTAATGTGAACTTACATTTGTTGGGAAATGCCTAAGTTTCCTTACTGTTGTGGTACAGAGTCAGATCCAACACTTCAAAAATAACAATTATTTCCTTTAATGATTACTCTGCTAAAGCACACCACTGCTATTACTTTTGGCATTGAGAATGAGAATGTTTCTGGAGAATTTTCCTTTAGGGATTGTGTAATTTTAGCACAGGATGAAAAACCATCTAGTTTTTTTCTTTACTACCTATATTAAATGTTTAAAGGAAAAGGAAAGCTACCAAGGCAGTTTATTGCCAAATAATTTGCACACAACAGTGCAAGCTAGAACAACATTTTTATTTTCCATATATGAGTAAACAGCTCTAGACACTGTCTGTTTGTTTAGGACAGCAGCTGACATATTAGCTTGCTGTGATGTCACTTAATGCCCGAGTCTCTCCCTGCTCACTCATAGCTCTGAACTCAGATTTTTTATTTTTCCATAGCTACATCACTTTGAATTGGCAAAGCCACTAGGAAGCGTACTGGAGGTGACAGAATTACAGTATACTGTTTGTTATGCAGGCTGGTGCAGCTTTTATCATCATATCATAAAGACAGTGATCATAAACTTGTAGGGAGTTATTCATAAGAAAAGAAATACTTATGGAAGTTAGACAAATGCCCAACAGTTTATTTATACAATGATAACACTCCAATGATGCCAGCATCTGTAAGAGTGAACAAAATTATTATTTTGGAATGGTTTCCTTATGTTAGCTAGCTGTATGATTGTTTAGTAAGACAGATTCAAGCTCTCAGTTGTCTGACACTGCTGTTAAATGTGTCCAGAGCAAATGATTTTTCTGCCAAATCTATCTGTCCTAATCTGTCCTCAGAAACTCAATTATGCTTTTGATTTGCAGGAAGCAGGAGAGACTAATCACAATGATAAATCGCAAAAGGGGATACATCTTTTAGAAAAAGAAGACATCGCTTCGCAATTCATATCTATATTATCAGATAAAAAAATGGAGTAAGGATCATTAATATTAATCTCTACTGCAATATATAATTATTAGGAAAAAAAAAGATTTTATGAGAAAACAGTGTATTAACATAATTAAGTGGATGGAACTTCTTCAGCTTATCTGGCTGATTCATAAGTAATGCAAATATTTCATTTTATCTCATTTAAAGGCGATATGAACATACTTTTTGAGCTGTCCAAGAACATTCAATTAGCCCATCACTTGAACAGCTATTCCATGTAGTTCAATGGACTTCAGTAGTGTATGCCCCCCTCCATCTTTCCAATTCATGAGACAAGAGGTTTTGTTATTTCCAAATCTCACCTTAACTGGCTTTTAGGAAGTACCTCCAAGCAACTGTTCATGTCACCCTAGTGAAGCCAGTTTTGCTTTTTGGGAAATAATGCTCTAGTGGCAGTAGAAAGACTAAGGGGCAAATTTACTATTATTCCCTAATTCGAGGGCTAAAAGCCCTATCGAATATTGAAGGCGTATCGAATAGTTTTAGGCTATTTTTACTTTGATATTCGATTTCTCGATGAAATCGTACAATTGAATACCGATCGTTCAATTTCACGAAAAAAATCGTAAAATTTTCGTATGATTCGAACGATATAAAAATGAAGGGCTCTGGGCACTCAGACTGTGTGTGGGTAAAGCACAATGGTCAAACCCACCTACCTCTCAACAGGTTTTCTTTAATGTGTTGTACAGTGTTAGCCACAGGTGATTCAATTTTAGATCCACATTTTTTTCATAGATAAAATACCCTTCAAATTGTGAATAAAAGCAATTAAAAAAAAAAATGTAAAAGAGAAAGCGGTAGGCACTCAGAGATCCCACAAACAGGCTTGTAAAAGAACGGAGAACTTGATTTAGGCCACAAAGTAGATGAATTCATAAAAATTCACATTACTCTAATGGTGCTAAATACAGGGATATTTTTGAGCAAAACCTGTGTCAGTTTGCCTGTGATTTTAGACTGGGACAGAGGTTTACCTTCCAGTAGGACAATGACCTGAAGCATATTGATAAAGCAACACTCGAGTGGTTTAAGGGGAAACATTTAAATGTGTTTGAATGGCCTAGTCAAATTCCAGACCTCAATCCAATTGAGAATCTGTGGTCAGACTTGAAGATTGCTGTTCACAAGCAAAAACCATCCAACCTGAAGGAGCTGGAGCAGTTTTGCCTTGAGGAATGGGCAGACATCCCATTGGCAAGATGTGGCAAGCTCATAGAGACTTATCCAAAGTGACTTGCAGCTATAATTGCCGCAGATGAGTTCAGTGAGTTCACAATTGATTTTTAGCATGCATGTCAGATTAAATTACAAACTACTCCCCTCAAGAAACCAAGAGAGTAGTGTAGTAGTGTAGTGTTTAGGCTATTATTTTAGATATCCAGACACTCCAGTCTTTATGCATAAAATTTTGGCTAACTAATTATATTGAAATATTTTATTTTGTATAGCCTATTTACCCAGTTTTTATTTTTATACTGAACAATTCCTTTGAACACAACAGTTCATTTATCAATGCTAAGCAAATTTGCATGTGGGCAGTAACTAATAGCAACCAATCAGTGATTGGTAGAATCAACGAATGC
>CM044446.1:42468980-42486322 GCA_024363595.1 Xenopus borealis | reverse complement strand
TAAATTCCTGCACCCATGGACTGGGGTGAACTGTAAGTACAACCTCTTTTTCTTTATTTGAAGCCTCCCAGACAGCCACAAATTACTATTACTACTATAACTGGGTATTTTGCCTCACCTTCTACAATATACACATAACTCATCTCAGAGATACCTCAGCTACTGTGTACCAATATATCTGCTGTGTACCAGTGTACACGTAAATAAATGTTATTAATAATGGATGTATTAAACACACTAAACACGTTATATTTATATTACAATTGTAAAATGATATTTAAATTGTAACAGTAAATATAAAATATTTTACAGTGATTTCCTTTTATAATAAATTATTTTATAGATGCATTCAATAAAATCATTCGGTCCTCAAAATACATAGCAGTTGTGAAGTCCCATAGAAGTCAATGGGCACTGCGCTGATCCTATTTAGTCATTCAGACTTTTAGAGGTTTTTTTTGGATGTTTTTTCATTTGTAATTGACTTAAAAACAAAAATTGTTAGAGGTTTTAGAGATATTCATATTTTTTTCAGATTGTTGAGCACTTTTTATTTTTTGGATTCTTTTAATCAAGGCATTCGTGGTTTTAGAAAAATAGAAGTATGATGCTACCTCTGAGGTGGCGGGGAAGCCCGCAGCCTCCTCCACCACACGCAGCCTCTTCTTCTGAAGAGCTGGGTCTGACATCATCTTGCTTGGAGCAAATTTAAAATATTTAAAGGTATCAAGTCCCTATTCACATCACCCAACATAGGTCTATTTCTGATAGAAAAAGCAGTTTTAGTTAATAAAGCAGTCATTCTCATTAACTAAAACTATATTTATAAATAAATATTTCTGACAAAATCATCACTAACTAAAGGAGAAACCCTTATCTTGTCCTTAGTTATTTCATTCTGGTGATGACATACCAACACCACTCAGCATACCCATTTCTACACAGTTGGATAAGCACATTCACTAACGGAGATTGAACAGAGTAAATCAAACATGGGATTAAATATTTTCTGCATAATAGACCACACAATGGAGATTTATTTTGCCAACAGTCTCTGCCTTTGATTAGAATTTCATAACTACATAATTGCCTGCACAGTGAGTGGACAAGTTCTAAAACTGTAGTTTGTTGATAGGTTGGATAGTTTTTATTTAAATGCCTTAGCACGCAACAGACAAGGAGAGTTATCATCGCATATATGTGTTGCTGAATGTGTAACTTAAAGCTTCCTTTTCTTCACTGAAATCTTGTACTCTGTGACATTTCAGTTTAATAATTAGATTATGTTTTTGGAACAATTCGCACATTATATATCAATGTTACTGTAAAATAAGATCTGCTTGCTGTACTACTTTTATAGTTCTTTAATTGACCTTCACTTAAATGTACCTTTTCTGAATTCTAATATTGCCTTCATTTAGTTTAGTTCTTTCTAAAATAATACAGATGCCTCATTAATTTACTAATGACTAGAAACTGTACTACAAAATCTATAGATGCAAAAAATCTATATTTAAATAGCTTTATAGCAAATATTATACATGTAGTATGTATACAGTATATGCTTTATACATGCTAAATACAATTTTATTGGAATATCTTTAAATATTCTGCCTTAACAGTATTTCTGTTTTCTTGTTTTCCACAATGTAAATGATTATACTGTAAATCTGAGAAGTGGCAAGAAATGTAGTAGATTAAAGGGTAAAAACACGTATTTTCAATTAAAGACATAAAAAAAGATGACAAATTAATTTTGTCATCACTGCTTCAAGACAATATATTCTGCAGGGAAAATATCAGCCTTTGTTATGTCAATACCTTCATTTAAAAATAAATATGAACGTTTACAGATTATCATATTCTATTCCAAGTGCTTTTGCAGAAATGCAAAATCATCTTTCCTACAAACCTTACCAAAAGAGTATTTAATAATTGACGTTTGTTTCTGTTGTGTATTTCATTTATCTGGTTTGTACTGGTTAAAGGATCTATGGGTGTGAACAGAAACTGCTTGTAGGACTTCCAGCATACAGAAAGGATGACTGTAAGAAGAGTGGACAGCTCCAGTGTTTAACCATGCATGGAAGGAAATCCATTTCACTCGGCACACAAGTGTTAATAACATATTACATGAACCACACACGGCAGTTTTACTTATGTGTTGAATTTATTTCCAAAACGATATTAAAATTGTTAAACATTTGCATTCAGTAAAGAAAAGTGACAACAATACAATTTCTACCTAATCAGAGCCTAGGCAACCAAATAACTTCTTTCCCTGAATATTTTATTTTTTTCTAGCTGTGTGAGGGACGTGGATGCACAATCAATTACCTGTATCCAGAACCATTTTCCACGATCCCATATTCAAGTGCTAGAGCTCTAAGAGCAAAAACATGCCCATAGTGTTTATTCAATGAGCACTTGTGTCTATGCTTTGCTCCTTGCTCAAAATACTGTGGTGGTGGGCAATAGGCAGACCTCCCTCCACTTGTCCTTCAGGAATACTTGCAGTGTTTTAGTTTTGCACTTTGCACTTGGCCCATTGAGTTATTAATTTACCCTTCCTTTGTATGCCTGTATTGGCATGAAGAATAGAAATCCACATGCTCCTTCACTTTAATGCATGTTTTACAAATATTGGCATGAAGGACCCTTGGATAAGTATGCATTGACATTTGAAATACTGTTACAATTGACATAAACAAATAATATAAAGTGCATTATCAACTTTAATCACCATTATAATTCCCACCTATTTAGTCTGTGGTGTCAATATTAGTGTTCTTTACACCTATCTTATTCTACTACAGCAACACATATGTTTTGATTCTTCTGTATAGAATCTCCTCTGCACACCAATAACAGTTTAGTAAGCAGGTAAATACTAACCAGATGTTTTATGCTACATAAACGGTTACTTATAGACACTTTCAAAAGTAACAAAACTACAAAAATGTAAATGTAAAAACTAGATGAAATTAGAAATGGCAACATTGGCAACTCTTTTTTAAAATATAGGGTTAATTAATTTTGAATGTTTTGTAACAGATCACACCTGAGAGTTGGGATTTTATTTTTATTCTCTCTCTTCTGGATTTTGAACATATGTTTAGCACATAAATGCAAATTGGATGCTGCTCTTGCCAGTTATTAAAAATCAAAGAGAATGGCTGATATTCTTTTTAGAAATTTCTATATGGGGACCTTTTGAAGCTTGTGCACTGATACAAGATACTGGCAAATAACCCACACTGCAAGCAACATTTAATATTGGGCTATATTAAAATATGTATGCACGTACTGTATGTATGGTAGGATTCTAAGCAGGCTTTGATATTGAATTCTGACATTATGGATTTCAGTAGGAATTCTGGGGTCAAGCATTAGCCGTCACTGGCATTTGCAAACAAATATTCTTTTTATGCAGATAAACACAGATACATGAAGAAGAATACTTGCCTTGGTGTGTGTTATTTAGAGAATGGAAGTTCTGAGTTTGTGTACTTAGTCTTAGGGCACAGGGCACAGAACGATGGCAAATTTTCTCTAGCGTTACTTTGGCAAAGCAAGCAAATCAAAGCAAGGCATCGCTAGTGTTCAATTCTGCTTAGCCCAATTTCGCTAGAGTTGTTGCCCTCAGGCTAATTTGCATATGGCAGGCTATTTAAAGTGGAATGGAGCTATTTATGTTACATAATACATCTAATACATTACATTTACACTGATAACCAGACATGCCAAGAAAACCTTAATAAAGCTAATAGAATTGTTTTAATACCCTACACATAAGCCTTTTGCACCCTAAAAAAATGAAAAGACACTAGCGTTTTTTGTACGCAGTAAAAAATTATGATGTAAGTAACTGACGATTGAAGATGTTCTATGCACTTCGCCAGGTCGGAGAAGGCAAGTCTGGCGATAGAGGTAACATTTAGTAAAATCCACATTTTAGCGAATTTGCAGAGTTACTGTATGTCCATTCACCAGAGCGAAAATTCGCCTGCCATTAGAGTGCGAAGCAACGCTAGCATACATCTCCTTTGCTAGCGATTTGCTGCCTGCAGCTGAAGTAAAAAAATGACGTCACACTGGTGAATTTCCGCTAGCGTTAGTCACTTCGCCCTTTAGTTAATCTGCCCCTTAGTTTCTAACTTCATTTTTAAGCATTCTCTGTAAAGAAATGGCTTGTTTAGGTATGGGACCTTTTATCTACAATGCTTGGGATCTGGAGGTCTATGGGGTTCTATTCATAATTTGGATCTCCATATCATAGGTCTGCTAAAAATAATTTAAACATGAATTAAACTCAATAGGATAGTGTTGCTTCCAATAACAATTATGTTATCTTTGATGGGATCAAGTACAAGGTACTGTTTTATTATTAAAAAAGAAATCAAATGAAAAATCTGAATTATTTGATTAATGCGCGGTCTATGGGAGATGGCACTCTCTTAATTGAGAGCTTTCTGGACAAGACGTTTTCAGATAACTATCCCATGCCTGTATTTTAATACAGCAATTCGATCCACAGTACAGTGGTATACTTAATAAACACTTCACAGTATTCAAATGAACCCCATTGCTCTGTCTGTTGAACATTTGGTTATCTGATTAAAATCTGTGCCCATCTGAGCATTGGTTAGTACCTCACATTCATTTATGCTGTAGAAAACCCAGGAGGGTTCTGCTTGGTTTTTCTAAGTACAGTAGCCTACAGTAGCTGGTGCATGAATACTTCCTCAAGTGAACCCTGGCCAATACATGTCTACTTACAGCTCAATTCATAAGTTCTGCTTGGCAACCCATGGGTTGGACATCCTTTCTCATACCAACAGTCTTCAACCTGCCACCCTCTAGTAACGCAGCAGAAAATGTCTATTAGAGGAAGCTGTGAGTAGAAAGAAGTTCATCAGTCTTTGTCACAGAAATTTGCTAATTTCCTGAGTAATATTAAACTGAAATACAATTGTTTTTTGTGTTTCTGAGAGAATTACAGATAGAGGGAGATAACTTGTGAATACCCATATCCTTGTCATGTGTTACATTCTGTGCATTACAAACAGACATGGCCTCCTCACTTTAAATCATCTATGTGGCTGATATAAAGGGTGGGACTGGGTAAAATATGAGTTCCTTAGTAAAGTCTTATATCCAAAGTGGTTACATAGCCTAATTCCAATATGATGTCCTTCAAAATGAATACTGTTGTGTAAAGGATATATAATGTATTAATCACAGAGAAAGCAACCTGATTAATGACAGTTGTAATGACTGAGTATGCTGGATTCGTTCCCAGTAAAGGTGAGTGAAATTCCAGACTGCTGCCCTACACCAGCCTCTAAAGACTGAAATATACTGATACATCATTCATCAAATGAAACCAACATTTAAAGTTCTGTGTGGGTCCTGATTTACAGAATGAAGACATTAATGGATTACTATTGAACTACATGTTCTTTCTGTAGGACATTAATATGTGCACTTAAGCATTCATAAAAATAAAGATATTTTACCAGCTCTGGTGTAATTATATAAATTTCTACCAGTTTACAGCTATGTGACTACAGTAGGTACACTTAAACATTTACTTTTTGAGTGGGCTAAAATCCGAAAAATTCCCCACGATTTTCTCAAAATCACTTTGACCAAACTCCTGTACAATTTTTTTTACCATGATTAATAAATTTACTTGAAAAAATCTGGTGTGGGAAAAGACTTGATAAAATTGTGGAAAAATCATAATTGTAACTTTTATTTTCGATTTTTAGAAAACTTTTTTTCATATTATCGCCCAAAAACCACAAATTATTCGGATTATTGTAGAAATCTCAGTGCCGATCATGATATCTTCCAATTGCAACCATTAACTTCTACATCTTGGCAGGTTTGAGATGGAGTACTGTTTTTTTTTTTTATTTTAATAAATCACGAAAAATTCTATTTCATTTTCAAAAAAAATTGTTTTTTTTCTTTAGAACTCCAACAAAAAAATCGGACTTTAGTAAATATCCCCCTAGATATGTTCTCTAAGTTCTGTCTGTCAACTTCTCTCTTGTTTTGAAGAAATACACGATGCCTTCCCAGTACATAGTTATGCTTTTATAAGTAAGATATTGTCCAGAGCCTGGACACTTCTGTAAGCATATTCCACATATAGATGCCAAGTACTGACTTTTAGACTGAAATAATTCATAGTACTGAGGCATTGTATAGACTCATGCTTGCCAAAAATAGCTGGAAACATATGCTAGGGTGCCTGCACATAATTGTACAACGATATACCGACTTGAGCTCTCTCTGCAAACAACTGGTATATTTTGCCTGTGACTGGGTGGGTTTCCTCTTGGTGTTGAAGTTTCTTCCCATGCTCCAAAAACATAAAGTTTAATTGGCTTCTTATAAAAATTGAACTATGTTTGAAGGTAATAGGGGGCCTTAGACTGTAAGCTCCACTGATGCAAGAACTGATTTGAATGATGTATAGTTTCTGTAAAATGCTACATATATTTGTCAGCACTGTAAAAAGACCAGAAAATAGAATCGTGCAACTTCCAACTGTTTACTAATTGCAGTTCCCAGCAGTCCCTGCTGGCCTATTGCTGGGTCTTATAGCTGAACAGTAGCTGGAGCTGTTCAGGCTGGACAATCCTACAGATGTTTTTCCTAGATGTTTAGCCTCTCACCTAGAATAATAAAGATATGGGATCCCTTATCAAGTAACCTATTATCCAGAGAGTTCCAATTTACATTAATTCCATCACACAGTACTTTTTAAGCAAATAATTAAAATTTTTTTGAAAATTATTTCCTTTTTCTCTGTAAAAATAAAATAGTACCTTGGACTTGAGCCTAACAACTGTAAGATAGCATAAATCCATATAACTGTAGTGACAAAGCATTAATGCATCTAATGTTTACATGTATTTAATGGACATAAGGTATGGCGATCTAAATTATGAAAAGATTTCTTATCTGGAAAATTCCATGCATTCCATATAATAGATCCCATACCCTCTCTCTTATTAGAGAATCCAACTGATATGAGCTGTACTCATTGTATTCAAAATAAAATGTGTTAATAAATCACTATTACACCCAAATGGCTCTAACTATAAAAACATTCAGCTATTTTCTGTTTGTATTTCTCGTACTTACTGCAAATCACATTTCTAATGTTTGTAGTTATACATTTCCCAGAGCTGAGCCTAGTTCTCCATTAATGGTGACCTATATCCAGTGTACAGGTTTAATTTCCAAATGCAGCACTTGATACTCTTAATATGCCCGTTTTATGTTCATGTGAGATTTTACAAGCCTTTTTATGCTTTCCATATTGATCTTTGCTGTTGTTCCTGTGCGGGGCCACTCAAGAGGGATCCTTTTGCATTTTATTGTCTTTCTGTGAGTGCATAAAGTGGCTAATATTTTCTCTAATTCATGGCTTGGATATATTGTCATTTCACTGAACCTCTTGCATGTAACCCTTTCCTTGTGGACTACCTTGAGTTTGCTAGTGTTGTTTTGTACTGAGAATTTTGCCGAGTTTATTTTAATGTTAACAAGTTGACTGATGGGTTTTTTCTCTTTTATCCCATTATTATTAAAAACAAGGAGAGTAATAGGGCAGCTTCAACTTGTACAATTAAAGAATAAGCTATGCATTTGTACTCCATGGTCTATGTACTGTACAAATTTGTGAAGGATTAACATACATGTATAGTAGGGTTATCCTTTACCAATTATATTTATTTAACTTCCTCACTGCTAAAGATAAGTGGTACTGATCCAGCTTCTACTGGGTTGTTTTACAGTTGCTTAATATTGATTAAGAATGGACATGTCATACAGGGTAATTCCCACTTGTTATTAAAGGCAAATGAAAACCCTATTAAGTATAGTATGGCATTTTGGCAAAAGTCATTAGCCTTGCTAAAAGTAGAGCAGTAGAGATAGAATACAAATATTTAATGTCTTCAGAAAATATAATATACTCCCGCTTTGGCACCAGGAAAAAAATTGTAGTGGGGTTATCACCTTAATCTGGTCCAACCAGATCAGAATTATGAGTAAAGGATCAAGAAGGGTGCATGTCTATTTTCTCAACCCATTCACAGTATTGTGTTTAACATTGTAGGTTTACGCATAAAGATAATTGTGCCCAGTGCTGGAATTGGGGAGGGATGCACAGGGATGCCATCCCTTCACTTCTTTATTTTTGTGAAATAGCATCCCCTCAGAGGGGATACAAGAGTCTTTTGCGCCTCTCCGCTTTTGCATGCAAATAAAATGCAGAGTTAAAATAAAATATAGTTAAATAATAGAAGATAAAAGGAGAGAAAAGATTGCTGGGAGAGAAATAGAGAAGTGTTAAACAGATAAAGAAGATGTAGGCATCAGAGAGGGTTATAGAGAAGAGAGAAGAAGAAAACAGGGGAAGCAAATAGAGAAAATTAAAGTGATACTGACACAAAAAAATTACTTTTTAACATATGAATATACATTAAATGTTACATATAGGTCATGTTGATCATTTTTTGCTGAGAGGTTTGTTTTTGTATATAATTGTTAGTTGAAGTTCCTAAGCCTGCCTCTCTGACACTTTGACTTTGCCAACCTGACCCATCTCAGCCTGTTGGTTATGTATTTGCTCAGTGCAGAAAAGTGTCACGTCCAAAGCCAAGTCATTCCGACAGCCCTTTGTGCTGACACAGCATGCGAAGGGTCAGACCGGGGGTTAAGGATTTGTGAACAGTGCTTCTCTGTGTCACTGCCTATACACAAAGCTGCACCAAGAGCAGCAGTCCTGAACACAAGGAGGCATCTTAGGATAAGAGCTGAACTTGAAAGCAATCTTTGTTTTCTTAACTATCATCTCACCTGGTGGTCAGCAAGTGTTACAGCTAACAAAATGTATAAATGAAGAGCTCGGCAACATGATACACCAGAATCTTATCCTGGCAGAATTATTATTACCAAATATATTACCTGAAAATACTGTGCTTACTTTACCCTTTGCCAGCCCTTCTGCAACAGTTTCATGGGTTTATTTTCTTTTGAAAAGGGCATCATCTAAGTAATGCAATTATATTACAGCTGGACTAAATGTAATTCCTTCACAGAGTTCTATTAAATAATTAAATGGCTACTATACTATACAATTGACACTCATCAATGTTATTGTAAGACTATTTGCCGCTGGTGTTCATTTTTATATTTCTTAAATGTTTTTTGTATTATTGAGATTGTTGCTTTGCAGATCTTCAGTTTGGAATTCCAAAAACAGATTGAATCAAGAATCCAAACTACAAATGCAACATGGCAGTGATATGTACTGTAAGTGAGAACAGAAGAGGAATAAGGGCTATTACACACGAGCGTTTTTACCTGCGTTCCCCTGCATTCCGTTTTGCTGAGTTCAGCCGCAGGGAAGCGCAGGTATAGACGCACTCAATGCTTTTCAATGAGGCTGTACTCACACAAGCGCATGTAGGCGCCGAACGCAGGAAAAATGCAGCATGTTGCATCTGAACCTGCGTTCGGTGCCTACATGCGTTCGTGTGAGTGCAGCCCCATTGAAAAGCATTGAGTGTGTCTATACCTGCGCTCCCCTGCGGCTGAACTCAGCAAAACGGAACGCAGGGGAGCGCAGGTAAAAACGCTCATGTGTAAGAGCCCTAAGAGAAAGAGATAAACAATAAATGTAGCAATAACAATAAAAAAATGCACACTTACAAAGAATCAATTGTTTTGGTTGCCAGGGTCAGGGACCTCAACAACCACATAGTATTTTAAATTGCAACCATTAAAAGTAAATAATTCAAAAGCCACAAACAAAATGAAGTCCTTCGGAAAAGAAAAGAATTGGCCAGTCATTTACTTATAATAATGAAAGCTTCATTTAAAGGTGAATATTCACTTTAATACTAATTATAATCATTGATATTTAACAATTGATTTAAAAATATTCTGTATTTAAATTATTTAATGTTATGTTTGTATTTAATGCTTGTATTCCTGACTGAATCAAAGTGTGGATTCGGTGCATCCCTAACATATATATTTTTGAGGAGGTATTTCATCGGTTGCTATCCAATTTCCTTTGGTGAGTCCATCACTGCTTCCTAGGGCATCTGCACAGAACATATGGCTCTCAGGAGTAAAAGCTATAAAAGCGACTAGAACATACTGTAGCATAAAGGAAGAAAGCAACTATGGGGCACCAAGTTATGAGAAGGGATTGATGATCTCTCTGCAAGGTGCATTAACAAACATGAGGGCTTATTTACAACTGCAAGTACAGTAGGCAACTTGCACTTTTCCCTGCAGTGAGTTTATTATTATCATTGCATGAAAACATACTCTTTTCTATGGCTACTGACATAGGAAACCCTGGAGCAAATGCCACCTCCTGACCAGGTGGTAACTACAGGGTTCCCATGGTGTCCTGCGTCAATCACCGCAGCATAGTTGCGACAAAACAGTAGGGCACAGACGTCACTTGCATGCCTAAAACTGACAATTATGTCAGACAGGCTTTGAAAATATTTGACCAATTGTACCTGATTTGTGATGTAGTGCACGCATGATTGTATTGATTTTGGCAAATTGGCCACAGTTGTACCAAGCCCAGAGCAATTGCATCAGATTCAATACCACTTTGCACCTGCAATGACACTGGAAAACGCTGCTTTGTTTGACAAAGCATTGCAATTGCACTTGAAATTGCACTTTCCTCACTGTACTTGAACACATAAGCAAGCTCTATATAGATTTTGACAGGAGTAATGGTTATTGGTTAGGTAATTAATTTTCCATGATGGCAAACCCTAGACAAAAATAAGTTACACTCTATGGTAGTACTCATTCAAGAACCCCAGAAATGGAGAGGCTTTTCCAGGTGAATTTCAGATATTCTTCTCTACAATAAGCCTACATAATTGAGTGCATATATTGCTAGATCTTGCAGGGGTAGAAACCTTCTACCTTTATTGATCCAGCTTTATACCGCTCTACTAAATTACCCTAGTCTGTTTTGCACTCCCAGTAATATCTAATAGTGTCTAACCTACCAATAGCTAGATGTGTTAAACATACTGAAGGCTGGTCTGTCTAGGGCAGTGATCCCCAACCAGTAGCTCGTGAGCAACATGTTGCTCTACAACCCTTTGGATGTTGCTCCCAGAGGCCTCAAAGCAGGTGCATATTTTTGATTTCTTGTCTTGGAGACAAGTTTTGGTTGTTTAAAAACCAGGTGCACTGCCAAACAGAGCCTCAATGTAGGATGACAATCTACATAGGGGGCTACCAAATGGCCAATCACAACACTTATTTGGCACCCCAAGAACATTTTTCCTGTTAGTGTTGCTCCCTAACTCCTTTTACTTCTGAATGTTGCTCACTGGTTCAAAAGGTTGGGGATCCCTGGTCTAGGGCTACACACACCAAACACCTTCTTCCATAAGTGGAGTTCAAGTTACTGAAAATGCCTGTTCCTCAATATTTTATACCACTAGGCCTAGGACTAGGTGATAACCACCTCAAATCCCTGGGCCAGTGGAACCACCCACAGAGAATACCTACTGTACACATGAATGTTTTACATTTCCTCCCACCTATTCTTAGCATAGGATCAGTCCTGTGCTTGGTGCATATAATTGAAGGGTGCTATTAACAATAGTGGAAGCCAAGTCCAATATATATATTTTACAATAATAGAAGCTGATACCCTGCAAATATCTCCCTACATAGGCGAGGGCCCTGGAAGTCTTTCCATACATTTGCTTTAATCAGTTTTCAGAAGCAGAATTCTTAATTTAGCCCAAAAGTGTATATAACCAAGAGTGCTTTTGACTAGAATAAATAGCAAAATTCACTTTAAACACCCATTTTTAGTATGAAACTGTTGAGCCACAGAAGATTATTATACCTGTCTGTGAACACAAACTGAGATATGATGTTAGCCCCTCCTATGAGCTGACAGTTCAGTGAAAACTGATATTCAAAACACAACCCACTGAGCTCATGGGGTTGACATTGGTGACTTATATAAGCCTATACGATAGAAATGGCAAAAAATTGCTTTCTGAAAGTGTGTCTAAAAGATTAACAATTGGGCTTACAGAGGGTAAAAATACATTTTAAAAAATGTGCCTTACAATGACAGTCAAAAAACAAAACACGTAAAAAAAATCTAATTGTATTAACTGTATCAATGTATCTTTTATCTCTAGTGTTATAACAGATAAAACAATAACATGCAAACACGACATAACTGGTTAGCCAGTAATTGAAAACTTTGATATATAATATTCAAATATTCCCTGAGGGTAAAACATGAATAAGCAAGCTCTATCAATTTAAATAGGTTACAAAATAAATAGCCTTACAAGTTATTTTGATCTATAAATAAATTCACCTGGAAACATATGCAGTAGTTAAGACTATATATGATCTTATTAGCAAATGATGCACTGCTCTATCAAGTCACCTCTATTATGTGATAATAAATAGCAGGTTGGAATGAAAGGCACCTGTCACTATACCGAGTGCTTCATGAACAATTTAGCGACTAGGGGGCAGATTGCTTGGGCCAGGTTTGACTTCTTTGCCATACCAAGAATTAAAAACTTTATTACAAATTGGCTAAGCATAGATTTACATCAGGACCGTTAATACCCCTATAATCCTCAACCCATAGTAACCAGTTATCACTGACAGGCATGAAAACAAATCAGAAAATCAGAAATGAGCAAAAAAAGAAAAAGGAGTATGGCTAAGTTGGATCAATTGTCCTCTTACTGCACAATTGTTTTGACATGTAAAGATTATTTCTAGTTATGCAGATCTAAAGATTTATATTACTGCATTCATGTTTTCAACCACATAATAGTATTTCCAAAAACTGTAGATCAGTTATATAAATACCTATGGTTATCAAATAGTTGTTCTTGCTTTACAACTTCTAGGTAAGGCCTCTTGTTGGGAGTTTTAATCCCACAACAGCTTTTCCCAGATCATGCTGATGAGAAGCTGTTTGGCCAGTGGGTGTAAGCATGGGAGCTGTGGATGGATGGCAACATTTACACATGGGTCTCCAGGTATTGTGATTCACCATTATTTTATATGCTGGTTGGTGATTTGTTAATTGCTTATCATCAATGCCAGGGCAGGACTGCCTTTGTAAATCACAGGGTCCCCTGGGCCCTGCACACCCAGATCCCTCCCACCCTAGATCCTGCCTGCCCCATATTCCGCCAACCCCTGATCCCCCCCAAACCACAGTTAAAAGACCACACACACATCAGCTCTACAAAAGGTAACCACACCACACACATAAAAAGCTATTGATGGTCAGGGCCCCCTTAAAAGTTGAAAATAAATTGAGGCCCCAGAGAATATTTTTTAGAAAACATTGGTGGCAGAGGCCTGTAGAGTTTTAAAATAATACATTTAAAAAAAAAACACACACACACACACATTGGTGTTCATTAGAATGAACTCATGGCTTTCGGACTTCAACTTCATCTCCTTTTGTGACTTTGGGTCTTTTTCGTCACTTTGGGACTTCGAGTGTTCGGCACATCAGCATTTTGGATGTTCGGGACTTTGGAAGGGCGGCATGGCTTCGGGCCTGGGGCGCTGTCAAGGGCCACCTTCAGGCCTGGGCCTGGTACAGCAGTACCCCCTGTGCCCCCCTGTTGGCAGCCCTGTGCCAGGGACACAAGATATAGTTTGCATCAATGGAAAAAAAGCTTCATCATTGCAGCATTCTAGTGGCAGTTTGTGTTTTCAAGGCACACAAGACCCTAAACCATGATTATTGACATGCCATCTAGGACAGACTGTGGGCTACACTGTGTTGCACCTATACTGCTAACCAGACGGAAAGCTCAGTATTCCCAGCTTTTCCTAGGGAACGGATTGGGAAACCCCTGTACTAACAGGGGGGTCCTGCAGATGGGCAGAACATTTCAGCAACAGTAGATATTGCTTATCTATCCCTAGGTACAGTGATTGTTGGTTCAGCGGAGAAATACTGATGGACTTTCCTATAAGAGGGCTTTAATATTGTCACTGTATACATTTAGCAAATGCAGTTACATTTTTTTTAGAACCAACACCATATTCTTCAGACAGTACCTTGAGTTCTAGATGGCAGCAAGCTCATTAAATGGATTATTGTAGCATTTTTTAGCTGAAATGCTGGAGTGAATTATACACATTGATGTGAAGTACCCTCCATACAATGCACTAATCACCAGACACATCCCTAATATGCCTTATTTTACCTAATAAAGAATGCACCATCTTTAAAACATTAGAACCAGATGTCAGTGCATTACTTCACTGCTGATGTATGTAATAGGAATGGCACACTAATTATTTTAATTCAGTAGAAATGTACTGATTATTTATCACAGCTGACAATACAAATTATAAAAACATTCAATTATAATCAGCAGTAATACATTATTTATTGATTCTTCATTATGCACACATTAATACAATGCATTTGCTTTCACAGGAGAGAGGATTGGTTTTGTATCGATACCCAGATGTTTGAAGTCATCACTTTCATTGGAATACATGATGTTTAGATGTGAGTTTGCAAAATTAAAAGGTCGAGATCACAATGTAACTAAATTAGAAGCAGATAATAAAAATCCAGCAGAATAGATTTTGTATCACTTAGGCATGAACAGTGGAAACACTAACCATGTTCTCAGAATAGTTTCAATAGTTTCTTAAAGAAGAGCCCACATAAAGAAGAGTTACCTCAGAAAGGTTACCTCAAGGACTTTTAATAGGAGAATCCTTTAAAATAATGTAAAGCTGTATGAGAGCTTTGAAAGTCAGTCTCTTACAGTTTATTGGGGGTTCCTTATTCAGGTTGGTCATTGGAAACCATGTCTCTGAGTTAAGATAGACCATAGGTGTGTTATGCTGGCTGTACTTGAATAGATCCTCTTGAAAAGGGAGATCACCAAATAAGCAGATATCTGGCCACCAATGAGGTGAGCCTGTTAAGACTGATTTCATCATGTGGTCCCCTGTGCATTCCCGTTGCAAAAAAAAATGTTTTATATTCAAGTTATTTTCACACCATGGCTCTTATAATCTAAATACCGGCAGAGATCAAGGACAAAGCATGGTATGTAACAGCACAGACAGGAACTCAAACAAAATGTGAAGCTGCCATAACTAGTTATGTATTTGTGTATCTGTCAGCACTGGGCTCATAGGACTCACTATAGAAGCTGTCGTCCAGAACCCACAACAATTACATGTAGGCAATATCAAATGATATATATTACATATTGCCTATGGTTGAAATAAGAAATGGCTGATAGGTATTAGCCTAGACTTGGCCTTAGCAAAACCTTGGCCCGCTAAGATATCATCTGGTATTTTAACAACTAAATTTGACCCTGCAACCCTACCCGAAATAAGCTCTATATATTACATTTATTGTAATAAGACTATTTTTTATAATAGTTAAGGGAAAATTATACCCCAAAATAAATATGTAAGCAAAAGTTTATATCAAATTAAGTAGCATATTAAAGAATCTTACCAAACTGGTATATATATTTAAGTGATGTTTGTCTGTTTGGTAGGTTTGTGTGCACCGTGAATCATACAATTCCAAGGGGTGGTCCTTATTTTTTTAAAATGGCAGTTTTCTATTTATGATTACCCAATGGCACATACTGCTAAAAAGGTATATTATTATGAAAATGGCTTATTTGCATGAAGCAGGGCTTTACATATGAGCTGTTTTATGCATTATATTTTTATAGAGACCTACATTGTTCAGGGGATATAATTTTCTTTTAATGCTAATGAAGTAAATTGAAGGGGTCCATTGTAGGTGGTTTGGATGGCAGCCTCTGAGCAGGGAATATTCTGGCAAAAAATGAACTAATTCTAGCATAGGATTTTGGACAGATTGCAAAGGAGAAACTGTGTGCAGGCAGGGCGACATGAATATTTATCACTTCACACTTTTACTTTTACTCACATATAAGACTCTTGAATGATGTACAGTATCCCACAAATTGTACTGCGTACTTGCAACATATAAAAGTGGCAAAGATGTACACTTCTTGTGTAGACTGTACATAAAATCAAACCAAAGAATGAAAGCACTGCAATGTAAAAAAAAAGTTTTGCTATGATTAAAAAATGTTACTTTTTATATGTTGACCCTAACAATGAATGCACTCCTTCTGCCACCTTCTTGGGATTAAAATTTAATTTTATTGCATATAGCTAAAACAATTACGAGTTTGGGGCGCTGCACCTGAACCACCCAATGCAACCGTTGAATGAGGAATTTTCTTTGATTTGATGATTTTGAAGTGCACTCATTATACGGGAGGTGCAGGACTTGGAGTTTTTTTTGGAGATCATCTTCATAATTGGGCAAGCCATTGCATTTTAAAGATACTGCTGTCCAATGTGCTTGGGGTTTTACACACAAGGTTAGAGATTTGTTTGGTCAACTTTGATCTATTTATATTATTTCAGTTTGAACTGAGCTACATTTACCGTAAATTTCTAAAGAATTAAAGAGGTACTTCTGTAAATAAATGTTGAGAAACTTAAATGCAGGCATTGCTTTATCTCATTTATTCAGTGACCAGTAGAGCATAGAATGCCTAGTGGGTCAATAGCATAGGTTAAATCTGCTTGAAAAAGTTTACTTTCTCCAAAGTCTGTAGGGAAGGGGATTTTTATGTGTCTTTAACTTTAAAATAAATTGCACCTAGTGAATAAAAGCTTTGTTCTAGTCTAAAGCGACTATGGTGCCCTCAGGATAAACTATGTCCCTAATGACATTCACAACCTGCAGATGACTGCATGTGATCACATTCAACTCAGTAAAAAGTACTGGATGTGGGTCCTTCCTAGGAACCTTAAAATATATGGACAAGTAAGTTAGCATGTGAGGGGACATATGGGGTAATGTAAAGTTTTAATCTGCAATTCCCCTCTTTTTCCAGAATCTTACATAGGCACAAAAACATGGAACTCACATCATTCAGCCTAGTGTGCCTTACCAAAGAATAGAAAAGCAAAGGGGGAAATGTAAGATCTGGTTTTGGATTCATAAATCCAACTATATCGCTAATGTAAATCTCTGTCTTGGTGTCACTAAGCAGATTTCTTTTCTTAATCAGGATTTAGCACAAGAAAAATCTTTGAAGGCTTTACAGCACTGTCATTCATTCCACTACTGAGGGCCTTGAAAAGTGTAAGATCTAAATGAAGCGTCCTTTTCATGGATTGTCACCTCTCAAGGGTACTGCCTTTAACTTCCGCATTTATGATTG
>CM044446.1:42403971-42418503 GCA_024363595.1 Xenopus borealis | reverse complement strand
GGGGGGGGGGGGAGGAAGGAGAGAGGTCTACCCACGGGTAGAGGGGTAGGGTTTTTTCTAGAAAGTGTTCAATTCACCTTTATTCTCATTTAAAGAAATTAATTCTTCCCGTACACTTTAGATTTTTTTTGAGAAGAGCTTTATACAGCGGTTATTATTATGGTTTTCCAAAATGTAGCAATTACCATAGTATTGGAATGCAATTTTAAGAAGAATATGTTAAAGGAAAACACTGTGTAAATGGCAGTTTTCTTTGCCCTCAACTGCAGAAAAGAAAGAAAACTGCCATTTACACAGTGCTGCTTATGCCTGTATTCTATCAAGTAGTCTAATGGTCTGCCAGGGTTCACTTATAACCAATTTTTGCCTAATATTGTGTTTTGGTGGACACATTACACCTTTGGGACTATGCGCTACTCCTCCATAATGAGACTATATAATTTTTTTCAAAATTTTCAATATTCTTATGCCAAGGGTTCTGAGAGGTTCAACCGAATCCCATTTCTTATTGGGTTTAGGAAGCCTGACCCCTAGAGGCTACAATGCTTATTACTGCTCTCTCTGACATTTGTTTCTGCACTGTTCCTGGCTATCTGTGATAAGGAGCCTCTAAATCTCTGAGCCTCATACAGTCCTGTCACTTCTATGTTCGGGTGGTGCAGTCCACTTAGGCCATTTTTGATAGTTTAGTACTTTTGAATCTGTGCTCAGTTTGGCTATAACTCTACTGCCTTTATTTATGTCACATGGACCCAGTGCTTGGGCAACAATCCTCAACCTGCTATGAGTTAATCCTATTTGCCCCACTTGGATCTTTGTATATTCCAAAGAAACTGTATCCATTACTTTGTTGCTTTGTATTATGCTATGAATAACCCAACAACTGTGTTGTGTTTGGTAGAACTTGATTTTAATGATTTTCCATTACTTGCTGTATCTACAGTTATCGTTTGCTTTAATTTTTTTCATTCTTTTACTTGAACTATTCTTTGTTAGGCAGTTTTTTTTTGTTTTTCATTCCCAATCTGGGTTTCTATGGTAATTAATTGAATTCTTGTTTGGTGCCATGTTTTGCACAGGGGGAGGGTTCTTAAGGGTTGCACTGCTTACACTCTTGTTAGTTTTTTCCCTGAGGAAGATCACTATGATGTGATCGAAACGTTGGAATATCTTTTGTTTTTCTATTAAAATCAGTTATCCTAACTGAGCCTGTTGAGTGCGGTATTTTTTTTCCTATTCTGTACACATTTTACCTGCACCCAGGCAAGCTATGTTTTGGTGAGTGCTCCTCCATATATATATATATATATATATATATATATATATAAATATAGGAATATATTAGGAATGCACAGCATCCACTATTTGGAATTTGGCTGAACCCACAAATCCTTCGTGAAAGCTGAATACCGAACCAAATCCTCATTTGCATATGCAAATTAGGGGCAGGAAGGGAGAAAACGTGGGAAATTTTTTTTTACTTCCTTATTTTGTGATGAAAAGTCAAGTGATTTCCCTAACTGTCCCTAATTTGCATATGTAAATTAGGATTTGGATTGGGTTCAGCCAGACACAAGGATTCAGCCAAATCTGAATCTCGCTGAAAAAGTCCGAATCCTGGCCGAGCCCTGAACCGAATCCTGGATTAGGTGCATCCCTAATATAAATGTATATACAGTAAGGGGCAAATATACTATTAGTCGAATTTCGAATTGAAAAAAATTCGAAATTGGACCATGTGAATAGTTAAGGAATAAAAATCCTTCGAATTAGAAGGATTTTTATCGCAATTTGATTGGTCGAACTATCGAATATAAAAATTTGATTGAACGATTTTGAATTTTTTATTCGATAAAACTTTTTGAATCCCAATTCGGTAGGTTGAAACTGGCGAACTAGGCAGTCGAATAAAAATTTAAAGGGGAAGTAATTTGACAGTCGAATAGTCGAATATTCGAATAGATTTTTATTTGAATCATTCGAATCATTCGATTCAATCGAATTTTCAAAATTCACTGGTCGATTTGGTCTTCAAAAACATTTGAAAATTTGAAAATTTGAACTGTTTTGAAACTTCGATTGAACTTCAAATCCTTCACACAAATTTAGTAGATCTGCCTCTAAATGTTGCTTGTTTAAAACTGCAATTCCCAGGATCCTCCAAAAGGCAGCAGAGGTTCCTGAAATTTTTAGATAATCAGGTCTTTGGGCAAGCTGCAAAACACAGTACTGAAAAACCGAAAAGGAGATGTGAGTGTTTTAATTTGAGAGTTTTCAATCTTGTACGTGCCCTGGCCGTCTGATTCTGTTTCCCTAGGAAAAGTTTTAAGCATTACTTGCTTCCTGCATATATAATAAAACCTGTGCTCTGCAGAAGTCAAGTTTTGCCTTTTATCATAGAAGAAAAAACCTTCAAAACTCACTTCTGTGCCATAAAACCTTGTTTATTACATTCATCAGTCTTCAAAGATGTACCCCACAATGGGATTTGGTGAAGCCATTACAAGGTGCCGTCTGAGTTCCATTTGCCTACAGTAAATAGAATGTCAGATGTGTCAGAGGGAAATAAATATTGGGCTGGTTAAAAGGGAGCAGAGATGGCTCAAAGCATCATTGAGAGAATTGATTTATCTAGCATGCTGTAATGACTGCAGATGTGGATCTGTTATTCTAGAGGAGCAATGAATTTGATGAGCTGATAACACAGGGTCAGTGAGGGCTGGTTTTAATTACTGATGAGGAATTTATTTGTGTAGCTCTCTGATTTACTGGAGGTTTGTTTTGTTATTGACAGGTGACCTTGGGGCTCTTATTTTCCTTTGATGAATAGAATAAAAAACCCTGTTTTATTCATGAATAAATCAGAGGTCATTTCTTCTAAGAGATCCTCTTTATATGTGATGTTTCATTGTTTGCTAAGTAGAATGTGTGTGGCTTCTGTTGCAGAGTGTTCTCTGCTGACTCCCATTCCTCGTGTTTACACTATTGGCAGGCTCTTAGAATTGCTTTGTTCCTTGGCAATTACAATGACATTGTATTGATTCTTGTTGTTATATAGTCTCCTCCAGATGTACACTCTGCAAATTCAGTAAAACGCGAAGCGTCTAATGCCAGCGCTAATTCGCCAGCATGACGTCAAATTGGAACTTCGCAAATTCACTAACACTAACTCTGGCGAATTTACGCTAGTGAAGTAGATAGATTTGCGCAACTTCGCACCCTTACGCCAGGCGAATTTGCGCACTGATGAAGGAGCGTAATTACGCAAATTCACTAAGATCAACTGAACGTTACCACTTATGCTAGACTTCACTTCACCTGCTCAGACCAGGCGAAGTTCAATAGAAAAGATAGGAGTTGGAAAAAAAATATAAAATTTTTCTAAGTCACAAAAAACGCTGTGGCGTGTTTTACCATTGTGGGTGATAGTCTGAAAAAGATTGTTTTCCTAACATATGACAACACAACTATATAGGGGGGCACATGTAGGGCAATAGGACAACTTTATTTTTTTTTATTAAAGGTTTCCTGGGCTTGTGTAGTGCAACGTAGTGGCTGTAACATACACTTCTATTATATTTTGAAATTCGCGCTGTATGCAAATTAGGCTTCGCTAGTGTAATTGCGCTATGTCTAGCGAAGTAACACTAGCGCAACTGCGCTACTGTTCACCGACCTGAGCTTAAATTCGCACTTAAGTGAATTTGCGTAGCGCTGGTGAAAATTCGCCTGGTGAAGTGTGGCGAACGCTAGCGAAGCCTGCGCTGGCGATTTTTCGTATCTTAGTGAATGTCCCACCTTGTGTCACATCTGAACTGCTAAATATTGGGGCAGTGTGGTGCCTTCAAGTAGTCTCTAATGCAGCACAAGGTGGGTAGTTTTCTAAAGGACATTTCTGGGTTTAAGGTATTCTCTTTATGGTTTGGAACAGGATGGAAATGATCTTTATATTTCATACTCAGCAAAAGATTGCAATGCCCATCCATCTCATCCAGGAGCAAAAGCTGTGAAATACAAGAAGCTTACTGCACAAAGCAATCCCGTTACTTAATTTGATGGCATTAAGCACCCCTTTAAATGAGTGATGATGTATTTGTATCGACAATTGTTTGTATCCTTTATTTTTTAGGACTAGAGTCTGACCATTATATAGACTTTCAGAAAGTGGGATGCAACTACAGGGATATAATTATCACAGCCACAGCAGGTCAACAAAGGTTCCCTCTGAACCAAAGAATTAGGGTGTCCACAACAAAACAACAGGAATTACATACATAGAACTTATGGAGTTACATTCATCATAACCAATACTGGTTCAAAAGGTGAGGCCTGTGCAAAAGAGCTTACAATCTAAAAGGAAGGGAATAAGATACAAGGTGTGGGAGTGAGCAAGATCAGAGTGAGGTTAGATTTCTCTAAATAGGTGCATTATAAGAGATCTTTTGAAAGCAGAAAGGTTGGGAGAAAATCAGACAGACCGTGGGAGAGAATTCCAGAGGAAGGGTGCGGCCCTTGCAAAGTCTTGAATGCGAGCATGTGAGGAGGTAATGGGAGAAGAGTTGAGTAGCAGGTCAGTAGAGGAGCATAGTAAGCTGTGGGTAAGTATATAAAGATGACTTCAGAGATGTAGGGTGGAGTTATGAAGTGCTTTGAATGTCAGGGTCATTAATTAGATTTTAGTTCTGAAAGGCAGCGGAAGCCAGTATAGGGATTGACAGAGGAGGAGCGGTTGCTGAGGTTTATGAGCTTTGCGGCAGTGTTCATTATGGACCGGAGAGGTGACAGTCTCTGTCTGGGAAGGCCAATCAAAAGAGAGTTACAGTAGCCTAGACATGATATGACGAGAGAGTAATTAAGAATTTTGGCAGCATCTTGGGTTATAAATGATCGTATTGTGGAATTTAGCATGAAGGATATCACAAACAATCTTATATATACCTTACAACATTTGAAAAAATTTAAAGAGGGACAAAAACATCAGGCATGCATGGAGCGGTGAAATTTTTGACAGTCCTCATTTTATTGCCACACCCCTTAATTATCATTTTGTGTCATGTTATGAAAGTTTGAACACATTTCTGAGAGTTTTAGGGCCATGTTTTAAGCGCTATAACAATTTTGCTAATGAAGCTGAAATTGCCCAGTTACAGCTTTGTATCTTTTTTTCATTGCAGGGGTCAAACAAAAACTCAGCTCATTTTAGTAAGGAACCCGGAACTGTTAGCTAAGCTATCAAAATCAGAACTGTCCTGCAGAAAATGGGACAGTTGGGAGGTATGCCAACATGGAAAGGCAAAATCACACTACAAAGTTTATTAGTAATACATTCTGGTTGACAATTAATGGCAGCAAAGAAACAAGGTTGTTTTGCAACAGCCTTAAGTAATAATCAGTCCTTTTGCATCAGCTTCTATGATCTTACATTCTGGCTAATGTTTTGATGATTTATGACATCCTATAAGTATTGCTTCTCAACATTATATTGGAGTGGCTGAGAATGTGCAGTGCCACTGACATTTGAATGATGGCCAGGATCCAAGATGAAACTGCTGTGGACAACTTTGAAGGCATGGATCAATATGATTATAAAGCTGAACTTCTGGTCTAGTACAAGATCAGAACTTAAAGGGCAAATCCAACTTCCAAACTAAAATTTGATTAAGTGGCCCACAAAACACACAAACCCCTAATATACCTATCAAAGTTACACGTTTCTTCAAAAAGTATGAATAAATTCAATTTTCTATGCAGAACCCCAGCTGTTTAACAAGTATTTTCTTTCAGCATCATTTGAATTCCTGGCAGGAAAGGAGGGACTACAACACTGATGTTGCAAACTTTAACAACTTCACAGTTTACAGCAAGCAGGAAATATATAACCCACAATGTATTGCTGTATGATGATGCTTTCTTATTGAAATAACATATGCAGGGAATTGTTTGGAGGATGAAGGCTGAGGACAGATGGCCGCTTATACAAAGTAACAGTAGTCAGCTCAGCAAAGTAGTCGGACAGATCAGCGGGAGAGCAGGGGGCTAGGCTTAGGGAACTATTCCAAACCATTCAAAATCATGAAAAGTCTGCATATATTTTAGATTATGCTGTATATTACAAAGTTAGGGTCATTGTCTTGTTGGAATATCCAACCCCTTAGTAACTTCAACTTTGTGACTGATGCTTGAACATTATCCTAAAAATTTGTTGATATTGGGTTGAATTCATCTGACCCTCGACCTTAAAGAGATTCTGACACCCGAAGTCAAACTCTTTTTTACCTCTATTATAATAACTGGCTTTGAAAGCTACTTCTAACTTTGCCATAAGGTATTTGCATGATGCTTTTACATTACCTGTCTGATCCCCCATGTTCCTGTATGAGGGGGCTGCCATATTTGTGCACCCGGCATCTATTATCATTACAAACTGTAACTAACAGACTGAGATGGGACTGTTAGGCTGGCAAAGTAAGAGTGTCAGGGTGTCAGAGAGTCAGGCTTAGATATTTCATCTAACAGTTATATACAAAAACAAACCTCTCAGCAAAAAACGATCAACATGACCTATAGGTAACAATTAATGTACATTCATATGTTAAATTTCATTTTTTAGTGTCAGTATCACTTTAACAAGTGCTCCAGTCCCTGAACTAACCACACAACCCCAGAGCATGATGCAACCCCACTATATTTGACAGTAGGTAGAAGGTGTTTTTCTTGGAATGCGGTGTTCTTCTTCTGCCATGCAAATCGTTTTTTGTTATGTCAAATAACTCAATTTTGTCTCATCGGTCTAAAGCACTTTGTTCGGGGTGTGAGTGCAGAAAGGGCTTCTTTCTTATCACCCTGCCATAAAGATTGTGCAAATTGTGCTGAATTGTAGAATGATGAACAGATACACCATCTGCAGCAAGATGTTCTTGCAGGTCTTTGGAGGTGATCTTTGGGTTGTCTGTAACCATTCTCCCAATCCTCTGCATATGCTACAGTAACTGTGGCCTTCCATTTACTGATTACATTCCTTACAGTTGAAACTGACAGTTTAAACCTCTGAGATAGCTTTTTGTGGCTTCCCACTGCACCATAATACTGAACAATCTTTGTTTTCAGATCTTTTGAGAGTGCTTCTAGGATTCCATGCTATCACTATTCAGAGGAGCGTCAAACAGAAGCACAACTTGCAATTAGCCACCTTAAATACATTTTCTCATGCTTGGACACACCTGCCTATGAAGTTCAAGGCTTAACAAGCTAATGCAATCCATTTAGTCTTACAAGTAATCAGTACTGAGCAGTTACATGCATTCAAATTGGCAAAATTACAAGGGTACCCACATTTTTGCACAGCCAGTTTTTCACATTAAGGGCTCCTACACACGGGCGTTTTTGACCTGCGCTCCCCTGCGTTGCGTTTGGCTGCGTTCAGCCGCAGGGGAGCGCAGGTCAAGACGCACCTCATTTTGTTCAATGAGGTTGTACCCACGAGACGCGTGTAAGCGCCGAACGCAGATTCAGACGCAACATGCTGCATTTTTCCTGCGTTCGGCGCTCACATGCGTTCGTGTGAGTACAGCCCCATTGAAAATAATTGAGTGCGTCTATACCTGCGCTCCCCTGCGTTTGAACGCAGCAAAACGCAACGCAGGGGAGCGCAGGTAAAAACGCCCGTGTGTAGGAGCCCTAAATATAACTTCATACAACTGAATACAGCTTCACTAATCTCTTTGCTATATCTAAAAAACAGCTACTAATGCTGTGAATGCTTAACATAAGCAAGGTTTAAAACCACACCATGTACTACCATAAGTTGCTGTTTTTTTTTACAACTTATTGTGTTTTGGGTGTAATTTTGGCATTTTGGTGTTGGTTTTTTCAACATGGTACCAAAGCCTAAAACAATGCAGATTTTCAGGTTGAAATTTGCTGCTGTTTTTTCAGGTACACCAAATTCAAATTGTTGGGAGACGCTGATTTTAGATGCATTAAGGTGGCCATACATGGGGCAGATAAAGCTGCCGATATCAGTCATTTACACCAATTTGGTAGCTTATCTGCCCATTTATGGGGATTCCTTCCTGATCAATATCTGGCCATGTTATTGTTCGGGAAGGTTTGATTTTTTTCCCTGACCTGTTGGAGCCCATTGCCCTTGTCGTAACCTTTTCATTTGGCCATAAGGCCCCTGTGTATTGTTTTATTTATACATTGTTCTTTTATGCTCTGTACAGCACTGCAGCTCCTTAACAAATAAAGTTATACATGCATACATAAGCATTAATGAAACATGTTTTGTTTTAAGCTGCTGATTTGCACAACATCCATTTTTAGCAGGCTCTATACTTCAATTCAGTCAGTAGAAAATTAAAAATAAGCCGGTCATTGAGCTTTAACCCCTATTAACAATGACTTTCTAAGTACTTTTAGTCACATAAATAAAACTGGTGTTTGCATTCTTAAGGCAATATTCTAATCATATCGTTGCTTGACTTTTCCGAAGGCGAACACGTTTGCAATAATGCCTCTGAGCTATGATAATAAAATATACTTTTACCTATTAGCGTGTTGTTAGTTAACTGGCTAATCTTTGCAGAGTTTGTACAAAGGAATGTGTATGGAAATTGAATTGCATCGCACATTAGTTCACTTCTCTGTGGTTGAATATTAATTTCATTGGCTTATGGTTCTTAGTAATGGATAGGAGATTAAAGCACCATGCACAGAAATCATTACACAGACCAAACCAAATTGCTTTTTAACTAATTAAATTTAATACAGTCCTTTGGAAGCTATGAAGATTTATGTGAAATAATACCAGGGATTTCCTCCAAAGTGTTAAATTCAAATAGAATTATGGACATTTTTAGTACAGTTCATTTGATTTGATTTAACAGACCAGAGTTACTCTTTCTCTAACATTTCTCATTAATATTTTATGCAGTGTGTGTGCCATTAACAAACATTTTATCCAGAGTATCTTCCATTTTAATGCCAATTGAAAAATGCTTAGTTTTCCTTCCCTGCCCCCAGAGCTACATTGATCTGCAAGAAGAATTATTTTCCAGTTTCTAGCTAAGGCCAAAACCACTGTCAAG
This sequence comes from Xenopus borealis, assembly GCA_024363595.1. Classification (NCBI taxonomy): domain Eukaryota; kingdom Metazoa; phylum Chordata; class Amphibia; order Anura; family Pipidae; genus Xenopus; species Xenopus borealis. The sequence continues at coordinate 42,409,414 of CM044446.1, read as the reverse complement.
TGTGATTACCACTGGATAGTAGCTACTCACTTGCACAGGATGCTTCCTCAGTAGCATTAAAGGGAATTATGCCTATTTATAAGGAATATTTATATCCACATTTTACACTAAAATAGACAGAGTATGAGGGCATTGGTTATTTAGGGAATATATTATCCTGCTTGACTTATTTATTTCAGTATGTATGAAGTTTAGGTATTTTTATAGCTGTAGTCCATCTCATAGTCTTAAACAGAATATTGTACTGTATTGTCATTATGAGAAAGTTACTGCAGTCCAAGGAAAAAACAGTATAAATGAAATTACACAGAAAAGGAATTAAAACTAATACAGCATAGGACCCCCCTTCCAACTGCACAACCAGACCTAACGGCCCAGACCAGGCCCTACTCCTCTCAAAATACACAGGTGTGCAGTGGTTTTGGGTGATGTCATATTTAGTCAACTGCTTTGTGTTGGTGACCAGTAGCATGTACAGTGGAAAGCAGAGCCAGGTCAGAAAGGATGCATGCTCCTGTTTGACGGTCAGTCCCAATGTGCCAGAAACTTAAACTAAAATAGCCAAATCATGGTGGCCACCAATTCTGCTGTACAGGGGCAGAATTGCTTTGGATAGTCTACTTACTACAGCTGGGGAAGGGGGAAATGCAGGGGCCCTGTACTATATTAATGTATTTACTGTTGCATAACATATTAACATGAGCATTAGTTTGCAATTATGGCTATCATCACTTATTATGGTAGATTGGGTCATCTGACTTCCAGCAGGGTCTTGCAAAAGCTGTTTTATAGTGTAACATTAATACTGTACTATACTACATTAATGGTATAACAATAATGCTGCATATACATTGTAATTACTAGTAAGCTAACCATTATTTTACTTGAAGCTTAAAAAGGAATCTCACCATACATTTCCCAACAAAGAAGAGTAATGCAGCAGGTTGGCTCCTACCGTGTCTGGACTTTATCTTTGATACTCATGGAGCATGTGGCTAGAAGCCAATTGGTTCCTTGTTTCTATGAGAGGGATGCTAGGGGTTTCCCCCAGGACTCATGGAGTTGGGTGTGAGGTGCCTAAAATATTTTCACTTTAAAGTGAAGGTGAAATCCTCAGATATTACTCAGTGAAAGGAAAATACAAAATAGAGTTCTGCCCCATGTGCCTGAACTTACAACGCATAACTGGCCCAACAAAGCAGTGTAGTATAGGAGGTTGATATCTATCATGTCTGACCTTCTCAAATTCAGTGTGTGGGCTCCCCAGTGTGAATTGCCAAGGAGAAGCTTGCACACTGAAAGGTTATGATCTCTATTATGCATAATACTCAGCAATGCAAATGCAGAATGCAAAGGTGTCTGCAAATTGATATGTTGCAGCCAGGCATGGTAGGCCACCAACCTGCTGCATTACCCAGCTTTGTTTGACCAGGTATAGACCACGATGCAACCCAATAAGGGACACAAGATGCAGTAGGGAAGGGTGCCCTTTGCAGGGATAGCATTTTTGTTATGTTCCCCTTTAAAAGGAATTCTGTCATTTTTGGTATAGTTTGTATTACTAAATTGCATTGCATATATTGCAATTAATTTTCAAAGCTATAATATTGGTGTGTAGGCAGCCATCTCAGGTCATTGTGCCTAATCCTATGTATTCAGAAAGGACCAATACTTCATAATGGAATTGCTTTAAGATAAACTATTGTTTCTGTTACTCAGTATAACTGGAGGAGTTGTGGTCAGGGTTGGGTCTTTTGCAATTGAAAGCTACTACTAGATGGGGCTAGGGAACATTTTTGGCAATGCCGGTGACAGTTACCTATTATCTTGTTACCTTCCTGTTGTTCTGTTGATAGGATGATATCACTCCAGTGCAGAAGTAAAGCATGATTGATATTTGTCAGAACACATATCACATGACTGAGGGCACCTGGAGAACTAAGAACATGTTCAGCCCTGTGTCAAATTTCAAAATTAAATCTGTTTGAAAATGGATATTGATGCAGGATTCTGCTGGAGGAGTGCTATTAACTGATGCATTTTGTAATAAAACATGTTTTCCCATGACAGTATCTCATTAAGTTACTGTAACTCATGTCCCTGATTGGTTTCATTTTGCTAGATAATGCACTATATATTGCAGATGGGGTTCTATTAATTATTGAGTGTCACTTATGTGTGTTAACACTTTGTTATATTGCTTCTAAAAACAATACCTATTTACCTACTAACCCTTGTTACCTAAGAGTAACTTAGTAAAATGTGTAGAATATGCTTGGGAAAACTGACAAGTTAAAGAAATGTTGCATGCCATTTATTATGTATCTTGGTTACATGCAATTTACTCTATCTACTTGTCAACTACGCAATAAAAAACTTTAAAAAAAAGAAAGATATCATTAGAGTAAAAATGGTTTAAGTCCATAAACTTTCTAAACTCCCCTTACTAACATCACACACAGTGCTTGCGTGTATCGTGTGGATGGCAGAGTTAGTATTATTGGCTAGTACGTGCTTGATAGAATATTGAAATGCTAATTTTTGTGTATAGATTGAGCATATGGGATTATTTACAAAGCAACGTTGCTAATTTATAAATTGCTGTTTTAACCTTTCCAGTCTCCTACAGCAGGATGCAAGGTCCCTCAAGACTTGCACCGTAGATTCAGATTTAATTACAGAACTGTGTTCATTATTGTTGCTCTGTATTGTGCTCTGCATTACCACATGTTCACATTCTAAGTTAGCAATCTACAGTTATGCTCTGGGCTCCCTTGTGAGCCCAGAAATTGCTTCTCAGAATCTCCAGTCACCACATTGTAGTTCAGGGTGTAATTATTATCAATATAGTGTCCGTCTAGTGATATATTTCATCTGCAAGAACTATGTTATATTCACTGGGTATTGAGATATGAAGGAGCTGTCTGATGCAGTCCCTAACTATATTGAGAAACTGCAACAGGCACAGAATTCATTGTACTAGTGCCTCATAAATTTGTGTTATTCGTATCTCCAGTGTTTCAGCAGGATGAGCTTGACCTTGGAACATCTTTGTTTTGTAATGCAAGTCAGTGTATCTCCATTCTATATGTTTTCAATATGTTGTTGGCATTAGCTGTGAGGAAGGACACAGGCTTGAATTTGTCACTGACAAGATATATGGAAACTACAATGCAAGGGAATACTATTGTATATAAAAAAAAATAATAAATTGTATGTACACCTAAAAATAATTAAATGTTTAGTTAATTAGGTTAAAACTGAATAAAATTATATTTTAACAACAAGGCAATTTTTTTAGTTGGGATTATGTGTCACTTTGGATTCTAGTCTGTAAAGGCATCAACAATAGTTTTTAGCTAAATCAGTAATGGCTGTTTAGGAGGCCAGGGAGATAAGAAAAGTAGGGACAATTGGTGGTTCTGTTAGTCTGTTTGGGCGTGTGGTGATTTAGTTTTCCGACTGTCATTAACAGCTCTGAATTGGCTTCTACTAGTGATTGGTGAATCTAACCCATTTTGCTTTGCCAAAATTTGCAAAACAGCAAAAAATTCGCCAAATGCATTGAAGTCAATGGCCGTTTTTTGCACGCAACAAATTTTCAAACCGTGCAACATTTTTTAAACTATCCATTAGAGTCTATGGGGTTTTGTTCTTGATAAAATGCAGCTAAACATTTTGCTCATCCATAGATCCTTACTGCATGTAAGTTGACTTTAATTGCTGGTGTACCCTCCTGCCAGTGACCATTGTGTGTCATTGTCCTAAAAGGATACTATAATCAAATATCATTTTGTTTGTTTTTGAATTAGGCTCTGGAAGAAAGGAGAAAGGATGCAATATAGAGACCTTTTTATCACCCATATTCCATTAGGTGGTATGGAAATACTGTATATTTTGATAAGCATATTTCTTTAAATACTTTAGAACTGAAAAAGTTCAGTTGTACAGGGAAAACATTAAGGAATGTTGCACTGGCGATTAAAACTTAATTTAATTTAAAGCTGCTGCATTTATGTGGATCAGAGTAAGCAGGTTTAATTGCAGTAGGTCAGGTGAGTGTAGAAATTAGAATAATTTTTCCATGACTTTAATACTAGGAACTTTACAGGTAAGACTGAAGGTCTGGTGTTGAACATAAGTAAAAGTAAAAGTTAAAGTAATACTCAGAAACTCCCAAAATACAAAGTCCATGTATTGAGTTTTTAAAAAAGATTAAATTTGATTTTCAAAATTTATCATACTATCATAACTAAAAATTCAAATTCACCACCTTAAACCTGCCAAATTGCTGTTTTAGCCTATGGGTGATGTCCTGAGATCAATTTGGAGTTGTTTGCTGGCTTCCTGACATTCAAGTTTTTTTTTTTCCGAGAAAAAACTTGAATTGAATTTGAATCGAATTTGATCCAAATTCGATTTGAGTTTGCGAGTCTTTTTCACTCATCAGAGTTTTAAAAATTAAATTTATTCTTAAATTGCAGTTGGTCGATTTTCAAGTTCATGGGAGTTTTAAATAACTCCCATGAACTTAAAATTTGACCCTTGATAAATCTTCCCCATAGTGTTTAGAACTGCCCCTCTCTGGCACTGGAGCCCTGAGTTTGATTCCTATTATGGTTCTATCTTCATGGAGTCTGTGTTTTTTGTGGGTTTCTTAGTTTTCTCCTACATTTCAAAAACATACAGGCAGGTTAGTTAATTAAAGGAGTTTCTTCGATTGCCTGCACTAATGCCAGAAAAAGGTACAAAGTTTCTGGAACTTAATTCTTTTGGCAAAGAACCCAGAACACTCAGCATCTACTCTTAGATATATTTGAGATTAGCAGCTTCAAGGACAATTTCAGCTTCAATAGCAAAACTGTTATAACACATAAAACATTCCCCTAAAACTCCCAGAAATGTGTTCAGACTTTAATGCCAAATTTTGTAAAATTAAATTGGTAATTTGATGATGTGGCCATAAAATGGGTGTGATACAATAAATTTCAACACACTGTGTGCAGGAAATCTTTTTGTCCGTCTTTCCATTTCTCAAATGTTGGGATGTATGACTGCCCAAAATACTAAGGAGAGGTCTTAGTGTTGGTGCTGTAAACCATTCATTGTTGAGGCCCAAACAATAGTATAAAGAACACTCAAAGGGATTTTTAGTGGTATATTTTGTTCCATTTTCTTATGCAACTTCCTGTATATTCCCCAAACAATACTTATGTTACAACTAATTAGAACGAAATATTGGGAAATTAAAACCCTGTTTAGCATTGGAAACCTTTCAATAAACCAGGCCAGATTTAAAGTAAATATATAAAAGTAGGAAGATACAATATTTAAATAAAATTTGTTTAATTGTTTATTGTTGACTATGTTGTTATAAGAAAGAGGACAAGTCAAATTTTGAGTTGACAGTTGAAAGCTATGTTACATTCTGATCAATAGTAGG
>CM044446.1:42374930-42392546 GCA_024363595.1 Xenopus borealis | reverse complement strand
ACTTTTCTGTGAAGCGAAACGGGTGAGATTCGCCCATCACTATCTAGTATAAGTAAATCTAGCAAACTGAACTCGCTGAATAATCATTGAAGACCTTTCACTAGTAATCCAAGTAGTTTCCAGTCTTCTATTGGTATGTGAAGTCCTCAGCATATACACTCTTCCAGTAATCCAATAACCCAATTACAATGGCAAATCTAGATTTACTTCTATTAGATTACCATGTACTGGAGCAATGAAAATCTTCATAGTAAGAGTAGTAAGTAGTAAGTAGTAAGAGTAGTAAGCAGTATGATAATTCCTACTAAAGAACCAAATAAATATTTGTAGTTACATAGTTAAATTGGGTTGAAAAATGAAGAAGTCCATCAAGTTCAACCCCTCCAAATGAAAACCCAGCATCCACATACACACCCCTCCATACTTTTCCCATAAATTATATATACCAAAATACTATACTAGCTGTAGAGTTTAGTATCACAATAGCCTTTGATATTATGTCTGTCCATGAAATCATCCAAGCCACAATCATCCAAGGGCAAATTTACTATTATTCCAGAAAATTTGCTCAATCCTATTTGAAATTCGATAAGCATTCGATGGTCGAATGCTTATTGAATAGTTTTAGGCTATCATTTTGCTCAATATTCGATTTCTCGATGACTTGGTACGATCGGATACAAAAAAATCGTAAAATCGCTTCTATTGTAAGAATGGTATTCGAGCAGGACTTAGTCTCAGTAGCCTATAGGGGGTTCCCATAGGCTTCTATTGCAATTCGGTAGGTTCAATCTGGTGAAGTAGGCAGTCGAACAATTTTTAAATTTTGATTCCTTCAATCATCAAATTTTCGAATTATCAAATATCCGATCATTTGATCTATTCGATAATTCGGTATTCGATGATCGAAGAGGCCAAATTAGAATATCCGTGATTGTCCCTTGTACCACACAGAAATCTTTAAATTCTTGCATTGAAAGGGTTATGAGTCCAACCTTTTAGAGAACAGAATGAGTTTGTGCTGAATTTTTTAGAGAGGAAGGCCCTTACCACTTCCGTCCAAATGTCTTTTCTTTTAGTGAAGGTACTTAATTTTCTGTGGCGTACCACACTAGGTTGTTGGCTGCTTGTAAAGCCAAGAAGTATATTAAAAGATACTTCACCTTGAGTAAAGTGGCATTGTCATTTTATTGGATAATTAATTGTGCAGTATGCTTAAACCTGGGTATGACTGGTGATACTTAGTACCAGGGTATAAAACAGTGGCAGTATATAGTGCTAGTGTCAAGTGATTAATTCCTATTTACCTGTCATGTAGCAGACCTTAGTATAAATGGCAGTCCTGGAAATCCAATAAAACCACTGTAATTAGCACAGTGGAATGGCTCCGTATGGCCTCAGTCTGTTGTATGACAAAACTGTGAAAATATTCAAGATTTGTGGCCTTGGGCTTTAAAGGGGAACTCCATCCAATAATATCTAGTAGAATTAAGTCAAATACAACTGAACATTTAGAGTTTTCCTTGAAAACATTTCCCCACTCCTCCGAGTGGCTTCTTCAGTTCAACTGAAGTGGTAGGGAATTAGCCAGCATTTAAAACAGCAGTAAAATCGCCAATATCCAATCACAATGATTCCATTGAACTTCAGTAAGTAGTTGGGTGAATCTCACAAGATGTATGAAAGTGTGATCACAATGGTACCATGATTTACATTGAGCATGTGTTAATCTTTTAATGCACATGACTGGAAGTGTGAGTAGTTGTGAAGCCGCCGGGGTAAGAATATTGAACTATACAAGAAACCCACTCACATCGGATCAGTATTTGTTGTTTGATTCCCATCCTTCTCTGGAACTGGGGGTTACAAGAACTTTACACTATTCTGCTGAAACTGTGGCAATCAGTGCAGAAGGGAAAAGGAAATAATACAAACATTTGAAAGGAGTTCTGAAACCCAGACTGGGCCTTTATCAAAACAAAATCTAAAGCAAGCAAAAAAGGCCAAACCAAGTAACAGAGGGGGGAGAGCTTAGCAGGCAAAGCAACATAGTCATCCCATATGTGGCTGGAACATCTGAAAAAATTTCAAGAATCTTCACATTCCTGTGTATTTCAAACCTAGCAACACCTAAGAAAAAAGTTGGTGCACCCCAAAAACCCAACACCAAAGCACATGAAGAGCAATGTGGTCTATGCTGTCCAGTGTAGTGTGGAGTGCTCAAATATATACATTGGGAAGACAAAGCAACCGCTCTGTAAGGGAATGGCCCAACACTGAATGGCTAACTCCTCACCACTAGACTCAGCAGTCTATTTACATGTCAAGGACATTCTTACACTGGTGGTTTCACAACAATTCACAGTTCCAGTCATGTACAATGACAGATTAACAACTGCCTCAATGACTGGATCACACTTTCACACAATCAGCCAACACTTTACTGAAGTTCAATTGAACCATTGTGGTTGGATGTCTGTGACTGTTCTACCCACAAGGTTAAAAATGCCAGGGAAAACTCCAAATGTCCAGTTGCCTTTGACCTAATTAAATTAATAGAGCAGGGAAACCGGGCAGATCTGCTTCTCTCAGCCTGAAAAAATACAGGTTGACAACAGCCTCTGAGTCCATAGCCTTAAAGGGGACCTATCACCCAAAAGAAATATTCAAAATCATCTTAGAATCTTGTTTGTGCACCAGAATGGGGGACCCAATGTCCATCCCCATGCCCTGGTTATACAATTAAACAGTGAAGAGAATGGGGGAAAGTGTGGAGACCAGTGACATCAAGGAAGTGCTGAATGGAAAGTGAAAGTAATTGTCTGCCCCGCCTCTATGCCACAGGGGCAGACAATATTTGATTGATAACTGATAATTTTAAATGAGCTTACAACAGCTATGAATGCTTTAATAAAAAATAGAAATTAGATTTCATGTTTAATTTGAAAAGGACTTTTATTATACAGATTTTTGTGTCTGGGTGACAGGTCTACTTTAAACATATGAACAGTACTGCAGAAAGTAGATAGAGACAGATACTGTTGTCAATAGGAATTACATTTACAAGAAACTCTAAAACCACTGAACATTTTTAGATAAGTGATGCTTAGGATTGAATTTTGTTTTTTTATGGGAAAAGTATGATATGGTGGAGTTCCATTTCAATGAGGTTCTGCAAATTCTAAACCAGGCTACAACTAATTGGATGCACTGTTATGTTTTTCCTCCTCCGTTCTTCGTCTGGCAGTGTTGGCAGCATAGCCATAGAAGAAGCAGACCATGTGGCCATGGAGGTGGGATGAGAGTGGGCGGATGGTCTACCTCCTCTGTAGGAGTGCCCACATGTGACCTGTGCTACTGCAAAATAGCTGGTCATCATGTTGAAATCACCCTTTATTTAGGGTTTGGGGGGACCAGGACCCCTAAAGTTATACACTTTTTTCCAGAATCCACTTTCTGGTCTTTATAGAAGATATGTTTGTACCTGATAATAATAATAAACCAGAAGACCTTGGATACTGTCATATGCCACCTAGTCATAGTCATAAAAGTTGAATTTGTATCTCCATGAATACATGTATTCTCCCTCTGACTATATTTGTATCAAACCTTAAACATCCAATACATGATTTCTGTAGTTATACAATGCACTTGGCAATCTGTATATTTCCATCTGAACATTTGCCTTTCTGTGTAGGGAATTAAATGCAAACATTGAGTATGATAAATGTAGGTAGTGCTCACAACCAAAATGTTCAGAATATTTTACTCAAATTGCCTGTGGGCAGACATTTTCTTTTGCTTTCTTTTTTCCTTCTTTTTCTTTTATTTTTGTGCAGAAAATGTAATCTCTGACCAAAGATTGTACATGGAATCACTGATGCAAGAGGGGACATGATAGAGATGGAGAACATCACATTATACGCAGCACCCTTAGGAAATAAGATATCAAAATTAATGCGTGTGAAAAACGAACATGGTTAAAGACATTAAATAGTGATTTCTTCAAAAAGAAATGAGAATGTAGCACACCGAATAGCAAATTAACGTCTGTATTTTGGACGGGTATATTTCTATACTGCTGAGAAACTTTATAAACTGCATCTGCATGAGCATGGTGGGAGTCGTAGTTTATAATGGTTTGGGGGGCTGTTATACATCTCTGAGTTGATGGATAAGACACGTTCAGTAATTACAAATAAAATAATCTTATTATTTATTGCTTATATATGTACATATTGAACAATTATTTTACTCCTGCAATTCCCCGATTTAGGCTAGTGTCCCATAAGTGACATTTGCTTCCTGAAGTCACACAACGACTTGTCATTCCAGCAAACAATTCCCCAGTATGACCCTGTTGATTGGTAAATCAAATATTTAATGCTGCTATATATTTTCCAAAGTTCAGGTTCACCAGTCTCTTTTTCCATGAATCAGACTCCTAAATAGCACTGGCAGAACAAGTGGCTACGACCAGTTTGGTACCGGGGTTGTCCTTTAGGGTAGGTAACCTGTGCAGTTGAAAAAAGTGTCATATGGAAACATTTGCAACATGAAAGTTGCAATAAAGTAATACTGAGACTATAGAATTACTCTTCGAAATACAAATGTACTTTAAAAGTTGCCTATAGGTCATGTTAATTGTTTTGCCAACCTGACTGTCCCTTCTAAGCCTGTCAGAGTTTCTAATGCTAACAAACTACTGCTACACAAATATGGCAGCCCCCTCATAGAGGAACATCGGAAATTGGAAACGCATTGGCCAAATGCTGTTATGGAAAAATTATAAATAGATAATGTTATAATAAATGTGAAAAAGGTTTAATATACCTCCAAATATATAGATAAAGGGCACCTGTTGGGCAAAAATGTTGTACCCAATCAAAAGTGCAGGCTAATAGACAGTAATGGAACTAACGGGGGAGCAGGGGGTGCAATTGGGCCAGGGTCTGCACCCCTTCAGGGCCCCCTGGCAGCTTGTGCACTGCAGATTCAGCCTATAAAATCTCGTACGGTGGGAGGGGGGGGCGTTAGGGATTGGGGTTGGGACCAGCTGCACGTCCCGCACCTGGGCCTGCCCCCTGCTAGTTACATTACTGCTAATACAGTGCTAGAACACTTGCTCCTGGTACGAGCGTCCATGTTATGACTCATGCGCAAAATGAGCTGGAGTCGTGATCTGCTCATTATGCGCATTTGTGTGCTTTGACTGACATGGCTGCTCGCACTAGGAACTCCCTTCTGGTGCAAGTATCCTAGTGCTGGTGGGGGAAATTAAATATAATCGAATTTTAACCCCAACCAGAGTGCAGGCTCTATTAGCCCCACCTTTGGTTGGGGATAAAATTTTAGCCCAACAGGTTTTTTTACGCAGCAGACTGAGCCGGAGGGATATAGAGAAAAAACCCAGTGGGCTTCAGGTACTTTTGGGCTCCGCTGGCCCAGACCCGCTCCCTGCACTTCCTCTTCAGCTTCAGTATCTCGGTCACGCCAGCAAAAAGTATGCTTCGGCAAAAGGTATGTGCGCACAGGAAGGGAGATAGGTGTTTTTTTGGCCAATTCCACTTCGGCTGAGGGGCCCAGGGGATGATGTGGGGGCCCCAGAGGCTGCAGCCTGGGGGCCCTGGGCCCCCCAGTCCAACACTGATCCCAAGGGGCAGCGCTTATATCTTTAAATGGCAAGTTTCTATTTAGGATTACCCAATGGCTCATACTATGAAAAAATTTACGTTATTATTATGACCATTGTTTAATTACATGAAATAAAGTTTTACATACTGTATGAACTGATTTATGCAATATATTTTTATATTTCTACATTGTTCCTAGGTATAGTTTTCCTCTAAGTTGACGTATTTCTATAAGTTGCGAACACAATAAATACTTTATACTATATACTTTATAAATTTTCCTTTTTACAAGCTTACAGTGCACTTTCTACTGTATTTTACCCTACAGATGGCCCTGTCGGGGCCCAACTTTGTTTGTTAGTTACACATTTTTATAGATATGGTTAGTCTAGCAATTAGTAGAGGCCAGCAAGCTAGGAATACAAGTCTCCTCTGCAACGTACAGGGGCATTCCTGCCCATTTTGCCACCTGAGGCAGCCTTTGTTTTGCCACCCCCCACCCCCCACCACTCACCTTTAGCGCCAGACAAGGGTCTGGGGGGTCCACTTCACTAGTGCAGAGAGCACAATTGTGCTCTCTGCACTAAAAGAGCTGGATTGAAAACCGGTAATTAAGTTACCAGGAGCTGCATTTTGCCAGCCCTGGCAATCAGGGGGGCAATGCGCCCGAGGCCAATGCCTCAACTAGCCTCATTGGCGGAGCGCCCCTGGCAACATATCCCATACAATACAGAAGGTTATTTTTTTGCATCTTTGCCTTTACATGCCAAATTGCATTAGCCTAATACATTATTAACATTGTATTTACAAACAATGATGTGCAGTCAACTAATGTAGAATTAAACAAGAGGCTTTTTGCTTAGCAAATGTAGAACTTATATTAATATATGAAAAAGATGAACCAGAGTTGCTTTCTGTATGAAGTGGCACTTCGACTATTGGTATATAATAGTTTTAGAGGCCCCAAAATGGAAGAAAACAGAACAGTTTATTCTACATCCAACAGAACTTTGAGTCATGCTTCTTGGTGCCTTTGATGATATACCCCCTTTTTTGTATATTAGTAATTCTTAGAGCATCTTTGTAAATCAATATGGCTGCAGTCCAAACCTCATGTACATGTGCCAATTGGAAGAAGCTTTTACAGCAAAGTAGGGATAAGCAAATCAGTCTTGAAGTAATCCATTAGAATGGCGTTTGGTTCAGGCCAAAATTATATATGTCCCTGAATTGGTGGCAAGGTGACATGAATGCAGATTATCCCAAGTGCTATTTAAATTTAGTCAGATTAGCTAATTAGTTATTGTAAATCTTGAAAATGAATATCTCTTTCTGCATTTATTATCATGTGGTGGTTGAATTCCCATTTGAGCATATAGAAGGATATAAAGGATAGGATTTTCCCAGTTTAATGCCCACCGAGTTGTTGAATGATGTATGAAAACTTTATTTTCACTTGCAGCACTTGCCTCTAATACAGTCTGTTCCAAAATGCTGGATAAATGAGTAATGGTAAACCAGTCATAACAAGGGGATTAGCAGAGAAATGAAAGTAACACTATGAAGTCGCACACATGATCAGTGGGTAAATGTAAATACAGAAATACTGAAAGTTTGTTTTGCTTGTGTTAGTTTTTGTACTCTTAGGGTAGGGACAGACAGGGAGATTCGGGGAGATTTTGTCGCCTGCTAAAAAACGCCAGGCGACAGAATCTCCCCGAATCTCCCTGTCTGTCCCCAGCCTTAGGAGTGATGTGTGTGTAATTATCTTCAAATGCTTTAGCTGATCATACAGTTAGGGGCAGATTTACTAAGGGTCGAATTCGAGGGTTAAAAACCCTCGAATTCGACCATGGGAATAACTGGGAATAAATTATACTAAAACCTAAACCGTCACATGGGATTTATACCATCCAGAATCAAATATCCAGTAACAATTTGATATTAATGTATACAAACCAAAATGAGATTGGATAAAAGGCAATATTTATTCACCACCAGCGCTGCTTGTTTTTAACTAGTTTTAAGTTTTCCATATGGCATGATGGTGAATAAATATTGCCTTTTATCCAATCTCATTTTGGTTTGTATACATTAATATCAAATTGTTACTGGATATTTGATTCTGGATGGTATAAGTCCCATGTGACGGTTTAGGTTTTAATATAATTTATTGTTTTGAGGACACCCCAGAACATCCAGTTTAATATTTATTTTCAGTATTTATACCTTGCTTTGTTTTCTTTTGCTTAATAACTGGGAATAGTCTGGGAAGTAAAATCCTTCTAATTCGAATATCGATAAAATTGTTCGAGTCGATCGATTCAAAAGATTTTACCCATTTGATCGAATTTTTTTATTCGATCAAAAATAAAGAAACCCAATTTGGTAGCTTTGATCTGGCGAACTAGGCAGCCAAATAAAAATTTAAAGGGGAAGTACTTGGACTGTCGAATAGTCGAATATTTGAATAGATTTTTATTCAAATCATTTGATTCAATCGAATTTTCTAAATTCACTGGTCAAAGTGGTCTTCAAAAACATTTGAAAATGCGAATTCGAATCTTTTTGAAAATTCGATCGAACCTTGGATCCTTCATGTGAATTTAGTATATATGCCCCTTAGTGTTATTAAGTACAGCTTTTTTTGGAAGCAGATTCAGAACAAGAACTGCGCGTTGGAGATTTAAGGTGTAATTCACCTTAAAAGTAACTGATAGTATGGTGTAGAAAGTAATATTATATTGGAAAAAAGTAGTGTAACACTCTTTGTTAGACAGTGTAATAAAAGTTGACAATATAAAGGAGAACTAAGCCCCTTATTAATAAAAAACCCTACCCCACTACCCTACATAATTCCCCCTCCATGTTCCCCCCCAGCCTAGGTGTAAACTCTGGTAATTGGCCATAAGTCTTTACTTACCACTCTTTGCAGATTAAACGGATCTCATGGGTGCCATCTTCCAGCTCTTCTGCCTTCTTAGGCTCTTCTTCCTTCCATGTCCTGTGAAAAGTCACATTTGTTTGTCTTTGTGAACGTTACACAAGGTGCTTTCATACGAACGTACTTCGTATTTTATTAATTCTACTCCTTTAAGGGACCACATTTTAGAAAAAAGTCAAGGCAATATATTACGCTGCGTTTCATGAAAGTTTTATTTTTTAAACTGAGGAGGAGGGACTGGGGTTTAAGATTTTATATGCTTCCTACTGGGATCATTATTTCACTGCATCTTATGCTGGAAGTATCAAGGTCAGCATTATTTGAACACTTGTAATAGTCCCAACAGAAAGATAAATATATATTGACTAAGGCTCTAACTCCAGTTCCTTTAGTTGTTGAAGGTCAACAGCTCCTCCGAGGTGCTCGGTAACCTCCAAATGTCTGTAGACTAGATCACTGATGAATAACTGCTTGCTTCTACAAGAGAAAAAAACTTGTGTTCTACTCTGAATCGAAACTAAAATGCCTGCTCTGCCTTATACAGTTAAACAGAGTACAATATGTGATTTGCCTTAAGAATTGAAAGAGACCTGTGCATAAATGTTCATCAACAGCACATCCTTGGTAATAGTATATATGGTAGCCTCTGAGAGTATAAATGGTCTCCTTACGCACATCTTTTCAGTATCCCAATACATTCCTTAAGAAGTAAATTCACATTTAATAGGAACTTTGTGCTTTTAAGTGAACTTACTAGCCCTCGGGAGGTACTTGTGTAGGAAATTCTTAGTTTTATGTTAAGACTTTGCTGTGCATTCCTGTTTTAAAATTGCATGTTAAACAAGGAAAATGCAGTCTACATTGAATTTAAGGTAATACTAATGCATGCACAACTTTAAGTAAGTAGATCATTTAATATAAACATAAATTTTAGAATAATAACATAACCATGTAATATCTGCACCTTGAGCTGAATAGTTTACAATGGCACAGGTGTGGAGCTGTGGTGTCACGGTTGGCACCCAATACCAGAACAACATGCCAGGCACCCTGGTCTCGGCTCATGCTTCACCAGTAGTGTGACCGCCTCTGGCTTCGGAAGGAGCCCTCAGCTACTGGGATGCCACCTGACTTAAACGAGAGGTGCAGGGCAGGAGTTCTGGCCAGCAATGGGACACAACTGTAGTTAGAGTCTTAAATGCCGAAGGTCACGGTACAGGCGGGGTTAGGCAGATTCGTGGTCAGACAGGCTGGGTCGAGGCAGGCAGGTAGATAGGACAAGGGTCAAAACCGGGTAATCAATCAGAAAGGATGAGGCAGAATCGGTAGTCAGGTATCAGGTACGGGTCAGGTTTCGGAGATCAGAGTAGTCAATAGCCAGGCAGGGCCAAAAACAGGAATCAGACAGACAGAAGCTATACAGAAGCTATACAGAACAAGGCAAAAGGCACCAGGATTAAACCTATCACAGGCAATGTGTAATTTTCAAAGTTCCCTTTGATCTCATCATGTCCCCACCAATGGTGGTTGTCCCCTCTGCACCAAAGGTATTTTCTTTATATGTGGATCTTGTTGAGCTGTGGACATTGCTTTGCATTACTCTTCATCTATCTGTATATGGTATGCTGATTTTACTACCTAGTGACATTGAGGAAAGAGCTTGAAAGCAATGTGGGACAAACTCATGTGAGTGTGAGCAGCTATTATAATTACTTGTGTGTAGCCAACTATTATGCCAGGGGCACAAGACCATTCCTATAGCTAACTTGAGGATTTGCACATGTCCTCTGGTAACCAGTCAGAACATCCAGTCAGACTGGCCTGGAGGGACACCGGGAAAAATCCCAGAGGGCCCCGACTCTCATGGGCCCCCGCCTCTCTCTCCCGATAATCTTTACATAAATTATTTTTTATGACGGTGCTGCACGCGACCCTTTGCGCATGCATGCTTAGCGGCACTGTTTGCGCATGCATGCTTAGCGGCACTGTTTGTGCATGCATGCTTAGCGGCACTGTTTGCGCATGCGCAGGGTGCCGTACATGCTCACCATGCATTTGCGCCTACCAAGCTAGACAGCAGAGGGGCTGCCCTGGACAGCAGTCCTGGTGTGCTCCGGGTCCCCCAGTCCAACCCTGCATGGGTCTGTTTAGGATGCTTTGAGTACCAAGTACCCCAATAAAGTTGCAGTGCCCTCTGTTGTCTTACATTTTAGTTACTGTCTATAGCTCAGTATACCTTGTAGATACTGTATCAGGATTTTAGATTTAAATTACATATAAGGGTTATGTATAAATTACAAGGATTATAGAACAGGACACTGACGTTGAACAGCTGTGTGAGGCTCTTCAGCCCAAATTCATTAAAGCGCGAAGCGCTAATTCGCCAGTGTGACGTCAATTTGTAACTTCGGAAATTCACTAAGTCCCAAAAAACGCTGACGTGTTTTACCATTGGAGGGTGATAGTCTGAAAAGATCGATTTTTTTGGGGGGGGGTTACTTTCCTTCCCCCCTACATTTCCTAACATATGGCAACACAACTATATAGAGGGCACATGTAGGGCAATAGGACAACTTTATTTAATTTAGTAAAGGTTTCCTGGGCTTGTGTAGTAGAATGTAGTGGCTGTAACATATACTTTTATTATACATTAAAGTTCCTGCTGTATGCAAATTAGGCTTCGCTAGCGTAACTACCCTCTGCCTAGCGAAGTAACACTAGCGCAACTATGCTACCGTTCGCCCACCTGAGCGTAAATTTGTACTTTAGTGAATTTGCATAGCGCTGGTGAAAATTCACCTGGCGAAGTGCAGCGAATGCTAGCGAAGCCAACGCTGGAAAATTTTCAGATCTTAGTGAATTTGCCCCTTCACTTCAAGGTTAGAGGCCTTTTTACTAATTAGGGCTGTAGAATGTTTATACAAGAAAGGTGAATACATCTGTTACGTCAAAGTTACAAGTATTTTAAGAAAGACACGTTTGGCTTTAAAAACACTGCACATATATCATTTTGGACACTGTGCTAGCACAGCAGATGTATTTATTTGGATACCATACTAAGATTAGAAAGGGTTCTACTTAAAATGGACAGAGAGGCACAATTATGTTAAACTAAGGACGATGATTGGATGTCATGGGATCAGCCCCATGAGGGAAGAAATGGTTAAAGGTTGTTTGTTATATTATCACAATGTCCCCCAACGTCCTCACAAGCTTTCAGGACGTTTGAGTTATTTAATACTGTGTATTGTAATACTCTGTATTAATGTATACCTCAAATAAAGCTGTCTGGTTAATTTCCTGAGAGAATCTGTTTGGTTCAAGTCAGGCTCAGGGGGAACTTCAGGGCCAGGCTTGATTTGAGTAAGTATTTATTTAAATCCAAGAGGGACTTAATCATCGTGAATGAGAATTTTATATCCCTGGAGGACTATAGGAGAATAAATCCAACGAACACAACTGAGATGGTGATAAGGGCAAGTTGCAAAAACAGTAGAGAAGACATAGAGTATAATTGTGTATATTGTTTCCAAATCATCCCATCCTAGACACATATGACAGCTGCCATATTCCAAAACAGGAATGTGTCTCTAAGACGTTTCTCCACCTAAATTCAAGTGGAATTGCTGATGGTTGTGCATTTGACCAGACAGGAAGCTTTTGGTACAGGAAGATGTTCACATGACATTTGCAAATATATATTTCCCTAGAGATGTCTGCCTTAGAACTTGCTATTCCTTTTAAGTTTTGATGCCCAAAGTTAGTTCAGCCATACTGGAGCAAAGGAAATAAACTTGGATTTCTATGTTAGAGTAGACATTGTTTTGTTTTTCACTAAGTAATGGGGTGGAGAAAACACCATCAAAAATGTCCCCAATAATAACAAGCAGCTTAAAAAGTAACCTTAATCAATCAGTCTTGTCAATGGAACACAAAAGTGTTGGCAACAGTAACACAGTGTGGGGGTATTGCTTTTGTCTTACAAGTTCCACATTAAGATAAATGTGCTGGAACAACAATATGATTTTTAAGATATTTTGTCTTTCTTATCCAAGGATGGAATATTATTATTGTGAAAAAAATAATAAATAAGGAAATTGACCCATGGTCAATTTTATCTTATCTGCCTGTCAATCAGAAGCAAAACTTTGTTGAGACATTTAATTACAAGATAATGTAGTCATCACAATGCTGTTGTGTAACTGACAGCTCATTTTGGACTGAAAGCTTGTGCATCCTCCCCAAGGGTCAGACTTGTACCGAGGTTAGCTTTGTAATGACAAGTCCTTTATAATCGCTTTCTAACACTGAAAAAAATTGCAATTATTCTAATAAATTAATAACAGTACTGAAACGACAGTCATAATTGCATAATGTACAGGTTGTCAACTGCATTTTCTGTCACTCGCTTGAAATTTCTATTGTATCAGCAATTCTTACACAACATTAAATTGACTTAAAATCATACATGGATCAGAGAAGTTTAAGTAGCATTTACAAGAAAAGTATCGGGAAAGAAGTAATTGATGTTCTGAGAAGAGAAATATATTTAGATATAAAAGTGTAGGAGCTTGCAGGAAAGTTTATTCTGTGATGTTCCTAATGTTTGAACAAGAAACTTCTGACAAGTCAGTGCTGTGTATCTAAAGGCAATCTGCTTATACCGTAGCTTACTGTGTTGCCCATTTCATTTAACCCACCTTTATCACTTAACATTGCTTCCTTTCTATATTACATTCTTTGCAATCCTCATACATTTTTATTATTGCCACACAATTGCTTAAATCAGGGTTTTGCAGTTTAGAAGGTCCAACTTTTTGTTTGGTCTGGTTATGGACAGACCACAGAGGCCCGGGCCTATGGTAGCACAAATCTGGGGATGCATGTCGCACACTGGTCACGTCTGAACTGGGTACTGGGTGGGAGAATATGGCAATCACTTTAATATCCCACCTGTTCAGTCCCCAGTGCTGGTGATCAGTGAAAGGCAGCAGCAACATCGGGGTGTAGGGACAGGGAGGTGGTATGAAAGGCCTAGGGATGCTTTGAGTTGAAATTCTGGTCCAGGTTTCAGATATGGAAAAGCATTGAACCTCGCTTGAATGCCTTTTGAATTCCCAGTGAAAGGCATCAGAAGCAGCAGGGAGCAGGTGAGGGAATAGGGGCAAGAGCAATATAGGCAGGCACAACATTTCGTGTTGTGGGACAATTAATCAAAGCTTATGATTAAGGGTCCTGTGACATGAAACGCGTCAGGCTTTTTGTACATAATGTAAAATAAAGAATTTTGTATTTTTTATAATATTTTTGGCTCCTGGATTTAACGGATTAACCTGATTTGGGAGTTCCAGAGTGGTGCCTGCCTCTTTTCAAATTACACTTGGACCCAAACACCCATTTGTGCACACTAAGCTTCAATCACACATTCATGCAAACACTCTAATGCATGCAAATTAATATTATTTTGGACCTAAGAGTACAGACAATGCACATTGAGTTTACAAGCTGAATAGACACTAAGCAGTTAATTTTAAAAATTATCTCTATACTGCAGGGAAGCCTGTATATTCTGCAGAATGATTCTGGATAAATGGTAGCTCCAAATTTGCTGTCCCGTGCAGCTGGTAAAACCTAGGGTTCCCTATAATTTTTATATAAATGAGAATTACGAGCACAATCTTGCAATTTTGTAAGGCAGCGAATGTTGAAAGTGTAGAAAGATGTGCTGTAACAAGCACTTGCATCATTCAATTGCCATTATGTAACCTTTCTAGCCGGATGTTTTCATTGCACTTTTTTGTGGTGTAATGAAGCAATCTTTACTTTTAAAAATCAGGAAAGGGGTTAGCTTTGTAAAGCTGAAAATTCAGAACAGCAGGAAGTTATGATTAGTAATAATATTTATTGTGGTATGGTTGTATTTCCAACTATATATTTATTATATATATATATACAAGCCACCTCCTCTCTTGTGTTCTATTTCTCTCTTTAATTTAAATTATAAAATCCCCACACTAAGGGCTTAATTATATTCCACTGCACATATGAGTGCATTAGCAGATTAAGACTGGGGAACATAAGTGAGTTAGGCCTCAGTACAATGGTATTACTTTTATTTGTTTGGGGGGATTCTGTTTAAGTGTTAAACACATTTTTGGAAGATTCAGCCACTCTTGACTTCTTTGTGTTGGTCTAAGTGCAACTGAGCTGTGCTTGCTTTCACTAGATGCAGCTTAACTTTCTCTAGGACTGTGGGAACTGAACTTATTACAGGCAATGAGAAAGCTTTTGAACACAAGCAAGCATTTCCTAGGTCAGTGGGAAAAAACAATCAAATATTTGTAGCATATACACTATTTGTGTCATTCTCATGGGAATAGGGTTCTTCTCACCCAGCCTGCTGATGCATCAGAGGCTCAGGTTATTAGCAGATAAACATACACATTAAATGACACAAATTACAGTATTATAGAGAAGATTAGGGGTTGCTTCCAGAGCTGGTTTCCATTCCTAAATAAATGCAATTGAAATAGGAAGTGTTACAAAAATCAAAGTACCTATTAACACAACATCTTTAGATTTAGGGCTGTAAATTTTAAAAATTTTAATTTTAGTGGCTACAGAATTGTTAGATTAGAAGGCTGGGACAGACAGACATAATGCCACATCTTGTAATGACAAGTTAATAATTTCAGCCACCAGAAGGAACTGCTGGAAAGGGGGTATAACTGCAAGCAACGTCATGCCAGGATAAGGGAAATGCTTTTTTTCCACCTCCGGGGCCAAATGATTCTATAGTTAATTTACAGTCACAGCCTCGCCAGAACTAAATATACCAAGAGTAGAGATAAAAGAACGTAGCATCTTCCACTCTTCAGTGGAAGTATCATCAGACATCTCCATACAGGGTGGCATTAACTTCGTTAGAGATGTCACTATTTGCCTCAACTACCATTTTTGTTTGAGGCCAAAGGCATGACCTACAGATTTACTATTGTAAATCTTTTTGTGTCTGTGGCATTTCCTTCTTTGTTTCCTTCTGGCAATCCACCCTGCCCCAATCTATTTGCCAAATAATAAAGACCATTACCACTGTTAAGCTGTATGAAAATAATGTACAATAGCATTGTTATTCATGTTTTTGTATCAACATTTTTTTTCTCTCAATTAAAGGGACATAAGAGATAAAATGTTCCCTTTTGTCTGGGAACTGCATGTCTTTAACTTACTGTACATTGTTAACACAGAAAGCAAGTGTCGTTTTAGGGGTAGTGCAGAAAGGGCATTTCCCCCTTGCAAAAAGGTGCACTTAGCATTGGAAAATGCATATAAAAATATAGTTTCCTGCTTTTGGTATATACATAAGGTAAACCTCATTTATAGATCTTCTGCTACTTGTAT
Organism: Xenopus borealis; assembly: GCA_024363595.1. Classification (NCBI taxonomy): domain Eukaryota; kingdom Metazoa; phylum Chordata; class Amphibia; order Anura; family Pipidae; genus Xenopus; species Xenopus borealis. Next base: position 42,376,568 of record CM044446.1, on the reverse strand, counting down.
AGCACAACCTAAAGGATTTGTAGTTCAGCAATGGCTAGAGAACCAGAGGTTTGATATAGGAGCCCATCCTTCTCTAACCATTGCCATAAAAGTCAAATGCTTGAGTTGCAAAGCAAAGAGAAAGTCCGCAGAACTCTATGCAATACTGAATTGTCCAAATCAGCAAGACAAATAAATAACAGATAAAAAAAACTATTTAGAACTATTTAGAAACAGAAAAACTACTGTGTGCAGCTAAAAGAGTTGGAAAGGGCTTGTGTTGTGTCTATTTTCCAGTTGGATGAAATAAGTTCCACACTGACAAAGCAGTATGCATGTGTCAGCAAAAAGAAAGAAATCAAAGCTGGAATGAAAAATGTCTTTCGTTTGGAAAGACCTGAGGCTGTTTTTGCTACTGTTTGATTTCTAATTGTATCGCTGTCTGCAGCCTCTATCCGTGCGGGATTGTGATGTTGGGAGATTATGCTTTCAAGCTGTTCACCTCTAATTTCTGCACTGCAATTAGATCTAAACTTTTTGCCTGCCCCCACTTCACTTTATGCTTTTCAGGATAACAATTAGGAAGAGTTGGGTGAATAGGTTACACATTTATCCATCTCTATTACTCTGACTGATTGAGCTATTAAATAAAGGCAAACTAATTCTTTATTACCCGCCTGCTTCTCTTCTGCTCTTTGCCCCATACAAGTGCTGCATTAAAGATGAGAGTAATATTGAAAACTCTTCAGCAAACGTTAAGCAACTTAGGTAGTCAATGAAGTAGTCACTAGATTTAACAGGATAATGGGACGTGGATTCACTGAGTGCCAATAACAAGCATTGACTAGACTGTAAGTTAAGACTAATGCAAAAGGCAATTGCGCTAAAGATTATTTAAAGAAAAACTATAAAGGAAAAACCTTTTCTTAAAACATTTATTGATTTTTGCTTCTTTTTTTTTTACAAGAAACACCTCACCAGATTTAAAGGGATCCAGGTACATGCATTGCCCATTTCCTACTCCTGGGCATTGTTCTGCAATATGATTGGAGTATGGTCCTCCTGTTCCTGGAATATATGGGCCTCATCATGTCCTTCAACATTCCTCAAAGTTTTCCATCTTAATTGCAACTTCTCCTGTGAATGAATTGTATCCAGCCAGATAAGCTTTTTCTCTTCTCTCTAAGGCTGGGGACAGACAGGGAGATTCCTTACTCCGTGAGGAAACTTCGGGCGATTCTGGAAATCGCCGCACCGCGTGTGCACAGAGCCGGCGCTTTTACATTTCAACTAGCGACGGACAGGGAGAAGGACGTTCGGGGAGATTGTCGCCTGCTATTAAACGCCAGGCGACTGAATCTCCCCGAATCTCCCTGTCTGTCCCTAGCCTAAGGAGGTGACATGGCCACCAGTGGCCAGTGGGGGTCAAAAAGAGAGAGAGAATGCCTAAATAGCATGTAAACACAGGAGTTGTGAAGTGCATTTGTTTTATTCTTTTTCTTTTCTTTCAATTTCATTGAGAGAATTTCTTTTTGTGATGGTTCCACTGGGAAAATCAGCAGAGAAATTTGATTAAATGGATGCCTAAGGTCACAACCTTGTCTAAATATGCTGCAGCTCTCAGCATTAATCCAGGAATGTTAAAAATGTCTGACCTTG
>CM044446.1:42342343-42373131 GCA_024363595.1 Xenopus borealis | reverse complement strand
TGACACCATTACATGTCTTATGCTTTTGTATCAGTTTTGTGCACCCAACACCTTTGGGTACCCTTTTCGCATTTAAATCCCTAGTCTTTATTCTGCTGTTTTCCCAAGGTGGCTCTGTATTAGCAGAACTTTCCCTGTGCCTTATAATTGCCTTTGATCTGCTGGTTTTGACTTGATGTCTGTTGCTGAATATGTTTCCCGCCTCCAGCCCTGATGTCTTGCCACGATCTTGTCTAACCTTTGTCATTACCTTGCTATCAGTATATCTGTTTTGTAATCAGGTACCCTGTTTGCCCCACAGGAAAAAGTCTTGGGGCCCTAAAAGGGTGTCTGTGAAAACCGGTTCTGCTAGGGCCATCTGTTTCACATAGAAAGAGAGGTTCACTTACAGCCTCCAGCAATACACATCTAGTTTAATGTATGCATGTGGACCTGTTTGTTAAAAGATGGATCAATGACATTGGGAAAGCATCATAGGATAGCAATAGAATTTTTAGAATGCCTTTCAAAGTCATGTCAAGGTGTTGAACCAGCAAAGGTACAGTAGAGTATATGTAACGAGGCCTAGCTGTTTCAAGGGTACAAAATAATAACATGTTAATTTCTTTAGTTGAAGCTTTGAAATGAATTTAAAGGGTTCAACTAGCTATATTTCTGTTACCCTTGTCTAAAAAGTATAAACAATAAAACTATGAACACAAATAGACCCAATAAAAAGCAGCACATCAGTCACTTTCACACTGTGATGGCTAGTCACAGATCCTACTAAAAGTATATGTATTTTTCTGTGTTGTCACCAGTTTGTCCATGCATGTCTTCCTCTTCAAACTGTTCCCCTGCTTTAGATTGTATAACATAAAAATATATATTATATAGATGTTATTTTTAACTCTGTGTGTCATGTTTCATTCCACATTTTCATCTTTATATGTCAATAAACCCTTTATGAGCTAGCCCCAAGGCAGTGCATGTTTGCAAAAGGATATACAAGCAGCAACCTTGTCTGTAAGAATCAGAATCTTTTTAGTTGTAGATGAAATGTGGTCACTGTAAATATTTTAATTAACATTTCTTCCAAGATACAATCGGTCATCTACTCCAAACTGCCAGCTAGATTCATGAGTGCAGTACACTGTTTACCTAAGAATTCAAAGAATTCCCTTTCTGAAATACAGTCTTATCTGTATTATTACAGCACATTTTGTTTATAGTAATGGGATAAATAGCAATGAGTACACATGATTGCTTAATATTAAAATTCTGGGCTGTCGACACAAACCGGAAACACTCTGTGCACATTATTTGCAGATATGAATGTTGAAAAGAGCTTTTTCTACTACACACTGAACAGAGATGTATATGCATAGCTATACATAAAGCATAAATTGTTATGCCTCCTCTAATCAGCTGGCTCTTAGTACCAGTGTGACAGGCGAGAGTCAGAAAGACAATTAAGTGGGCATAAGAAGCAGTATGTGAAAATGACATGACAGGTGTAATATTAATGACAACGGGCATTGAGCAGTACAGACTGATGAGCGCTTGGGACATAAGTGGGACAAGGATGGTAGACGTAAACTCCATGAAATGATGGCCAGGCGAATGTTTAATCTTCTTAAACCTTTACTAACAAGGTATTAGCCGTTAAGTGGTAAAATCATCCTCAAGGATGATGATTTTATTATTTAACTCATTTATTAAAACATTCTCTTGGATTTGTTACATGTTATTGTCCATTTTTTTTCTGGAACCATCCTTTGTGAGTAAAAAAAATATCAGTAGGACTTTGTGGATGTCCCAATGTATTTGGTCTCCTTTTCAGTTACTTTCCCCATGAAAAGTTCTTATTACACTTGCCTTTAAGAGGCATTTTACCTAATGCAAGAAAATATTTTTTTTGGGAAGAGGCTAGCATAGATATGCTATGAAAGTATGCAATGGTTAGTACTAAAATTGTTCTCACACAAAAGGTATGTATAAATGATTATTTGGGGCCATATTCAAAGTTTGTTTTACCTGTTTCTTCAACAAACTACATTAAAAATACAAACTATTGCAGTCTTGCATAAACTATAAATCAATATTTCTATGGCAACATTCAAAGGAAAATGTAAAACCATTCCCTATTTCTTACATTTACTGGACATGTCATTTCTTGAGGTTTTTTAGCCCATGATTATCTAAAAATGTTACCCTACTTTAGCTACAAATGCGTTGATTTAAGTAGCCTGGCCCTATTGCTCTTGTTTTGCATTATGTTCTGCTTATGCTTCACATATTCATTTTGTTGATTTTAACAGGAGGACCTTTCCTGAACAAAAAAACTTGTATTTACTTTCATGATACAATTGTCACATTCATTCTCTGTAAGGAAACATCCTATTTCTTATCAGTAGGCAGATTTAAAAATACACATAATTTTTAGCAAAGTCCCTACCTTGTCAATATACTGCAACCAACTGTAATCCACCAAAGTTCCCTTTTAACAAGATCAGCACACTTGCACGTTAAAATGGGGTGGGCCCTGATCATAAATGGGATGTTCTTTCAGTACAGACCTTCAGCATAGACCTTAGGAATTTCAATTTTTCCTTTTAACTTAAGAAGACAAGTTGCACTTTAGAGTTACCAAGTATTTTGTTTGTATAAAACAGTGGCTCATTGATATAAAAGCTTATAGAACAATAATGTTGGCTTACAGACGTAACAATAAATATGTAACTTGCTTAGTTGAGTAGAAAGTTATATTATAGACTACAGGAGGCACAATGCAACCTCCCTGTTTTATGTGTTAGAACACATAATTAAATGAAGAAATGCTGCTCCTCTTTACTTGCTCATCTGTCTAGGCACAAAATATTTGCTTAAATGGTGCAGAGGATAGATTTATTTAATCATGGGGAAACCAACAAGATTGACAAATGTGCCCCTAAATGTGGCAGGGGATGAAAACCTGTGTACTGTGCTGTGTTATTTGAGTATTCTTTCAAGATGAAACTACATTACATTTTAAAACTAAACCATGCAAACAGATCACATATACTATTGCCATCATGCACAATTATACTTATGCATACCTTAGTTAGATTCCTGATTCATTTGTCATGAATATTCAAAGTATACTGGTGACACACCAGTCCAAAATGACATTTGCTGCGTTCAAAACAAAGACCACATTTGCTGGTCAGTTTATGGGGCCAATTCACTAAGATGCGCAAATTTGCTTGCGTTGGCTTCGCTAGCGTTTGCCGCACTTCGCCAGGCAAATTTTCGCCAGCGCTATGCAAATTCACTAAAGTGCGAATTTACGTTCAAGTCGGCGAACGGTAGCGTAGTTGCGCTACTGTTACTTCGCTAGGCAGAGCGCTGTTACACTAGCGAAGCCTAATATGCATACGGCGTAAACTTTAAGTTATAATAGAAGTATATGTTACAGCCTCTACATTCCACTACACAAGCCCAGTAAATCTTTAATAAATTATATATAGTTGTCCTATTGCCCCTTGTATAGTTGAGTTGCCATATGTTAGGAAATGTAGGGGGGAAGAAGGGTAACCCCCTCAACCTCCTATCTATTGTATTAAACTTTGCCTGGTCTGACCATGTGAAGTAACATCTAGCGTAAGTGCTAACGTTGAGGAAAATGTTCATCTTAGTGAATTTGCGAAGTTACGATCCTTCGTCAGTGAGCAACTTAGCCTGGCGTAAGGGTGCGAATTTGCGCAAGTCTATCTACTTCACTAGCGAAAATTCGCCAGAGTCCGCGTTAGTGAATTTGAGAAGTTGTGAAATGACGTCACGCTGGCGAATTAGCGCTAGCGTTAGACGCTTCGTGCTTTAGTGAATCTGCCCCTATGCGTCTTCAACAATATTCTTCTTACACTGATTATTTATAATGCCTTAAAACAGTCGAAGTGCCTTGAAATTCATTTGGGACCTTTTAATCCATGCACATTGGCCAAAGTTATGTTTGCAAGTCAATCGAACCTTTTATAGCCACCTTAGTACTTAGCAGCAAAATATACTGAGCTGCTGAGCATCCATATCATTTTATCTTTGCCTCCATTGTTTCTGATTGTAGCAGGCAGTAAACTTTATATCTGTATGATTTTCTTTCTCCATCAAACCTGCTTTAGAACAAAGTACTAAACGTCAGTTAACTTAAAGAGAGATTAAACTAAAACATAAACTAGGTTTAATTAACTTCAAAAAGCCCAGACTCTACCGTCACAATTAATGATGATGAGCAAAGTGGCAATCATCTAATTTTTAGAAGCAGACTCACTAAATGTAGATGCCCTTAATTACATGAAAAAGAACCATTAACCTTTCAGTTGGGTTGCACTTGTTTTATACTGCTGTTCAGCCATCACAAGACAAGCAAAACTGAGAGATGTACAGTATAGGGGAGCTAACTGACTCTTTGCTTTTATTTTTGGTTGAACCATTAGTGTGTGCAATTAATGCAAGTGGAAGTCAACAGACATCAAAGTTCATCCGAGTAAATACAACTTATTCTCTAGTTACAGAAACCGATGAAGTTACCAAAAGATGCATCTCTGCAGCCTGTTTTTCATGAGAAAGTTTTGATTTCTTGAGATCTTTAGTGTTTCGAAGAAACCTTGGTGATTTGAGGGTTGTGCTGAGGAGAGGCATGTGTGACTTGGCAGATGGGTGAATGGTTGTGTTTTGGAAGGTATGGGGATGTGATTAATCACAATCAATTTGACTCTCTAGCCAGAACATTCCAATATGCTTTACAACTGTACAGTAACATGTTAAATCCCATGCTTTATTGCAGCCATATTGTAGCAGTAAATTAGCATTAAATTCAATGGAATATCTACCTTGCACATAATGGATGAGCCTCATTATCAAGACCATGCCATCAAATTTATTAGGTTTATCATTTTATAGTTGGATATTCAGCAACAACTGTTCTACTAGTAATTGCACATGTTTATACCTTATAAATGTAATAAGTTTGATCCTTTAAGCATGTGGTACATATTAGAGGACTGAGTGAGAATTATTCCTTGCTCGTCCTTGATCACCGAACAAAAATCTGTAAAATACTCTACTAGAAGCATCAAACAATGCATAACAACCAGCATATACGTATGTGCATTGCATTACGATTTTAAAACTAGGAGAACCTGATTTTTTGTATTAATTTCACTTAATTTCACTGAAGACCTTTGGATCAGATTAGAGGGCCTTCACATCTGCTATGTCTCAAACCAGTGCCATGGTGCTACAGCTGCTCCCATAGCATAACTATATACAGTACATTTAAAATATAAAATAATAATCCCCTACCAAATCCATGGGTCCTCTGTAATGATGAGAGAAGCTTCCACATTTTACTGAAAGATTGAGAAAATTTCAGTCAATGAAAAGGCAAAATTACATTGAAGTTAAGACATTGCTTCACACTGCAATAACATATACATTGGCCTACCTTTTTAGAGACGTTCCTTTGCACTATGCTACAACTGTTCTTCCTAGAAGAAAAAATGCAAATTACGGTGAAAACATTTTCTCCTCCCTAGTCCTGGGTGTACACATATTTTTATCAAAATCAGAATTTTTGCCCATTTTCAGCAGGATTCTACGTGCACGGCACGCTTTTACCCTTCCTCTCGCTAATTTGCATATGCAAATTAGGGTTCGGATTCGGATTCGCCAAATCTTTCACAATGGATTTGGGGGTTCAGCCAAATCCAAAATTGTGGATTTGGTGCATCCCTAATTTTTACCCCCAATTTATCATTTATCACCAGAAAAATTATTGTGCGGTAAATGTCTTGTAAGATCTTAAAAACTCCAAATCCAAAACTTTTTTGGATTTCCCTCCAAAATACCTTAATTTTTTCGGATTTGATACCCGAATACCACAATTTTTTTGGAAACCCGATGCAAATCAGGATATCATGGGGATATTTGCCATTGACTTCTACATGAACTCGGCAGGTCTGAGTTGGAGTACTTTTTTATTCAGACTTTAACACCACTGGGGATGAATAAATTACGAAATATTCAAGGTTTTTTTTTTTCCTACAAAAAATTTTGTTTTTCCCCTTTAAAAGTCCAACCAGAAAAAAATCAGACTATGATAAATAACCCCCTATAATCTTGCTTCAAATGCATTCTATTTGTAATGTTTATTGGCATAAACATGTGAACATAAGCACTGGTTATGGCATTACTTGGCACAGTAGTGGTTCAGAATATAAGAATTCTTCTCAGTGTGTTCGTACATAAAACATTATGTGTCTGTGTTTTCCTGCTCAGTGTCATGCTGTGCTTGGCTCATATTAGATGACTATTAGATTTTCCCAGAAAGAGAATAAAGCAGCTAACTAATGTGGAATATCCTTTTGCAGCCATCCATCAGACACACACGCCTGGTCTTCCTACACACGCTTTCCCCAGTATTAGGTGTTAGCCTTTTTCTTCTAATTAGAATCAAGTAATTTCATTCAAGCACTTTGCAAAGTTCGCAAGTTGATAATCTCCCCTCCTTCTTTAGTCCTCACTGTCCAGACAATGGAAACAAAGATACAGTAGAACTAATTTTCTCATTATTGATTTCACACACCAGCTGCCGGCTTTTTTCTCTTGTAGGTTTATATAACCCTCTGGGCAACTGTCTTAAAAAGTACTTTTCTTTGACCATCTGCTAAATGCATTTTTGCTTAATAATTAAAGACTTATTGTGTATTTCCAAATAAACACACTGGCATTGGTACTGAGAATGTGACATTTTTCTTTTTTGCTCTTAGTACAGACAAAACTTAATTTTATCAACGATTAATGCTTTGGGAAGGTGATCTGCAAATGGCTGTAAATGACTCTTAAAGCTTGTTTGTTCCTTATAGCTAAATAAAGCTATGTTATCTGTTTGCTAAACATTTCCTTGCTTAACATCTACATAATGTGCCAGGGAGAATAGATTTGGTTGCAGATAGATCAAATCTATACTAGGATATTAATTCATAGATGTCAATCAGTGATTAAAGGCAGGAACATCTATATACACATCTTTTTTCCAATTTTCTTCTATGTACCCTTTAAAAAATAAAATTTTTAAAGTGTTTTAGCACTTGCTACCTCCCTCTGTAATTAACTTTATTTACATACATAGAACAAACCCCTTACTTTACCCCTTAGTTGTCAGGTTTTTGGCTTTAAGGTACACATAAGTCCAGTATGCTGGGGGCTTATCCATGCACTACCTTACAAGAGCCAAGAAGCTGGAAACAGAAAGTGGTTTCAGACTCTATTGCAGGGGTCCCCAACCTTTTTGTATTGTGAGTCACGTTCAAATGTAAAAAACAGTTGGGGAGCAACACAAGCATGAAAAAGGTTCCTGGAGGTGTCAAATAAGGGCTGTGATTGGCCATTTGGTAGCCCCTATGTGGACTGGCAGCCTACAGGAGACTCTGTTTGGTAGTACATCTCGTTTCTATGCAACTAAAACTTGCCTCCAAGCCTGGAATTCAATAATAAGCACCTGCTTTTGGGCCACTGGGAGTAACATTCAAGGGGTTGTTGAGCAACATGTTGCTTGTGAGCCAGTGGTTGGGGATCACTGATCTATTGTACTACTGTAACAAAAAAATATATTCATTAAACTCAGCAAGGGAGTATATTGTAGCTTGAACTTGTTTAGCCAGCTGCAGGAAGTTTAATGAAAGCAAAAATGTGTTTGGTTGCTACTGCACTAGTGCAAATGTTTCCACTACTAATAATTAACATCTTAGCCCCTCCCCTTTTGTTCACTCAGTCCATTGACTGGTAACAAAATTTTGAAAAGATAGCAACCCTAGTTTAGATTCAGCTGGTATTTTTAAAAAATGTGTATTATCTTTAATTTTTAGCATAAAAATGTTTTATGCAGAGGCAATTCAACTGCTCTAGCTAACGTAGTGGCTGTGGTTTGTATCTTAAGAACTATTTACTTACTGCATGTGTCAAAGAGCAGACAATTACAGCTCTCTCTAAGTGGTGTCATAGTACCAGACAATCTATAAAATTCCTCAAATTAAGCACAGCTATTTAAAATGTTATTAAAGTTGTAATAATGTTTTCAGTCCTGGTAATTAACCAATATTACCGCCTTTGCAAACCGTCATTTTCTTCATGCTATCTGGATGCAATGATTGAAGAAAATAAGGAAATGTGTTCTGTCTATAGAAATTTGTAAGTTTTTTATATGGCCATGGCCTTATATATTCCAGTGCTGTGTTAGCAATATAAGTTTGGAAAGGCTTCTGTGAAGAAATAGGGGAATACATTACCACATGTTTATTTGTGTGGAATCACTTAAGACAATATTTATAAAGTGTCAGATTAGTAATGTTTATTAATGTCACTCTTTTAGGAACTACCTACCTATCTACAAGGTTTTAGTAAGTTTATGTTAAAATTGGAGGAAGCGAAAGTTATTGAAGTAGTAAAATATCATAGAAATTTCTACATGAGTAGGAAAATTTGGATGATTTAACATGGCAAAAGATTTTCATAGGATATTGTAAAATTTCAGAAATAGGCCACTGATTCCCATCGGTCATCTGATTGATTTTAAACATTAGACAACATCAGAGTCTTGGCCATCACAGAAGGCATCCAGCATAACCACCTCTACTTCACTACACCTTTACACTTCATTACATTTTTTCTCTGTTGCTGAATAGATAGAGCAGATCATATAACAGCAAACGGAGCCATTTATATATTGCTGCAGTATACCTCCCAATATCGTTCATTTACATTTATCCATGCTTTAGATCCAAAACGGTGGCCCTGCTTATTGGTAGCAACATTGTTATTGTTGAGCAGACATCCCCCTATTCAGTTTTCCAAAGTAAATGCTTGCTATATCATTCTGTTCTGAAAGTCCATGCAACTTTTACTAAGGATGTACAGAAACCACCATGTGTTTGCTTAACAAGATGAAAGATATGTTGTGTGTTTGCTTTTGTGGAACAGAGATTTGGTGTTTGTTTGTTTAGAAAGTATTCCCATCTTTCATATTTCCATTCTTATAAACAAAATCTGGTTCCAAGCAGCTGTGAATTATGGTCCCTGTTGGTTGCTAAAGTAGGCAAGCATAAATACAATTTCAAAGGTATCCAGTTAATTGCTCCCCTGAAATGAAGCTAATCTCAGGGTGCACTTGTAGAGTTCAGAGCCAATGTGAAAAAGTAATTAGAGCCACGGAGCAAGGGCGTCAGGAACATTTTCAAAGTCTTTATTCTTTAGAAATATACAGGCTTATGAAAGAGCATTCCCCTTGTATGTACTAGGTCTAGTAACCTATAATAAGTAATTAGCAAGCGGCATAGCTTGTGGGTTATTAAATCCTGTGCTTATTTGATTGTTACATACACCTTGTTCATATTAGTTAGCATTTGACTGATTTAAATCCATTTTGAAGCACATCTCGCCATTTCTTCAGAAGCAATCGTTTCTGAAGAATTGGCGAAACGCCACGAAATGCATAAAGCATATGATGCACATGATGTTATTGTAAGGGCCGAAAGGCTCCGGTGAAGTTGCGGACCAAGGAGGAAACAACAGTCCGAACACCAGTCCAAGTACACGGTACAGACGGGATTCAAGAAACAAGTCGTGGTCGAAGTCCAGGCAAAGGGTTGGTTGAGGCAGCAAAGAATCGTAAGTCCAAAAAACGAAGCAGGGGCATACACGGGCAGAATCCGTAGGAAAGATAGGAGCACCCAGGAACAGCAAACGTGAACCTATAATCGGGCAAGAGTCCAGAGTCCAAAGCTCCTTTAAATAGGCCTAGATTGGCGCCAAATGGACGCCGACGTGATGGCGTCAGGACGCACGCGCGCGTGCGTCGGAATGGTCGCGCCCATTAGGACATGCGCATACACATTCACACCTGCGCATTTACGCCTTTCTGGAGGGCAGTCTGGACGCGCGCCTATTAGGACGTGCGCATACGCATTCACACCTGCGCATTTACGCCCGCGCCCAACGTAGGCGATAATTAGCAGGAACCCTTACAGTTATGTATTGGATTTGGACACTACGCCAAAAGTTTCCTAACTTACTATTGGCTGCACTCCCTAGTGACCTAGAACGGTGTTAGAGCTGGAAAACATTGAATCTTTTACTAACACTTGCCAAATGTGTTACTACCTGTGTGCAAATATGCCCTGTCTTAGTGAATGTGCCACAACTGCTTTTGACTGCCCTAAGTAAAGATGATATGGGTTTCACCTGATAGAATCACTCCAGACTGCCCTCCAGAATTGAAAGATATTAGGATACAAATATTATATCTTAGATTGTTCTGATTTGAACATACCTAAAACTCTGGGAAATACTTCCTAGTGCTTTAATAGAAACAAATAATAGGAACATATAATAAAATGATGCTTAGTATGCAAGAAAAATATGAAAATACATTGAAATTTTAAAGCAGATACTACAGTGACTCAGTGCAGATGCTTATGGGTAAAACAATTATTTTCTTGCCCCTTGAAAAACAACAAAAAGGATTTTACTGCTAAATGCATGATGGAGAGAAAAACTAGAGCCTTTTTTCAATCTAGGAATAGACTAGCTCTTTGTAACACAATATAGTGCATCTGTGGGACCCCAAAGGAATTCTTCGGTAGAAGTCAGGGACCAACTGGCAGCCATACAAATTAATAGAAGAGTGATACAGACTTAATTAAATAGACATTGCTGTCCGGAAGATGCCTCTTGCTTCATTGGTAATGCACATGTGCTGTTAAAACAAGAAGATCAGTTAAATGTGAAATAAGTACACAATTAGAGTTCTCTTAGGGGAGAAGCATTAACCATGTGTGCTTGGGAACACAGTCCGACTGCAAATATTATTAAAAACAATCTTTAAAATTACTTGTCTGGGTCCTGTGGCTTTTTTGCATAGCTGCTAACATTAGACCTTTAGTTTCACTCTCACTTGAGAATTTTGAAATAATCCAGCACAGCAAAGAGAAAATCAATGGAGGAAAAGTAAATATAAACAGAAAGCATTGCTCTAATAATATTGACGAAAAGGGGAATTAGACAGACATTGTCTGATCATGAAGGTAGTTTTTAAAATAGATAAAGAACAGTTTCATAATATAAAACCACTGTTTATTATTCCATTAAAAAACACAGGTGGCTCCTGTGGAATTGATGCCTGACACATTTCAGGAGCACCCCTTAATCACAGTGTTCCCAAAATGCATTAGGTGTCAATTCTAAAGCAGCCATCTGTGGTCTTCAATTTACTAATAAACAGTGGTTTTATTTTATGAGGCAATGGGCTCTACAAAAGGAATTATGCATCCATGTAGACCAGGGGTGCCCAGGACGTCGATCGCGGTCTACCAGTAGATCCCCATCAAGTTTCTGGTAGACTGTGACCTGCAGCACTGCATCGGAACTCCAATCTGCTCTACCCATGGTCCATTACACGCAGTACAATTTTCTTAAACTTTGTCCATGCTTCACAAGCCCACGATTCTTTGGTCTGCATATTTCACCCTAGCTTTTCTAAGGGTTGACTTAAAATTCCCGCCCCCGTGGGGTCCTGTTGATGAGGTGCACGAAAAGTTTTCATATTGGATTGGAAGGAGAAGATCAGAACTCTAGCCTTAACTCTTTCCTTGTTGTCTGCTATTACCTGTGAAAATTTTGTTTATTTAGTTTTTATAAATCTGCTGAGATTGTTGAACATACAAATAACTGTGCCGTGTGAATCTGCCTCTGTGCCATCCCACTATGCATTCTGGGGAGTATTATACATGGACTTGTCTTTGTGCCATCCCATAGGGGGGCTTACAGTTCCTCTGCAGGTGGGCCCTACAAACTGTAGTTATGCCACTGATGGACACAGAGGGGAGAGCTGAGCAACAAGCATGGAGGGGAAGGGAGGAATGAGCAGAAAACATTATATATTTGCCCTTTGTTAGAAAAGTAAGGGGGGAGCAAGATACCCAAAAAAAATTTTCGTAAATTTTTTTCTATCACCCTACGCTAAGGAAAAAACGACAGACTTAAAAATTTCAACTATTTCAACTACTCTATTGCACTTCACCTGCTCTAACCTGGCGAAGTGAACTCTGGAGAAGGGGCTAACGTTCAGAAAAATTACTAACTTCATGAATTTGCGAATCTTCGCCAGCTTTAGGGTGCGAAGTTGCACTAGACTATCTACATCGCTGGCAAATTTACGCCAGCGTTAGTCACTTCGCACTTTAGTGAATTCCCTCCTCTGCTTCTCATGGGCTTCTGGGAAAGAGAATTTTACTGGTGGGCTGTGGGAGTTGATCATGAAGGGTATGTCTAGAGAGTTATCTAAAAGTGGCAGTTTATACAAGACTAAACTGCAGGCAGAGTTAGTAACAGTGAGTCCAGGTGGGGAAAACAATGAAAATGTGTCTTCTGGCATATGCCTAACCCTTCAGTAAGGAATTACAAATGATGAGCTCTGCCACAACACCATATTAATAAAAACAGCTGTAATTACCTAAAATATTCTGTTAAGATGGATGGGGAACAGCAGAACATTTATGTGGCCAGCTGTAGATGAAACAGATCTTGATATTGGAGATTGTACTGTATTTGTTGTGGTTGGTTAAAGGATACAGGACCTCACAACTAACTATGATCTCTGGCCTCCATTTTATGTTGCTACCTTTCTTTGACATCCAAATGCACTTGGATGGTTTATTTATATAAAAAGAAACAATTAAATAGTCCATCTAACACAAAAGAGTTTCTTCTAAGTAAAACATACAGTGCTTTACTGTTTAGAGAATAGTGTAAAATGATACACAGAGGGATAAAGTATTCTCAGCATTCATATCAATAGGATACAATTCTTATTAAAACAGGGACATTTTACTGAAGAAATAAAGGTGAATAGAATGAGACAAATAAAAGTATTAGCAGCATACTTCAGGACTATCAAAGTATCACAACTGTCTGTAAGATTTAAAGTGGTGTAACCATTGCATAGCTTTGTCCAATCTCCTGCCTTATTACTCCTAAACACTACACATGTCATATAACACTTTGACCAGGTGTGATGGCGGATTTCTAGTATCTACTAGTTACAGTACCTGTTTAAAATCAAACATCTTATTGGTTGCTATGAGTTACTGCACCTAGGTAATAAAGTTCATATATCCCATTATTTCTTTATCCCTCCTATAATCTATTTATTCCTCTCATTTGCATGCAGAATTGTAGTCCTTTCTTCATTAGGATAGTTTGATTTCTGTGTTACTGGCCATGAGCTGTGCAACCCATGTAGTTTCAACCCTTGACTTTTATATCATGTTCACAATTTACATGCCATTTAGGCATGCTGAAAATAAACATCCTATCTAAAGAGACATGACAGGCCTATTTTGTCATCTTAATGTGAAGTTTTATAATTAAAACTGAGAAAACATATATGCATGGTACAACTGTTGTACGCTTAGGTAAGTATTCCTGAAAAGGTAAGGCAGCATGCTGCCATTGTTTCTCAGCATGACCCGTACGGAGCTGTTGGTGTCAGGCTGAATAGTAGCAAAAATGAAAAGCTTCATTGCTGAACTGCTCTGATACATGGAGGTAATTTATTCCATTAGACAGCATGCTTTTAACCTCATTAATTTAATATCCATAAGTCATGCTCACATTTTAAATTAATGCTCTGCTTGTAAGAAGAAGGTTTGTGTATTGATTTAGTTGCACAAACTTACAGTCCAGCTCTCATCCAAAGAGTCCATGGGGATTATTTTAGATCAAGAATGGTCATAATAAGAGCAGAATGGAAAGTAATTCAGTGACCCTGAAATGCATATATATTATACATATGCAAAAATTATTTTTGACTTCACCCAATGCTCCATGACACAACATACCGTGGCATTTATCTTAATGGAAAAGGCATAATATTGATCAGACATCCACGTCAAATGTCTAGATCACTGATCCCCAAACAGTGGCTAGATCAGTCACTTACCAACCTTTTGAATGTTGCTCTCAGTGTCCCAAAAGCAGGTGCATATTTTTCAATTATCTGGCTTGGTGGCAAGGTTTGGTTGAATAAAAACAAGATGTGCATAGTGTCTTGCAAATACTCAATCACAGCCCTTATTTGGCTCCCCTATGGAATTTTATGATGCTTGTGTTGCTCCCCAAGTTTACATTAAAATGTGGCTTATATATATATATGTTTTCATAGAAACTCGAGGCACTCACAAGACCTGAGTGCCTCCAGTTTCTATGAATATAGAAATGCCTTTTGGGAGTTGCACCAGGGCTCTAAAGATTGGGTGAGTGCCGATACCTGATATATATATATATATATATATATATACTGCATTGGCTGACAGCACTCCAAGGACGATTCCAACACGGCAAATAAGTCAAATATGTGAAGGTTTATTTAAATCTAACATTTTGGTATTTATCTATTTTCATGGACTGTCACCCAGGCTTTTGATTTAACTTTTGGCTGTGCGTTCCATTTGTTGTTATATATATATATATATATATATGTGTGTGTGTGTGTGTGTGTGTGTGTGTGTGTGTGTGATTTCATCTACCTCCTACTGGGCTACCACATAACTTATACAAAACAAGGGGGTTGTGGGAGCACTCCTAAGGCTAAGTAGAAATGTATTAAAGTATACAGTCCCCTGTCAAATAAGTAATTCAGTAGATAAGCAAATGCATAAGTTGAAAAAGACAGGGTTTTTTGTTACAAAGTTATGATCATAAAGTTGATAAGCCACCATACCACATCAAGGTAACTACCACATAACTTCCCATTTTTCATGTTTACTGTATAATTTAGTATATATTATGCTACCAAAGTATTGATTCTAATTGTGTCAGATGGTAATTGGTAGGGCACATCTAACCAATTAGGAGTTGGGCTGGACTATGTACGTTTTAAATTTTGTAACTATGTTGGTACTCAAATAAAAAAGCATTAACAATTTTTTTTATTTACAGTAAAGCTACAAGGAATTATCTGAAGAGTTTAGCTAGACAGGCATCTTTGTTGCAGTTAACATATGTTACTCAAGTGAACTTCATTCTAACAATATGCCAATCATTAGCTTTCCCAAGTTACAAAGTTTCATGGAGAAGTAGTAATAACCAGTTTCAAAGCTTCATTTATGTAGAACAATAAAACCTAAAGATGAACAGGTGAATTTTATATTACATATGTCGTTTGCAAACTAAACTAATCCAAATATAAAATTGTTACAATTGTTAAAATGTTACACTATTGGGGGCATGTGCAAGGTCTCTCTGTCAGTCACACACACAACCTAAAGCAATAAGTGATTGGTGCAGGACTGTATAAGGGGCAGACTTATTGGAATTAGGGTAAGGCCAGACAAGACGATTCGGGGAAATACTTCGCCTGGCAACTAATTTCTCAGAACGGCTTCCCGCTGCCTTCCAGCTGCTTAATGAATAAACGCCTGGGCCTATTCACATGCAGCACTGCGCTTTCCCGAAATCACTCAAAATAGGCAAGGATGCAACTTTGAGCGACTTCGGAAAATGCAACGCCACATGTGAATAGGCGCAGGCGATTATTCATTAATCAGCTGCAAGGCAGGGAGAAGCCGTTCAGGGAAATTAGTCGCCCCAAAGAAGAGGCGATTAGTCGCCAGGCAACATCTCCCCGAATCTTCCCGTCTGGCCTAACCCTTACAGGCAGAACCATGGCAAAATATAAATCTGGTGTCGATTTCACGCCAGCTGTCTTCTTCTTTTTTGGTAATCTTCGTGTATTGACCAACGGCTCGACACATGAGCAGTTGGAGCAAATTCCTGGTTCTGGACAACTGCACATGCATGGGAAGAGCCGAAAGAAGGCATGAAGATTACCGAAGAAGAAGAAGATGGCTGCCGTGAGCCTGAATCTGCTGCGAGGGGTGAGTAAAAAGTTAAGGGCATTTGCCCAGCAAGTAGGTGGGGGGGGGAGTGGGGAGGAGGCGTCTATGGGGGTAGGTTTTTTTTAAAGTATGGGTTTAGTTTTCCTTTAAAATCATTGAAATGCATTATAAATTGTTGGGACCACAAATAAAAAATGTAAAATGCGGGGAAACTTAAAACTGATTGTATATTCCTTTCACCAGGACAGGTAGAAAACGTTCATAATATTGTGCTTTAAAAAACATTGGAAATTTTACAAACCTCCTCAAACCTCCTCAAATTGATTGCAAAATTGGCTAATCTTATAGGCCATATTAGTGATATAGTTTTACGGAGCACTGGCCTTGGTGCTGAAACACTTTCTTTCCCTGCATGTTACAACAAGACGCAAACTAATTCCTATGTATGGAGATGGCATTAATGGGTCATCTGTTAAAAATGATACCTATAACACTGTCTTCATCAGAGAAAAACTGGTTTGATTGTGTGAGCCAGATGTTTCAGAATTTATAAACCAAGCTCTATGTGTGTATACTGGAAATCTATATATATTACTTGTTCTTCAGAAACAAGTAATGAAATCATTTATATATGGGATTTCATGGTGAAGGTGATGAATTTGTATTGAAATCTGCATTGGAAAAGACTGACATCTTCTATTGTTTATCAGTTAGCAGCCTAGTCATTAATTATCACAATAAAACATACCACTTACACTGCAGTGGAAACACAGTTGCAGATGACTATTGGCAAATCAATATAATTATGGTGTGCTATAACCTCACTAAACTCATCGTTTGGAGTACAAATCCAAACATACTACACAAAATGAGAGTTTGCATAATATTTATAGAGAGACAGCTGAATTAGGAGAAATATAGGACATCCAGGTATGATCATTGCAGCGGAATACAAATAGGTGTGTCCTTGATTAAATATGTTGTGCCCACTGATCGACAAACATTTTAAAAAAAGAACATTTAAGTAGGAATATTTCATAAACATCTTTATATTTCAAGTAAGCTTTGCAGTAGTAGCACACACATAGGGGCACATTTACTAAGGGTTGAATTTAGAAGTGAAAAAATTTAGACTATCAATTTTTTCTTAAAGGGGTTTTTGCTCAAAAATGGACCGTTTTTGATCAAATAGGTCTGTTTTGTAATGCTTTTTCGATTGAATCATTCAAATCAAACAATTCAAACGATTTCCCCCCAAAAAATTTGATTTTCAAAAACAGTCCTTAACGGTTCCAGAAGGTCCCCCACAGGCTAAAATAGCAATTCAGCAGGTTTAAGGTGACAAAGGGTCGTATTTTAAATTTTTTAAAGAGACAGTACTTCGATTTTCAAATCAAATTTTTTAAAATTCGAACAGAATTTTCGATAGTCGAAGTACCCAAAAATTACTTTGAAATTTTAATTTTAATTTTGTTAATTTGAACCCTTAGTAAATCTGCCCCATAGAGTACCATAGAGGTGCAAAATTGGGCATGTGCATGTGTCGTACACTGGGAGCTTCACAATGCAGCTGGGAATAGTTTCAGTATTTTGTTATTCTTTATAGTACCAACATGTTATATTTTACTGTTACTTATTTCCATCTGTCCTTCCTTATTATCACAAAATACAGAAACACTCCCTCAGTAGCATCCGTTTTATTCCCAGACCCATTTATTCCTATAAGGCCCAGTAGTAGTTGCAAACTCAATATACCCTGCATGTACCCCATGCTTATTATTCTGTAGAAGGCTGGAAGTAGAAGGGTTGCCTCCTGGGTACAGTTTTTTGACCAGGTCAATTAAAATGATATTCAATGACCGTGTTATTAGTAAGGATGAATGATAACAGTAATAGGTCATTATAAAGTCGCATCTGCAGGAACGAGTACTCACTTTTCTAGATTAAAATAATTGGAGGGTCGAATCCAAAATTTACATTTTTGTTGTTTTAAAAATTTTAATTAGATTTTAAGAACTTGAATTTGACTGTTCGCCACCAAAGACCTGCCAAATTCCTGTTTCAGTCAATGGAAGATGTCCTGGAATCAATTTAGAGTTGTTTGCAGCCTTCTTGACATTTGAGTTTTTTTCAGAGAAAAATTAAATTTGAATTTGTTTCGATTTTTCAGGTCGATCCTACTCACACAAACTTTTTGAATTTTTCAATGAATTTCAATTGGTCGAATTTCGAGTTCATGGGAATTAATGGGAGTGTTTAAAGTTTGACCCAAAATGTGCCTCTAAATGTGAGCAGAAAAGGTAGCTAAAAGGTAAAACAAATCAGCAGACCCGAATGTAAAATGGTAGACTAAAGGACTCTTTTTTTCTTTTTTAGGTTTGTGCATAAAATATGTCACACTGCAATGGGAGTTTATTATGTAGTTACAATACAATAAGTTTGGGTCTGAATTGCAAGTTAATTGAAAAAGTGAATAGTAGTGTGTGTGTGTGTGAAGACATTGCTATCTGCATTTCCATTCTTTACCATTATTATTTTTAGTTTTATTGAGCATATTCCTTTATTTACATGGGTGTCATATCCAGTGGTGAAACTTTAAGAGATCTAACATTCCTTTGTAGGCATTTGAGCTTGATTGAGCTTCTTTTTGTCAGGTTAGACACCCAACTTGTCGATTCAGACCCCACTACACTGTTACTAAAGCTGTTTGCATGGTGTTGTACATATTACATGATGTAACCTCAGGATTACTTACATTCCTGACCACTTTGACCTTGTAATTTTGCTCTCAGTTGGAAAGGTAATGCAGAATGACTAAGATAATGTTGTTTACACAGAATTTAAGTGGAGTGACATTATAGTCAAGCAAGTGTCACATCACCCTAAGTGAAGGGAGCCTTAATTAACATAATCCTGTGAATACTAAGATAGCGGAGCCATGTATAGCATAATAATGCAGCATTCTGCAGGCAACATTTCACACAACTCATTTTAAGGTACAGCTTATTACTGGTAAAGCTCGTTTACCGTCTCTTGTGAAATCTGGTTTTTATATATTTCATATATTTCAGTGAATTCAGACAAGCAGATACTATCAGTGAGCATTAAAGGTATTGTACTTCCTGCTTTTATCTATTCATATGGCAAATGGGCACATATTTTGTGACTGAATTAGCACATGCTACAAATACATTTTTATATAAAAACCCTCAGACTGGTGGTCTTTGATGCTTACAGAATGGTTAGCCCTAGCAGGTGACTGGCTGTATTTTCCATTCTGAGAAGTGACATTTGATCATATTATTCTGATATTTACTTAGGGGCAAATTTACTATTATTTCCCATAATTAGCTCGACCAAATTCGATATTTGATTAGCATTCGATCGTCGAATGCTAATCGAATAGCTTTAGGCTACCTTTTATTCGATATTCGATTATTCGACAATCAAATAAAAATTTATTCGATCAGTCGAACAATTTATTCGATCAGTGGAATAAATCATTCGATCATTCGAATGATTTGTACGATTCGAACGATCGAAGACTTCGATTGTTCGAATCCTATTCGGTCAGGAATTAGACTCAGAAGCCTATGGGAGGGTTCCCATAGGATTCTATTGCAATTTGGTAGGTCCAATCTGGCGAAGTAGCCAGTCGAATATTTTAAAATTTTTATTTTATTTGCTGATCGAATGATCGAATATTCGATCATTCGAATCTATTCAATCATTCGATCATTCACTATTCGATGATCGAATATGCCTAATTTGCATGTTCGACCAATCAAATAGATCCTACGATCAAATATTCCAAAAATTCTATTTTATTCACATGAATACATGTGAATTTTGTAAATCAGCCCCTTACTACACTTACTGTTATACAGACCATAGCTCACCCATTAGATATTTTAAAGGAATTGTTCAGTATTAAAAAAAAAAAAACTGGAGAAATAGGTAAGCTGTGCAAAATTAAAAATGTTTCTAATATAGCCAACAATGTAATGTATTTAGGCTGGAGTGACTGGATGTCTGACTTAACACAATAGAGCACACCTTCCTGCTTTGCATTTCTCTTGGTTTCCACTGACTGGTTATCAGGCAGTAACTTGAGGGAGAGGGGCACATGGGCCAAAACTGTTTGCTTTCATTTCTGAGCTGAATGCTGAGGATCAATTGCAAACTCACTGAACAGTTATGTCCCATGTGGCCCCCCTTCAAGTCACTGACTAAGACTTAGAGAGCTGAAAAGCAGGAAGTTTTCTGTTCTGCCTATTATGTTAGACATCCAGTCACTCCAGCCTTTATACATTACATTTTTCCCTAACTAACTATATTAGAAACATTTTTTTATTTTGCACAGTCTATCTATTTACCCAGTTTTTATTTTTACACTGAACTGTTCCTTTAATAGTATTATTTTACACAAGAGCTATGGGGTAAATTTTGCTGGTTCAAGGTGATTCATTTTGGAGCTAGACTAATGGGGGGGATGTAATGGGGGGACCATTGCAAATGTTAGCGACCATATTTTGGTCATTTTTGACAGATTTCAGACCTCATAGACTTCCTTGCAATGTTTTAGACCTGATTGGTTTTGAAAACATTCAAAGTGTATATAATAAAATGTTTGCGATTGCAAAGTGTATTTTACAATTAAATATTTAACTAAACTCCAGGGCAAGTGTTTACTCTAACCTTTGCTTAGCGCTGTAATAATCACTAATTAATGATTTTACATAGTGAGCAGTGCTAAGCATTTGCAAAAACACTATCTTAAACATCGCTTGCAATTTTTAATTGAATTCCCCCTTAAATCTAGTAAAACAACAGTTGTACCATAATGGGTAAAATGTTGATTATTTTTGGCACAAAAGCATTAATTAGACATTAAATGAAATATAGGTATAAGTTGTTTGCACTTTAGTAAAGCAATATACTTTGTTATACACAAGTATTTTATTTTTCAGTCTCCAGTCTAACGGCCAAATCTAGTTGAAATAGGGGTATCTAGAAGATTACTGGGTGATCTAATGTGACAGGATAACTTTCCTTGTGTTTTAACTGTGGGGTGATAAATGACATCGGTGCAATCTGTATTTGAATTGATGGGAACTGGCTCAGTGTGGCAGCTCAAACTGCAAGGGCTTTTTTTTATGTGGTTAGGTTTTAATTAAACCCACACTGAAACTGAGACAACTTTTACAGCTAGAATTTTTTTAGTCTATTTTTAGCATTTCTGAGACAACAGGGGGTCACTAATTATTAGGAGGTCAGCGCACAATGCTATCTTTTTGTGCACTTTGCACAGCTGGGACTCAAACTCTGGTTTGCACTGTCTGGGACTCTGCACTTTCCATGTAAGCCACTGGAGGCTCTTGGGGCTGGTTCTGATTTCTTCATTGTTGTTTTGCATATCTGCCTGTTCCCAGTATGTCTCCTCCTTGTTATCCTCCCACCTCGTTTCCCTCATGTGTTCCCTATCCTCAGTCTTCTGCCCTTTATAAATCATGCTTTGCTCATGGCTAAGTCATTGAGTGAATTTGTGTGTTTCCTGTATTATCTGAATTCCTTGATACAGTATTTCTTCTTCAAAGCCAACATTGGCTTGACTTTGTTCTTGATTTTTGCCTGTTCCTGTGTTTTTCTTCTGTTGCCATTAAACCTGTATTCATTATGCCAGCTTCTATTGTTTATAGCTATCCTCCTGGGCTTCCACCATTCCCACATCCCCAGTTACAGCGGCTTCCCGCTGTGAACATTACACTTTCTTGTGGCAGACAGTAAGGACGGGGCTGGATTGTACCCCCTAAAGCTGTGTCCTGCATTTTTGGCTTGAGTTTTTGTATATAACACAAGGTGCAGACCAAAACCAGACCAAGAGGTATGATGAATGAGCCCTAAGGAGTGTTCTGTTCATAAATGACCACTTTTTCTTATGGGGTTTGTTAATAATAGGTGCTAAACTATACAATTAATATTCATTATTCATAAACTAGTAGCAGGAATATATGAAGTTGTTATCCTTTAATCTAAGCATCAATGTGAAATTTGGATATGAGGCTGAATACTAATTGGGAAATTACAAAAAAGACCAGTAAAATTGCCCACTATAGGAGCCATGGGTGTTTTTTTTCTCCTTTTGTATTACCACAAACAAAATATATTTTATTCCAGATATTCATTTGTTAAGCCCGATACCAGAAAACAATACTGTGAAATATTAGCACTGCATCTGTGTTTAATACTCCATTATTTCATAGAGTTCATGCTCATTCACAGCTCATGATCATTAGCTGCTTAAATAATAGCAATTCTTAGTAAAAATGTCAGCAGCGTCAAAATAAATCATAACGTATTGGACCGGGAAGGGCCAGAGTTATTTGTGATGTTATTTGTGCTGAAGAAGAAGGAATCATTTCAAGAAAGCAAATCCATTATTTCTGGGCATGAACAACATGAGTATTTTAAACAACAATACTTGGAAAGATAAATTAGATAAGAGGTTGGGTTGCTTGCAGATTCTCAGTAAAATGATATTTAATATGGGGACACAATTCAGT
Organism: Xenopus borealis; assembly: GCA_024363595.1. NCBI lineage: Eukaryota > Metazoa > Chordata > Amphibia > Anura > Pipidae > Xenopus > Xenopus borealis. The sequence goes on along the minus strand of CM044446.1, from coordinate 42,350,660 downwards.
CAATAGTTATTCTCTAATGCCCACTGCTTATGAACCCACCAGCACTGCTTTATCATAACGTCAGCAGTTTGAATATAGATTAATTTGATGTCTGACAGATGACACTATCAGATACATCACAAGCAGGTGAAAGATGTTAAGGATACTTTCTGAATGCCATTTAAACTGGATGGAATTTACAACCCTTTTATATACAGTATAAATATAAAATGTAGTAGGAAATTACTACTGTTCATGTATTAATACTTTGCTGTGCACATATGAAGCTGCAAAGCCCTGCTGTCTGCTTTAGCAGACCCATTTCCTCCCTTTTTTTTGGCCCAAAAGCTAGAGGGCCTTTCCTAGACATTAATGGAGCACAAAGAGTTGCCCCTCTGGGTGTAACCCTTGAGATCAAGTGCCAAAAACAAGACCCTATTGTAGGGTTCCCCAACCTTTTGAACCCGTAAGCAACATTCAGAAGTACAAGGAGTTGGGGAGCAAAGCAAGCATGAAAAAATTACTTGGGGTGCCAAAACAATGATGTGATTTGCCATTTGGTAGCCCTATGTGGATTGTCAATCTACACTGAGGCTCTGTTTGGCAGTGCACCTGGTTTTTATACAACCAAAACTTGCAAGCCTGGAATTTAAAAATAAGCATCTGCTTTGAGGCCACTGAGAGCAACAGCCAAGGGGTTGGAGAGCAACATGTTGCTCAAGAGCTACTGGTTGGAGATCACTGCCCTATTGCATTAATACATGAAACCAGTTCTCTCATATGGCCAGGCTTGCAGTGTATCTCTATGATTAATTCATGCATGAACAGTATGTGTATTGGCCATCCTACAGGTTAACCTACACATTATACTAGGTACCTTCAATGTCAAAGACCACTTTTCTTACTAAATCAGCATTGTTATCTATTAGTTATCTTTTTATCTTTTAATTGTCTTGCATGGCTGCACCTGTTGTGGTGTATTCATAATTTTTTCATTAGACGGTTAGGCCCTCAGAGGGGATTTTTTTTTATTCAAGCAGCAAGTTTAAGAAACATTGTAGGTTATTTGGAGATTGCTGTGCATTCTTGATATACAGTGTGCCTTCTGATGTCTCTCAGCTTCAAGCCCACTGTGCATCCGAGAACTGCTCACTCCTATAACTACAGTGTGTTTTGCTAAAGACACTCTCCTTCTTTGTATTTCATATATCTGTTGAGTATCTTGTTTCTACTGTGTCCTACATTCAAAGGAAAGTATGCCCTATTTTTGAGAACACTATATTACTTTATTGTGTATTTCTGCATGTGTATTCTTAAAACTTACTAGGATCATAATAAATTCTGTTTTATCAATGGCATATTTATATATATCATTGTCAGCTGTGCCATACGAGCCATAATGCAAGGTGACCATCAGGGTCAAAAAGCCAGCACAGGCAATTTTCATGCCATTCTTCTGAAAGGAAAACTGCACACATTACAAATACCATATATGCCTATAGGGTTCAACTGGAGACATTTTCAGTGTACTTAAAGGGATACTGTCATTGGGAAAAAGATTTTTTCCCCAAAACACAACAGTTAATAGTTCTGCTGTAGCAGAATTATGCACTGAAATCCGTTTCTCAAAAGAGAAAACATATTTTCCTAAATTTAATTTCGAAATCTGACATGGGGCTAGACACATTGTCAGTTCCCCAGCTGGCCCAAGTCATGTGACTTGTGCTCTGATATCAGGAAAAAACATCTGAAGGCATACAGACTGCTGCAAGCAAGGAACACCTTGCACGTTTAATTCGGTGAATGCATTAAATGTGCAAGGTGTTCCTTGCTTGCAGCAGTCTCTGATTTTTTTTTTGTCTGATATTGAGGTGGCCGAGCCTATACCTTAGTACACCAGACATCTCTGATTTATTTGTAAGAGTTGTGCGAGAGCAAGCTGTATTATCAATACTACTTGTGCTCTGATAATCTTCAGTCACTCTTTACTGCTCTACTGCAAGTTTGAGTAAAATTATACCCCCCTAAGCAGCCTAACAACAGAACAATGGGAAGGTAACTAGATAACAGCTCCCCGACACAAGATAACAGCTACCTGGTACAGTAGCTCTAAGAACAGCACTCAATAGCATAAGCCAATTCCCACTGTTTTATGTTCAGTTACATTGAGTAGTAAAAACAACAGCCTGCCAGAAAGCAGTTCCATCCTAAAGTGCTGGCTCTTTCTGAAAGCACATGATCAGGCAAAATGACCTGAGACGGCTGCCTACACACCAATATTACAATTTAAAAAAATACACTTGCTGGTTCAGGAATTACATTTTATATTGTAGAGTGAATGCAAACAGTGTAATTTAGAAATAAAAAAATACGTAATAAAAATTAACAAAAAATGCTTTATGGATTAGTTATCTTTTTTGTAAAGCAAACCAGGCACTGGTTAATGGTTTGCACAATATACATGTGATCTCTAGATTGATTACACTGTCTATTGGACCTTTAACCTAGATGCTCATTTCTAAAATAAAGTGATAAGTGAGACATTTTCATTCTTCAGGTGGCAGCACATTGAGAACAATGCCTCCTCTTTGACTTCTGGCCTCCAGTTCCCCCAAGTCTCCATCTATTATATTAATAGTGTCATTGACTTCTCCCATACTGTAACTCTCCTCTTTTGTAATCTTACCAGGCTCCTGCTAGTTACAAACACTGACCTCAGAACAAAACGCTTCGGAGGATTTCAGACATGACCTATGGATATTTCCAAACAAATACTGTTATTTACTGGGGAAAAAAAGGTTTGAAATGTTTGGAAATTAGACAAACAATAGCTGCTGATAAAGAGTGAAGTGTATCTGTCCCTTTGCAAGTGATCCCTCAGGAACTTTCTATCACCAAGCCAACAAACCCATTATAAAGGTAACCAAGGGTGCAAAATGATTTGGTTTCCATGGTGTCATCCCATAAATCATCAGTCATTATTAGCTATTATTATGATTCTGACAGCCCCATACTGTCTTTGTAACCTGATTTGCATTCAGGGCTTTCATTTGAAAGGTCTTGCCTTGTTTACATCCATGCACCACATTTTTCACATAACTCGGGAGCATTTTATGCTCACTATCATCTGTCCAGCCATTTATCTGAACAAAGTAGGTCTGACATTTAAACATCTTAGTCTTTTTGCATTATTGAGCAGTTTCGTAACAGCACATGAATGTATTTCTAAACATGGATGTAAAGCATTAGGCAAAACGCAAGAGAAGGGCCGTTGGTTGCTATGACGACCTAAACGGATCAATTTCCTGTCACTGTTTTAAAAGAGGCTCTCTCCTGTGGCCATAAATACTAATTACAAATGCAGGCCTTTTGCTAACATGTTCAGTTTACAGATGAAAGCAGTTTATGCCTAATTTATCATTTAACATGTCCTCCCACATTTGTAGTGCAGAGCAGAATGAATAATAACTGCACTTGTTTACAGAATTTTCAACTTAACTTCACTAATTAGTTTTGCCGTTGAGCGTAGATGCAACATCAGCTTGATACACAGCACACTTTTTCTAAGCTCTCTGCTTTTTGTGTTTACAGGGCATCCTTTCTGCTTGTCACATCAAGGCTTCTTTCCCAAATTGCAGAAATCAAATTATTATTCAATTATTATTTTAGCCTTTCTGCTATTTTCGTTAGTATGTAATATACTGCGATTTTGCATCATCAAAACAGTGGTACCAATTATTTTCAATAACAGTGTTACCAGAAAACTTCAGGATACTGCATAGACATGATCCACTATTTACTATCAATAATCTTCTAAATGGATCCGAAGTGATATGAGTTCTTTGCAATATAATAATGACTCATGTCATTTACAGTATATTAACCGTAGATTATCGGACAATACAATAATCTGTGTCTGCAACATGATTGCTGTTATCATCTTTAGAATGATTCACTTTGACTATGGCTCTTAAAAGGAATCTAAAGAAAAAATCAAAAATTGTTGGAAACTTACTTAGGTTGCTTGTCTGAGCATTTTAGAAATTTACATTTATTTACTATTTTTATCAGATCTTTAAATTTTTCAGACTGATAATTAGCCCAGCAAGCAAAGTGTTATGCAAACACAGGAAGTGCAAAGAAAGTTCATAGATAGTTAGGGATGCTGACATTCTGGGCTTTCAATTAAGAGCTGTTGAGACAAATCTACTATACTATATATATACAATAGTCAGGGTCAGACGGGGGGCCCTGGGCCGACTGGTATTTTGCCGGCCTAGCTGGTAAAACACCTTCCAATACCCTTAACAAAACCCCTTGGCTGCCCCCAACCCTCTGGAAACTTACCTTTTTTACCCCTTGATGTAACTCTGACCTTTGCATCACAACCCTTCCATTTTGCATCACGGCCCACCCCTTTTTCATCACAACCTGCCCATTTTTATTCTTGCACCCACCACGAACCGGTACAAATTTTATGAAAAGGTGGCAAGCCTATCACTAAGGCTGCTGTCACTGGGCTTCCCTCCTGGCAACCCCCACCTGCCTCCATGAATGTGCTGTGCACGCGTGTGTGCAAAAGACGCAACACACAGCCTCAGGACTGGACTGAGATTCAAAATAGGCCCTGCCATTCCTACTACCCAAACAGCCCCCACTTTCTATAGTATATCACAGCAGCCCATCTGGCATTTGCCAGAACCCAGAGATTGCCAGTCCGGGCCTGGGCAGCCTCCACGAACACGCCATGCAAACATGCACGTGTGATGCGCATGCATAGAAGACATACTTTTCTTTTCTGGGGCAGCTGGGGAGCAGTTCCCAGTCTGACCCTGATTGTAGTAAAAAAAAAAAAAGTCTGAAAATCTAAAAATGTCTAAAACAAAATCTCAGAAAAGACTAAAAATAGAAAATTCATGTAAACTGCAAAAGTGCTCTGATTAATAATACATCAGTTATTTTCTCTTTAGCTGGTGTATTGATGTATAGCTGGTGAAGATATTTGTGATTTTTCCAGCTCCTTTTGATTTGAAATTTTCGAATCTTGAGCAAAAGGTCACAATCTAATATTCACCAGCATTCTGGTTCATCTTTTATTGTAGGTGGATCTTTTCATTCCTTTCCACAAACAAAATTAGCTACATTGAAGGCTGTGCTACGGTAGTACTATGTGTGCTTTAATTGGCAATGGGAATGAGTGTGCTAAGGTCTGGTTTTAGATGTAATAACTGGGACTGAGTTAGAGTAAACAGGTTGGATATTAGGACACTCTGAGCTGAGTCATTTTTTCAGCTGGAATGCATATATCAGATACATGTCCACTGATTCTGCTTACCTACACTCTTTCTGACTCCAATAGGAAACAGAATACGGACTCAGGACATGAGCAACAAATGTCTATATTTTTTAGCGCATTGTGCAGTCCTTTTTTTCCTTTGCAGGTTTTATATTTGGGTCTTTTAATAAACGCTATGCCATTTGTGGTTGTACAGTTTGTGAGTTTAGTTTGTGAGTTTATTTGTGGTTTCAAAAAAATCCAAAATTTAATAAATAAGCCTCCACAGGGGGTAAAGTGGTGCACACTGAAGAAAAAAAACGTTTTAACCTGAAAACAAAAATTAACTGCTGGTAATCAACAATTCATTAGGCTCACCAGCCTACTATACACAATTCATTAGATTAGAAATATATCATTAGCAGCCAAATATGGATGTCTCCACTTTTCAAAGTCTATATAAGTGGTTTAAAAATGTCTAATTAGCAGGGTAAAACTGTAAGGTTAAAAAAAATGTTAATTTAATTGGCGTTAAAAACAAAAAAAGGTGACTGATTAAACAGGCAGCATCTATGTATACAGTGTGGTATGGTAGGGGACCACCCTAGGATTTCACTTATAACCTCAATGTGGCAATGCTGAAAGACCATGCACTCCACTTCTCTCATTGGCTTTATCTATCCCAATGTTATCACACCAGCTCACTCCCCTTTATGTGCCCCCCACATGAAACTGTCTGACCAACATGTCAAGCTTGCGGTACCCATAGGATTTGGAGTGCTCAACCCTTCTAATACAACCCTGTTGAGGGTATCAGGTGCTTAGTCTGGATTAACTTTTCTTGCCCAACAGTTTCAGCATTCAATGGGTTTATAAAGGGCACAGGGGGGGCTGAAACATTGCTCTTACCTTGTATGTACATGGGCTAACTAAATAACAATTTAACTTGTTTCACTACAATCAGTGTGCTACTGGTTTGTTTCTACAAAGCTTGCGGTACCCTTGAGACCACTCCATTCCAGGGTCTCTGCACTGGTGCCAAAAACTAAATATTTGCCCCTTTACCAGGAGGCAACACCTAATGGATATAATTCATGTGGCGCTGCATTCATCAACTCAGAGAAGAAAGAGTAACTGTTTTAGTGACTGTTTTACCAAATTGTCCTTTCAAAGAAGTATGGAATCTCTTCTCTGAAAGGCAGAATCATTAATATAAGGCATAGATACAGCTGAGAGACACCTGGACACTAAACATGTTTAAGAGGAGGAGCTACACTGTAAATATAATTTCAGAAAAATGTCTTTAAAATGTTTTTAAATCTGTAAACTATTTAAAAGACAAACATCAAAACAGATCCCAGGACAGTTGTGTGTACCTTTGCCTAAGAACTATATTCAGTATCATAGTCCAGCCCCAGGCAGCTCCTCTCTGTCTACAGCATTATAAAAGGGCTCCTTCCCAGATCTCTTGTTATTAAACAAAAAATATTCAGCTGAAGTACTCTAGGTCAAAACCCTTTTGTAGGTTTCTGGAGATCAGAGGGGAGAGGCAAGCACTTCTAATTGTTTCAGTAGCCAGCAGCTGCAGACACAACACTCAAGGGGCTCTGAGTACCATCTAGCAGTTTGTGCTCACAGGTCCTCCTTGATTTTTTAGCACCAGCTCAATGACTTTACAGCAGGATTTTTGCATTATCGCATTGTCAGGGTTAAAGCACCAGGGCCTTTATTTCAAAAAGAAATGTGGTCAGCTTCAAGCAATAAAAGCCAATCTGAGTGCAGCCAAAAATGAAGAGCACATGCTAAGCAGAAAGATGAAGGGTATTAACCTAGAAAGGAGTCATGAGAGTGACAAGGTTTAAGCTGTGTATCTCTCCCTGCTGTATATGTCAATAATATAATCCTTTGGGAGGCAAAAAGGTTGCACTATGAGTCGGGACCTCGTTGATACAAAAGAGGTGAAAACCCGGTCATGAGCACCTTGCAGAAATGCTTTGTACCTGCCATAATAAATACATTCTTTTTCTGTTATTTTACAATAAAAAAAAATTACTGATAACCGATAACATAAAACAGTAATAAGTATAACAGTATAAAAGTTATGTGGATTTTTTTCTCTTTTGAATTCTTCAGGCAAGATGCCTTTTTAAAAGCAAGCTAACTAAGATACATTAACACCCGTCCCTGAGCGATGTGTGTAATGGTCCTGATGTAAAGCTTTGATTTGGATATGCAAAATGACAAAACTGTGGATGTGGCAATTCCTTGGAAGTATTTGCTATATCAGCCCCTTTAAATGAGGCTTTCTATGATTAAGTAGGCAGAGTTCAAGAAAATGATAAAAGAATAACATGAAACCACTTTTTTGCACGCTACTGCGTGCAAGAATTTCCCCAAAGGAGTGCTGAAATGTTTCCAGCTTTGATATTCATCAGTGCACAATGACTACATCAAACTAAATTTGTAGGAATATATTGTCTGAGCAACCATAAAAGAAGGAGTATTATCTTTAGTTACCTGTGCTGTACCTCTTAGTATGCCTTTCAGTTAAATGAAATTCTGTTCAGGATTATAGTTTGTGCTATTGGTATCCAATATGATCCATATAGCAGAGATGACAGAACATGACAACATTTAGGGGTTAGCTCACTTGCATGTCCACTTTGCAGTTTTTATATTGCACTTGAGTCATGTGGAAGAATTGCACTTTAAATCTGTACAAACCCATTTTACATTTTCTGAAATTCAAGTTGCTGGTAGTAGATGAGGGACATTGTTCTACTCCTACGGCAGCAGAACACACCCATTATAGATGCATTTGGGTTAAGGGTTTTCTACTTTTTATCTGCCTGCTATGATGAATGAGATCAACATTAGCCAGAGCAGCGGTCATTGGTATGGTCATTCTTTTCTGCCCTATTTTTCATACAGCTGGAAGGCAGTTGCCTAGATTGTTTAGGGCACATCCAAAATATTTTTAGCATCAACCTTTGTGTTGGGTTAACATAACTTTACTGTATTCTCCCCAAACCAGCCAGTCACACTCTTATTTACTCTTCTTGA
>CM044446.1:42289383-42302815 GCA_024363595.1 Xenopus borealis | reverse complement strand
TAGTCTTCTATTTCTTTAGTTCCCAGCAAGACCCGGAGGCTTACAAATCTCCCTGCAGCTCTAATCAAAGAAGCAAAGCCTTTTTCTCCTACCTGTGGCAATAGCCAGACTACACTTTGGCAAACAGTAAGAAACCTCCTGCTTCAACTGTCAGCCATGGGAACAAAGTGGTACCCTCCTTGTTTTGTAGGCCAAAAATTATTCCCTAAAAAAAATCAATCAATCACTTTATTCTGTGCTTTCCATGGACTATTTCTCATGTTGGTTTCTCTGGATAAAATCCACTGTTTACCTCCTCTATAGACATTAATAGTCTCAGATTGATACGATTCTCCCAGTGCTGACAGATTGTACATTCAGAATACATCATATTGGGGTTCTGTTCCTCTGAAGCATGCTTGAGGCTGTGTGAATGTTTAGCAGGAGAAGAACAGACATATGGAAGTGTCATTCTCTGAGGTACCAGCAGGTATGGTTTGTGGGTCTCAGTGATCCTGTTGGCATGGCTGGCAGCTTGGCTCCCTGAGAAAGGCATTGCTTTCAAACATGAGTAATTGATGAATTGTATGTAATATGCAAATTTGAATGCATAAATCTCCTGACTGACAGCTTAATTTATGTGAGCCTTTAAGAATGTGGGATTAGATTTTAATTAAATATTTTCAAAGGCACCCTGACTTGTTCAATTTTTTGGCTGCTGTCTCTATCCCTCTGTGCTGGGGAGGGGCAATACAGCAATTAGGATTCTACAACTGTAGTTTGGAAAAATAATGGGTGGCAGCAACGAGAGGGATACGATTAGCACAATCTTCCTGCCATTATCAGTGCTCTATTACTGAATACTAATAGTTTATGGTTTTACAGTAGACTTATGTTTATTACATGAAATCTGATATGCTTGCCCATTGTGTTATAACAGTGCAATTCAGTAAAACAGAACGAATATCACAATGTTTTTGAGCAAATCTGTCCACATTCACTGACTTGTAACCTTGCTGGAAGCGGATAGACTTGTCAGTGCCTGTGTTCTATTGCGTATAAAACAGAGCAACCATAGGCTGCCCACAACAGCAGGAAAATGACTAAGTGGCATAGTTCCACATGAATTACTAGATGGATAGAAAACTGAATCAGGACAGTTTCCCATAGCAACCAATCAGGTATTTCCTTTCACTTTATAACTGGCAGTGGGCTGATGAAACCAAATTGACGATTAGTTGCAATTGGCAAATGCACTTTAGCATCTCTGTTTGTATATGAGCCCTTGTGGTTTTTTACTCTTCTTTAGGGGACCCAAATGAAATCAGGAATACTCTTCCCTGTTCTATTTTATTACAGGAAAGGTCTGGTTTGCAGATCCCCAAAGTAATAGGACATATGGGGGAAATGGACAGAGATAGGGATTGATCAGACATTGACAGGGCATATATGTCTGATTGGCATGTCCAGTTTGGAGTAGGTATGGTTCAAATTGTTTGTTTGTAGGGGCTCAAATATTGAGGTATTCTTGTATCCTAAATTTTTATTATCAGATATACATCTTCTGTGTAAACTATTTTTTAATTTTGAAGCACTAAAGGGGAACATGGAGACCCACAGTAAACAAAATGAATTTCAGCACATACATTTAGTAAAACGTTTTCTAATTGAATACTCAACTTTTTCAAGCTGTTGTCCAGAAAACTTGAATAGTTCGAATTATCCAACGAAAACCAGTGCAACCAGCCCAAAACTTTCGAGAGCTATGAAGTAGGGATGCACCGAATCCAGGATTCGGCCTTTTCCAGCAGAATTCGGCCGAATCCTTGTGCCTGGCCAAACTGAATCTGAATCCTAATGTGAATATGCAAATTAGGGACAGGAAGGGAATTCACGTAACTTTTTGTCACAAAACAAGGATGTAAAATTTTTTTCCACTTTTTACCTTCCTGCCACTACTTTACATATCTTCCGAATCTTTCATGTGCATCCCTACCATGAACGCATAAAACATGTTCCAAATGTAAAAGGGACCATCTGCTATTAACTTTTACATGATTTTGACAGGTTTTAGCTGGAGTATTTTCGGATTCAAATTGTTAGCAGCTTCGGGGTATAATTAATGCAAGCCTTTTTCCTCCTCTAATAACTAAGAGTCTTTACAATATCCAGATCCAAATAGCACAAGAAAAAGTAAACAATGAAAACAAAAAAGTGATTACTTACTCTCTCTCCAGTTACTGGATATGCATGGTCTTTTCATTGCTGCTTGGGGCACCTGGCTGGGTAGCAAATGCCTGCCCCTGTTTCAAACAAAGCAGTTTTAAACTGGGATCAAAGTATGCCCTAAAGCTTTATTCTTGGCGACAGAACAGACATATGTATCAAACTGAATAGACAGTGAGTGCAATTGATTTGTAGCCCATGTTATAAAAGGCACAAAGTTTGTCCAGGTGCAATAACCCATAACAACCAATAAGAACATTTTGCTCTGAAATTTCACATATTGTTACAATACGGTAATAAAATAATTATTTCTGATGTTATTATCTGTCTTTAACAATTTAGATTCTGTGAGTTATATTGGCTGCAAGAATGTATTTCAAGCATTGTGGACCCATAGGCACCAAACACATCCATTTATATAACTAAAACTAGGCCCAACAGCATAGTCTTTTTGAAGGAAAACTAAACCCCCCTACCCACTCTTTCAATGATTTCCCCCCTCCCCTCTCTCTCCCCACAATGTGCTTTAGTGTTAAGAAAAAAACCCTTTTAAAAGTACTGACCCCTTCAATGCAGAGAAGTGCAGCAGAGCTCCCAGTCAGCATCTTCCGGATCTTCATGTAGTGTTCGACTCTCTTCGCTGTCACAAAGCTTGCCAATTCAAGCTTTGGCTTCAACTGTGTATTCACAAATCAGCGTTGAGAGTTTATACGAAGACTATGCAAAGATCTGGAAGATGACTGGGAACTTCCGCTGCGTTTATCTGCATTTAAGGGTCATTTTATTATAGGGTTTTTTTTTAAACACTAAAGCACATTGTGGGGAGGGAGAGAGGAGGGGGCAATGCCTTCAAAATTAGGGTGCAGGTTGGTAGGGGATGGTTTTGTGTTCCTTTAAGCCCCCCTAAAACCTACTCCACCATCACCCCCCAGCAGTTGATGTATTTTACTCCCTGTTGTTATTCCCATACACTTTCTGGTCAGTCAAGCATAAATATACAATGTATTACTGTTACTGAGTCCTGTTGTGCCTATATATGATCATGCCACCTGACCAAAGGGAGTCAATAATTCAGTGCATTAAAGGAAAATTGCATGTATTTATTTACTGGGACAAAATATATTTTGCTGACCAACAAGGACAAAATTAAAGAATAGAGACCTTGGTCTTCAAATTCAGACTTAGCTGCACGGCAGAAATAATAAAACAAACCTGAAGCATTTAGATATAACTTCACTTAACTCCTCAGACAATTCCTGAAACCTTGTTGTATTGCATGTGATAAAAGAGCATAATAACACTTTCTCACAAATACTGTATATTACTGAAATGAATTAGTATTGTGCCCTGCTCGCCTGCATGATATAAGGTGTAAAACATTCATGTCATGAATGAGTTCATCACTAATGTGAGTTAAAGGGTAGCCGTTATAAATGACAAGCTTTTAATATACACATTCAAGGGTTAAAGTGGAAGAATGCTATGAAATGGCAAGGTTAACATTTTGTTATAAGACTTGGCAGTGGAAATCTTGGTTCTACAGGCAGTTGTGGTCCATTAGGAAACCTTGTAATTGGGCCACTTTCACACATTTACTTGACATATAAAAACATTCAAGTTCTGAGACTGGCTGCAGGTTGATTGTAGTCTGCTGACTATAGACTTTTTTACAGACATAAAGGGGGCGATTTACTAAATTCACGTGAAGGGTTCGAAGTTCGATCGAATTCAATCGTATTTCGAACGTAGGATTTCTACGTTTGGTCGAATATGTGAATTTTGGCATATTCGATCATCGAATAGGGAATGGTCGAACGATCGAATACATTCGAATAGAGTCGAATGGATGAATTTACTTTTTAAGTTTATTCGATTGTCTACCTCGACAGATTGGACCTACCGAATTGCAATAGATAAGAAATAGTGTTTATTATCGAATGATTTGTTCGTTCAGTCGAATGATTTATTCGACTGATCGAATAGATTTGTAATCGATCGTCGAATGATCGAATATCGAATAAAAGGTACCTAGAACTATTTGATTAAATCGAATGCTAATCGAATATCGAATAGAAACAAATTATTTTTGGGGAATAATTGTAAATAATAATAGTAAATTTGCCCCAAATAAGTTTTAACAGACATGCACATCTGTGAACATGACTAACAAGAGCTGCATCCAAATTGCCATTTTAACCTATGGGGGACCTAACCGAAGTTCTGAGAAATCAAAGGATTTTGGTGAAAATCCTTCGATCGAATTGAGCGATTTGAGCAATTCATTCGATCGAATACGGCAGTTTTTTGATTGAAAACAGCCATATTTGATTGAAAATTCGATGGTCGAACCTAGAAGTATTTTCCACTTTGAAATTTGACCCATAGTAAATCAGCCCCTAAGTGTAGGCTTAGCTGTTTTTCTCATAAAATTTATTTTTTAAACTTCAGGTGACCTGCAGAAACCATATGTCCCAACATGGATACTCGAACTAGATGCTCCGTCCCAGTGCGGATGGCCCAGCACTTTGTGGGGGCATTAAAATAAAAATATAAAAATATTGCTACCTCCAACCAAAGTGTAGACTTTATTAGCTTTGGTTGGGGATACTATATTTATTCAGCAGGTGCCCTTAAAGGTATGGAGATCCAAATTATGAAAAACCCAGTACATTAAAAAAAAAAAAAAAAGATTCTAAGCATTCTGGATAATAGATGTATATGTACAGGCTACTCTGTTATTATATTTACATGTTTAACAACTAACAGCATAGTACTGAGTAGAACATATTTAATACATATTCAAACCAATAGAAGAGAAATTTATCCAAAACATAAGAACCATCAACACTGCACCCACTTACAGACTGTATTCTTGTGTAAATGCAGAACTGAGAATAATATAAAATACCTCAGTGCCAACGCTTGGGGAAACTAACCCATTAACTTCTGCACCCTGTGTGCCGCAGCCCTCTAATATAGGCAAGGTTAAACCATCTGTCAGAGTCTTAGCACATCAATCATTCAATTCAGGCTGCTGGCATTAACTTTTTTTAACTTTTAATGTAGCTTGGGCTAATGGTGCCCTGCTGTTAGTTTTATTTCTTTGTCAATGAAGGAGCTCGGGCATATCTAGTGTAAGATATGTAGCAACAGAAGTCCCTGTCTCAACCATAAACCACTGGGGACTGTATTATAAAATGCCTGACTTGCTGGTGCCTGGATGTCTGTTCACTTAGAAATACTGATGGAAATAGCTCTCTCTTGTCAAGGCCTGGTCCCTGGTCTTTTTATAGAATATGGCTGCTGAATGAGAATGAGAAGCCACCTGCTGAATGCCTGTAAATCAGAATATAAAAAAGCTTAGCAGGTGAATAGCAACTATTTTCATTTATGTATTGTCTGAAGATAACTCAATTATGTTGCATTTGTTTATAGAATAAGTGAATATTCTATCAGGAGTGTTAAGGGCTAATGTAATGAAGTGAAAATAATAATGGGCAGCAACTGATTGAATGTCTTGAAAGAATAAAATTATACACAGAATGAGTGTAGCACCCAGAAGGTGCTGTGGGTTGGGATAAAATACACAAGAGTTAGTTGTTGCAGGGAGAGTGGCTCATTGGGGAGTCGAGAAGTAGATTAAAGGTGCTATATTGCTAATGTCAGCACTACTTCGGTATAAAAAACTATGACGTTAATGGGTATCTGAGGTGGCATTGGTAAGCTGGTACTTACAGTAGGAGCATTTAATGGATCAGGGCTAATTATAATCCAGGAAGTGCACATATTAAACCAAGCAGCCTGTAGCTACTCCCCATCTGTTCCTTAACATTCCTCCCACAGAAAGTGAAAAATATAAATGTAAGCCAAACATAGAAATTGCAATGACCTGAATGCATTTTAACTTAAAAGCATCCATGCTGCTGTAGCATAGTAACATCCTCATTATAAACCACACACAAAAAAAAATTTGTTTTACACTTATTTCACGATTCACTTCAGCAGCTTCCTTCTAGAGCATCGTCAAGGTACAGTTGAGAGCTGAAACCATGTTTTTTTGCCATAATTAATTGTAATACAATTAATTATTCAAACACATAAAATTTATGCTGGCACATTTGCAGTTGTCATAGTAAACATTTGCACTTAAACACCCACAATATATTATTTTTATTAGGCTTATTTTTATCAGGCACTTTATATAATATTTGACTAAAATAATGGGGGCACCCCTTCCAATGAATGGCATTGGCTATTTATCCCACATCCATCATTGCTAATACCAGTTCTACTTCATTATGTATTGACATTGTTTTGACAATTCTGTTCCCTTTACTTTGTGACAATAGTTTGGAAAAGGTGCATTCCTGCTTCAGCAGGTTAATAACCCCCTAGTACAAAGTAAAGTCCATAGAGAATGAGCTTGCAGAAATGGGAGTAGAAGAACTGAATTGTCCTGCACAGGGTCACCCATGGTGTGAATTGATGCCCCCCATCAGTGCTGAATCTCTTACATATGAATGGAACAAAATCTCATCAGCAGTATTCTACCATGTAGTGCAAAGCCTTCCCATGTGTAAGCCTGCCAAAAAGGGCCAACTATGAGTGGCTTAACTAATGGAGGGAGCAAGGTTTCGCTTTCCCCAGCCCAGTAGAGTGCTGCAAAAAAATCCAATGCTAAGAAAGGGTTTGCGGACTGGGAGGGGCCCTGGGAGCATTTTTTTCGCACCAGGGCCCATGGTCCCTTAGTTAGGTCACTGTCAAATCATATTAATGCCCTTGTTTTTGGAATAAGATGTTGAACTGGCAGGTGTCAACATACTTTTATGATGTATAAACCTCTATTCCTCCAACTGGGCCAATCTGTTCCAAGCTGGATGTTTTGAATACTATCCATCCTCATTTGCAATTACTACAGGTTTAAGATCCACTGTGACATTGAGCAATATTCCTGAGGACTAGTTGACCTAGGCTTCAATTACCTATTGGAGTATGGCAGCTAGCACCCAGACATCGCTATTGCAATATATTCAGTGCATTGCAACCATTGTGTGTTATTAACTCCTCCTACAAGACTAGCAGAAGGTACAAAGTTTTACAAGTGTACACTAGAACATTGTTACTAATGCCTCATTACTCATTTTACTAGTGTACACTGAGGGCATGCCTGTTGGCCAACTATCTGACTATATTAATATAAGGTAGTGTGTCAGTGGACATCATTGTTCCCATAGACACTGACATAATCAAACTGAATGTTGAACAGGAGGTAGTTTCCTTTATACAGAGCTATAAAATGACTCTTACATTCAAGAGCATTCATATTAATATTGATGTGAAGGCTCAATGCCAATTTCCGGTCGTGAGGTCTGGATGTGGTGTAAAGGGACTTACAGTGATTAAATATTAAGGGTCAACGTGCTCCTCATTAACAGTGGCAAGAAAAATCTAGGCATGTTGGTAAAGCCATCTGCAAAGGGGTCAGTACAATATATTATTAACGTTCTGTCTGCTACACTACATTTGAAAGTAGGTTTATTCTATACATAGGAGTCATGGAGAAGGAATAATTTCCCAATTAATAATTGCATATTATAAATAATTACACTAGCTTGTAGAAGTATGGGTCTGTATATTTGTATTTTAATGCTATAATATTAGAATATTTGACATAAATATACCCCACTCCAAATGGGGGCTCTGGTTTGGAACTCAAAAAGAAAACAGATTATTAGAGGTTGCACCAACATTTGTAGTGAAATTTATAAAACATCTTTTACTGATTGGACTTTACCCTCAAATGCTCTTAGGTCACCCCAAACGCCTGCTGAAAGGGCTTACTGATCATGGTCCCCTGTTGCTAAAATGTCTATTCACCTACAAATAGCCAAACTGATCTGTTTAATGGTGTAAATGTTGAATATATAAGTGAAAAACATACTTTGCACACTGTACATGCAAATACACACAAGCACAGATTCATACAGACTTATAAAAGAGCTAAAAGGGCCTTTTATTCTTTTTTTGAGAAAGAGTTAAATAAGATTACTTTAAAAAAGTTATCATTATGTGTCTCATTAGTAAAAGGAAGCACCTGCTGTTGTAAGGGAAGACGTATCTTAAGATTAGACAATACTATATTATTTGTATTGTGCAGTGAAATATAATGAATGAGGTTCAGCCAAGGAAATGCCCTTAATTTATTGGCTTTACTTTTGGAAAAAAATGAGAAGCCAATATGTTCAACAGCTTGTTTTGTTTTATAGTAAATAGATATTTCAGTGTGGGACTGTTCTACACAAAGGGGTATTGTTTATCAGATTACTATTGGTTGAAACAACATTCTGGCTATTTTACTGATGTAAATGCAGAAAACGCAAATTCGCTTTGTTTAATACAGTTCTTTTGTTCCAGAAATGTATTTAAGAAACAAAGTGCAGCAAGTAATACGTTATGACAAGTGGGGAAGGTGTACAATCAAGTAGCAATAGTAATACAATTCTCTTTGAACTTCTTCATACAGTACGTCTTCAGAATGAAAAGTATGTGAAGTCAGTACCATGTCAATACCGAATGAACACTATCTATGGGTATGTTTAGATTTGTGATCCTAGCCAACCAGTGGCTCACGAGCAACATGTTGATCACCAACCCATTGGGTGTTGTTTTCAGTGCCCTCAAACCAGGTATTTATTTTTGAATTCCTGACTGGAAGGCAAGCTATTGTGGCATACAAACACGTATACTGCCAATCAGAGCCAGTAGGCTGCCAGTCCTCATAGGGACTAGCCAACCACTGCCCATAAACTGCACCCAAGGAACTTTTTGTATGCTTATGTTGCTCTCAATTTTTTTTTTACATTTCTTTACATTTGAATGTAGCTCATGGGTAAAAAAGGTTGGGGACCCCTGGTCTAGACTCACTATGAGGGCATCCCACTTCCCCATTGCCTGCTGCTTGATTTTGCAGGAAGTGTCCTGTGATCAGCTGGGCACTCTTTAAAAAGGTATCTTTGTGCTACTCCAGATGCTGCCATTTGGAGACAAGCCTCTCTATGATGTTTTTAAGTAGGAACAGAGGGCCAAACTGATGTGCAAGAGAATTGTTAACATAAAAGTTATGATCTAAATGTTCAAAAGGACTCTTTTTGTTTTTTATTATATGTTCTTAAAACTTTTATAGGGTTACTACCAAATAAGATGAAACCTCATTAATGTGCTTATTGATCAAAAATCTAATTTGTGAGGTTTTAGCTTTTTTTTTAATGATCTCACAATTTAAAATAACAAAAAAAAAACTTGAATGCTTGCTTATTTATTAGAAAAATCCAAACAGAAAAAACTCCATTGAATACAGTTGTGGAAAAACACACATTTGTGAGTTCATAAGCTCAAAAAAACGTTTTAGTGAATTTTGCCTTCTACATGAACACACAAGTTCCTTAGGACTTTGGCAATAGACAAGGGCAAAAGCAGATGGGGCGTTTTGCCTGCAGGACTTCTTACTCCCTAGGGTGGCAAAACACAGAAAAACTTAAAAATGTGCCCTATATGAATTACTGTTGGTAAAACTATCCAGTGTAATCATGCAGAAATGCAGTAGGGGGTACAGTTACACCGATGGACAGTTTTACCAATGATGAGTCTCAAGATAATTTTGGGTGTTTTATCCCCACCCAAGAAAAGCAATTTTATGTTTTTGTGATTAGAGCCACATTAAGTGCCAGTCAATATTATTAGTAAGTTTGCTTTTGGAGAAGAAGATGCTTGGATCTCAAGTGTAACTTTTTTCTGGTTTTACTCATTTGAACTGACACCCAATGAAGGCAGGCAGTGGTCACTTTGTCCATTGCTTTAATACAGCTATACAGCATTCAGAAATCCTGGTTAAAGATTAGAGGTTAAAAATCTCTGTATTTTTCAATTTTCCAAGTATGCATGTCATGCTTTTTTGGTGGCATGTTGAGAAATAAATTGCATTGCATTTTCTCTTGGATTCCTCTCCTCTCATCAAACTCCAGGAGAAAGAGGAGAACAGGTGCCTTATTGTAACTTCTCTCCCTCCTCCTCCTTATTGCTTTTTTCCCTTTATGAACATTGTGAACATTTATAATTATCTTTTTTATGAAAAGATGCAAAGATTTTTTGTACACATATTTTTCTTGGCAACAGACCTTAGGTGAAAATGCAGCGTATTTAATTTGTAAATTATAATGTGTACAATTGTACAGCGAAACACGTTAAATGTTCATGGAATTGTAGCAAGCTAATGGGAGCTGTCAGACAGTTTGCACTCTGAAGGTGCGACAATTCTGTTAAAGGAAACTCATAATATGCTTTATATGAGAGGTAAATTAATAGTTTAGGTTAAATACAGTCACTTAATGGAAGACAGAAAGATAAAGGAACAATAGACCTGTATCTGGAGATGGAAGGGGAATAAGAAGCTTTTGTTTTCTTCATTGGATGCTAAACAAAGTGCCAGAATTAAATTGTAATTGTCTAAAAGTTGACACAAAGATGCTGAACATTTTCTTCTTTTTAATACTATTTGTAATCTTTAAGCAAGTTTGATCAGAATTATGTGTTTTTTTAAGCCACTGGGTGAACTTTGTTAATTAAACAAAACAACAATTTCCTTCATTTTTTTTCTTCACAATAGTTTAATTTTCAAATCACCTTCTTCAAACATGAATAAACCATAAAGTGCCCAAAGGGCATGATAACAAGGACAATTCACACTTTCCTGAGATTCAAACTTCATAATATTTATTTACTAAATAAAATACACAGCAACCAAATTGAACATTGGAAGCCTAATGTTACTAATCTTCTTGACCAAGGAAGCTTGGAATGGGCAACAGATTTATAAAGTAAATACATCAAACAAAAATAATTTTAGAATACAAGGAATTTATTGAATTAGTTCCAATATTTCATGCAGTTCTACACAGTCTAATGTTCTGTAACTAGATAAAAGAAAGCTGAATAAGAGGTTTGAAGGGTTTGCTG
This sequence comes from Xenopus borealis, assembly GCA_024363595.1. NCBI lineage: Eukaryota > Metazoa > Chordata > Amphibia > Anura > Pipidae > Xenopus > Xenopus borealis. The sequence continues at coordinate 42,291,598 of CM044446.1, read as the reverse complement.
GTGAGACCTTTCAGTTTAAAGTTCTTCTCAATGAATGACTATAGCCATCAACTTATTCAGAATTTGCCCGTATTGGACTCTTTAGCCATAGCAAGGCAATTAAGCCATAAGGTTTGATAAGGATAACCAAAATATCCCTACAGTGTTCATACCTTTTTTTATCTTTATGCAAATCTAGATTGGCGTGTAACTCAGCAATAACTCATGAGAAAGCTCAGTGCAAACCAGTGACTTCAAAAGCTGGTAAGTGAAAAAAATTAAATAAAATTAAATAGCAGGTGTAGTTGCATAAGTATAGAAATTAGTTTTGCCTTATAACAGTCTGGAGCAGATTCATCAAGGGTCGAGTTTCAATACGCTCCCTTAAACTCCCATAAACTCAAATTTCGAAAAACGAATTTAATGTAATGAAATTTGATTTGAGTTTGATCAAATTCAATCTGAGTTTTTTCAACAAAAAAAATTTGATTTTCAAAAGTCCACCAAATTACGCCAAATTTGAATTTAGATTTAAAAAAAAAAAATCTAATCGAATTTGGACTATTCTCTAGTCCATTTACACTAAAATAAACTCAAAATTCTAATTTGAAAATTCTAATTTTCAATTCAACCCTTGATAAACCCTTGTGGTATGCAGTGATCTCCTCAAATTACAGAAAGGCCGTCTCCCATAGACTCCATTTTATACAAATAATCCAATTTTTTTCTGAAAAATTTGTATGATCCGAATTTTTTTAAATCTTATCGAGTGCCTTCCCACACCAAATTTTCCAAGTTATTTTATTGATGAATAAGGTAAAATCATGGATGGGAGTTTGGTTCAATTTGTTTTAATAAAGTAATGAGAAAATTTCAAGTTTTAGCAAATATGCCTCTGTATGTGATCCTAACTAATATATAATTAATCCTTATTGGAAGCAGAACCAGCTAATTGGGTTTATCTAACATTTATATACTTTTCTAGCATCCAAATTAAGGAAAGATCCGTTATCTGGAAAGACCCAAGTCTGAAGCATTTTGTATAACAGGTCCCATACCGGTAATAGATGTACTGTTTAGATATACACATTTCAGCAGGTGATTTAAATCTGAAATAAACAAATGCTGTTTTCACTATGGCGCCAAGTTTGTTTCTTCAAATTGTATTTTGTGGCGCGAACATAATTTACCAAGAGTAAAAATCATAAAATCTAAGAAAACAGCAAGTACAGCAAGTAAAAGCTGGCTGGGTTCATGGAAGTTTCCTTTCTTTTCTTGCAAAGATCAGGCCTTCGCTTGTGGTTTTAGAGGTTTTTGTAGATGAATCCGTTCATTGAGTTTTCTGATATTTTCTGACACCTGTTTTCATTTGTATTTTTTGTATTTTGGGCTTTTAATAAATTGCATGGTATTCATGATTTTAGAGAAATAGACTTTAATAGCAGTTTTAAAAACCTCTTAAACCACTAAAATGAGAATGTTGATAACTCTGCCCCTAAGGGATAAGTACAAACTAACAATTCTTTATTTTATTTCTTAGGGCAGTTTTACAGCTGTACTGCTGTATAGATATGCTGTTACAGTAACCTGGTCGGTTTCTTTATGTATTATAAGAGCCTTCTTGAAGTTGTACAGGCTGCATGCATTCCACAGAATATTTAAGCTGAAAAGGCAACTCAGTCCTCACTTATAATGTTAAGAAACAACATTTTTGACCTTGTATATTTCTGCATTTTGTATGTAAAGTGATTTGTTCCATGGGATACCCCTGAGGAGAAGCAGAGGGGGTGAAAACTGCCAGCTGCACAACATGATGAGCTTTGTGATAGATGCCAGTGGAGACCGCTGAACAAAGCTTCTCCGAGAGGAAATAAAATCTTACAATAAACAGACAACTCTCTCAGTCAGTGTCACATCACAAGATTTGTTTTATTTGTAATTCCTTGTGTTATCTAGAGTAGGAAGTGAAATAGTTAGCTGCTTTCAAAGCAGAATCGAATGCACGTAGGTACTTGTGGGATAAAGACTTTGCATTTTTAGAAAATACCTAAAGGGATGTTGTATGTGACCATGGATCTCTTTTGATATGGAATTTCCCACTGGATTTGTATGTTTTGCTTAGTCTTAATGACTAATTAAAAGACCTAAATGAATGCATGCATGTTACTTTGTTGAAGAAATAAATGTATAAATTGAAATAAAAAATGAATAAATCATTAGAGAGATTATTATATGA
>CM044446.1:42278404-42289373 GCA_024363595.1 Xenopus borealis | reverse complement strand
AGTATGTATTTGTTTTTTGCACCAGACATTAAATAATATAACCAGTGCTTGAATTGGGTTGTAAAAGGTGGAGGGATGGAAATTTTTTCTAAGCCACGCCCACAATTATTGGCCACGCCCCTTTTAGTACACCCTTTTTAGATGGCATAGGGGCAAGTACATGCATAAATACCCCCAGAACGCACAAACAGATGGCACTTGGGCAAGTACATGCTTAAATACCAGCAGAACACACAAACAGATGGTACAGTGGCAAGTAATTGTATAAATACCCCCAGAACTCACAAGTACAAGGCTGCAGACTGCAAGAGATAGGGCTTTCCTTGCTTCCTTTCCTTTGCAATCTGTGCTGCTGGCCAATCAGATGCTCCCTGGCTGCTCTCTCTCTCCCTGTCACAGCTCAAGTAATACGATCCCGCAGCACTGTGACAAGGGAGGGGGGAGCGAGCAGCTAGGGAAGGAGGGAAAAGAACACGCTGCTGCACAGCCGAAGAAAAATCTTCAAGGGATCGCGAAACATAGCTCCGGTATTATGAATGGTTCCATCCCGCCCGACGGGATGGAAAACAGTAATTTAAAAAAAGTAGCGGGATCCCATCCCACCCCATCCCGCCCCAATTCAAGCACTGAATATAACATTATGGTCACTATTACCCAGGGGTTCAATGACTTGCACATTTGCTATAAGTTCTGGGTCATTTGAGATTGCTAGATCCAGAATAGCATTTTTTTCTGGTAAACTCCTCAACAACCTGTGCCATATAATTGTCATGCAACAAGTTTATAAACTTATTCCCATTAACTGATCTGGCAGTACTGTTGCTCCAGTCAATATCTGGGTAATTAAAATCCCCCATTATCAATACTTTACCCAAACCATCAGCTTTTTCTATTTGCATCAGGAGCTTAGCCTCCTCCTCCTCACTTACATTAGGGGGTCTATAGCATACCTCTACAATTAATTTGTTGGACTCTTTACAATTGGTGAAGAATTCTACCCATAAGACTTCTGCCCCTTCATTCTCTAAAATAACCTCCTCCTTTATATAAGCTTTTAAATCCTGCCTAACATACAGACATACCCCTCCTCCTTTTCTATTGCCTCTTTTCCTCCGAAACAAAGTATAGCCGCTGATATTAACTGCCCAGCCATGCAACTCATTCAGCCATGTTTCGGCCACACCAATCACATCATGTTTACCCTCCAGCACCTCCAGCTCTCCCATTTTAGCAGTCAGACTCCTTGCATTTGTAAACATACATTTAATACTAGTACTGTTGAACATATGACATGTGGTCCTCCTTGTCCTTAACAGTACCCCCAACCAAATCTCCTCCCCCATTTTCCCTTCCTTTGTCCACTATCTCATCTAACCTATCTTCCCCTGAACCTATTACTGCACCCCCCCCACGCCTAGTTTAAAATCTCCTCCAACTATCTAGCCATCTTCTCCCCCAAAACAGTGGCACCATCATTATTGAGGTGCAGCCCATCCCTAGGAAAGAGTCCAGTTCTCAAAAAACCGAAAACCCTCCTCCCTACACCAATTTCTCAGCCACGCATTAATCTCCCTAAGCTCCCTCTGCCTTCTTAGCATTGCTTGTGACACAGGTAATATCTCTGAGAAAATTACCTTTGAAATCCTCACCATCAACTGTACACCTAGTTTTTTAAAATCGTTCTTGAGGACTTCACCACCTCCTCTAACTTTGTCATCGGTACCTATGTGTACCAAGACTGCTGGGTCTTCCCCAGCCCCTCCCAATAATCTGTCCACTCGCTCCTCCACATGTCGAACCCTAGCACCAGGCAGGCAGCAGACTGTTCGGCATGTAGAGGCCTTATGGCAGATTACCCTATCCACCTTTCTAATAATTGAATCCCCTATAACTAGAACCTGCCTTTCCTTGCTTGCACTCCCCCCCCACTACCTGTATTAGAGCCACTGTCTCCCAGGGTGCTCTGAGAGTCAGCCTGCTCCATATATGCCACTTCAGAACTTTCCTCCCCAGCATCTTCAGCCAAAACTGCAAATTTGTTGTTTTGGACAAGTTGTGGACCAGCCCCACTACCCTTCTGCCCCCTACTTCCCCTCTTGACTGTCACAAACCTCCCTCTCTCATTAGCCTCCACTGCCTCTTCTCCTCCCCCCCACTCCACTAGCCCCTGCCAGTAGTTGCTCTTTGAGCCTCCTTTCCTCCCCCTAGTTTGCCGCTGCCCTCAGTGCTGCAAATTCACCCCTTAGAGTCTGCCGTTCAGATTCCAAGATGAAAACCCACCGACATCTTTCACATGTAAATACTTCATGGAACTGCTGCTCCAACACCACATACATGTGACAAGACACACACTGAGTGATCCCAGCAAACCCACTTGCAATCATATTTACACTGGGTACTTACAGTCTCCCAAATGCAATTCCTCACAAACGCCTTTTTGGTTTTAAACACCTTCAGGTTTTTAACGCTGCTTAACACTTAATTCACATGCAACATTTAGATCACATGCAGCACTCGCTAAGCAGCTCCCACACTCGCTTGCTGTATCAGAGATAAAGGATCAAACCTGAAGATGATAATAGCCTTCCCGACATTCAAGTTTTTTTTTGGAGGATATTTCGGTTCAGGTTTTGTTTGTATTCAATTCAAATACAAATAACGTTTTAGGGACCCATTTTAGATGTTATCATTTTTTTATGAATAAACTCCCATTCGAGTTGTGAGTATATTCCAATTTATTAGAGTAAAAAAAATTAGAAATTTTGACCTTTGATAAATAACCCCTTCCCAATAACTGTAACTCAAATAATTTCCTTGAAAGAACTTTAACCATTCAGGATATGAAGATTATCAACTTGACATATTCACAAGCTGCTGATGCTAATTGCAACCTGTGCATGGCTGATCCTGTTCCCCGAAGCTCCCATACTACTGTTTGTGGCCTTTGATCCTGTTAGTCATTAAATGCGGTCTGGTAACACTACTTACACCAGTGACAAGTTTTCTCACCATTAGTTCCTTCAGTTGGTTTTTCATGCAGGGATTCTTCTTTTCTTTCTTTCAAGATTTTTAAGGTCAAGTAGAGTTTAACAACTCTTGGCACGCTGAAAGTGCAGTAACAAATGACAAAAGAAAAGAGATCTTGATTTGCACATAATGCAATTTAAAACTGAATTGTTTTCAAAATAAATGGAATATGTTTTTATTTGGAAGAGCCAGACAATTACAGAGCACAAATGTATTATGTAAAAGTATCCACTGGACTATTTGCTGCTTAAGATATGCTCTAAATAGGCAGAACATGAAAAATATAAACACTTTTGGACAGCTTTGATGAAAGTTTTTAACACTTGGTATGAAAATCGTTATATATAGTCTTTTTTCACTGTTGACTATTACTTTTATTAATATTTCTATTACTAATCTGTTTAAACACTCAAAAAGAAAAGTATTACTATGAAATAATACACATAAAAAATATTTTGTTTCATAATTTACATAATGCTATATTTTTAAGAAATACATTTATATTTCTTAATGAAACTCATGTAAAGATAGACCAAGAATAATTCATCTATTGCTTACCTAAATCTGTTCAACTGCTGTTTATAGATTTCTCCTGTAATATTGTTCTTTTTTTCATAGTTTTTATTTGAAGGAGCGAGGACAAGGTAGGGGATAAAGGAAATAACAATTATGGTGCCAATTCATTAAATGGCCAATTTTCACTGCACTTTGCTCAACTTCGCCAGGTGTAAATATCTTACCACTCTCAACAGCCAAATGCTGGTGAAGTTTCGCTAGCGTTGATTCGTCAGTGCAAGATGAGTTATTTATGCTTTCAAAGAAGATAGAGACAAAAAAACTAAAAATAATTATTGAATTATACATTCACCTTTCAATAGCTGCATTAAAAAGTGAAAGATACTGTATAGTAGCTTTTTATATTTAGTTATTCAGTATGGGAAGCATATATTTTCATAATATTAGCACAAAACTGGTGACCATGAATTCTATCTCTAAATATCTATCTATCTATCTATCTATCTATCTATCTATCTTCTTATTGGGGTGCAGTTTTGTATTTTCTTGAGTTAAATACCAGTAATAGGGGGCCCCAAACCCTCCATTTGACTTTAAGACAAAAAATTGCAAACATTCACTGATATATCCACTGTAGTCCTCATGTGGTATATTCTGACTTTGAGCTGTGTGGTGCATATTTGTTACTAATTATTACTTGGATGATTCCCAGATATGGAATAAGTCAAGTGTAATGGAATGAATCACTCAAGCAACCATTAAGGCCAAATCAATACACATCAAAATCTTTATTTTTATGATTCTTCCTGGGCAGAAATTAGGTTGTGCTTTGAGAGCACATTTATGAAACCAGTAAGAAAATTGATTTTTTTAGGGGATTTCTTATTTGATTCTCTGGGTGCTTAATGGTGTTGAATTAACATCAGAGGTGCTGTTCTGTTATATTTTATCTTTTTCACTGCAACATGCTACACATCACAAAAGTATGTACTAGTATGTACTAGAACAGGATGCAGCAAGAAAATCAACTAACACAAGGCCCCGCCAGTGAAAGATTTTGGAAGCACTAGAAGCTAGCAGTCTGACTGCATGCTGCTTGCTTCAGATGTTTTTTCTGGGTCAGACAAGTTATCTACTGAGCAGATTTAAGTCCCAACTGACCACCTGCAATGTATATACTGTAGATTTTACAGTGTTCACACATGGGCTCACACACAAAATTATTTACTGCACTGCCTCTTCCCTCTGTCTGTACCATTAATGTGTTACAAATATTAAATACATTGTATGTAAAACAATATAAATAATAGAAAAATAAAACAAAAGTTCATATGTTCTTTCTAGCTGATTGGGAAAAGTAATAGTACGTCTATCTACTTACTGTATATCGACTTCCAATGCACTATTGTTTTTAACAAAAACATAATCTGTAGAATGTTACATCTCCACTAACAACTCCTTTTGATAATAGAAATACCGTGGAGAGTTTATAACAAGCACCCAGTACACTACTGATAAAACGGGGGATTCTAGCAATAAACCTCCCATAAGCACTGTAAATAGGGCTGCAGATTTTTCTTTTGCTTTGATTTCATTTGTAGCAAAACTGCCCATATGACATCTGCTTGTTTTAAACTTGTTTTATTCATAGTTATTTTCCATAGCATAAACTTTATACTTTTTATACATAGACTTATATGTTGTTAATTACTGTTGCTGAAAAAACTAAAAGGGGCTAGTAAAAAGAAATAGTTCATTTAAATTACAAGACACAAAAAAAATGTAATTAAACAAGGACTTAAAAAGCATCAGCAAACAATCAATGTGCAATTAAACAATGATGACATGATTAGCTGTGTCCTGGAGAGTAGCATAATGAGAGATCAGTTACTCAATCAATGTTTAAAGCTGAAATGAAAAACTGAAATTGCGAACCTTTCAACTTGAGCTGATTACATTGCTGTCAGTAGGGTCGGTCCCGTGGCTCCCCCTGATACTGTTTGTAAAATTGCTGGTGATTTTGGCAAAGATGAACTTTCCAGAACCAACAATATATGAATACAAACATTGTATCAATATATGTATTCCATATCTCAGTGATTGTAATGGTATTTACTTTCATGGGTTTGCTCTTATTCACTTGGTTTGTGTGCAATTTTGTTGTTTTTATCATAACACTTTTTTTTTCTCAACTACTATATAGAATATTGTGTAATGATTTCTTACGGTTGAGCTGTTTTTTTTTATCTTAGTCTTAGATCAGTACTGACCACATGGCCAATATGCCTCAACAACAGGAAGCTAACCAACCTGACATTTTTATACATATACATTTACAGTCTTCAGATACTAAACTTCTGTATGAAGATTATTACCTAGTGTATCATGGCAACCCTCTTGTCCACTGACTCACCGCAGCCTTAGGGCTGCACAAGCGTATATTGTTTTATTGCATATTATGTGGTGCGACAGACTTCAAATGCATTACAGAATTCAGTGCACATGGGTATAGGAAGCATGTTTAGAGTAAAACATGGAATTCATGTTTCTGCATTTGATTCACTCTGTATAGGCTTACCCATTTATATCTGGGGAAATGGCAGCACAGTGATTTATCATTTTAAAGGTAAAATGTTTTTGACTGCAATATTATCACAAAAGCTTTTCATATGTGCAGCACAGTAGCTGTAGTTTTCATCATATCCAGTTTATTTCAATGGTTATGTCTCTATCAGTTTGCATGGAGCTGAGCAGCGATCAAATCTATGCTGAGGTTCAGTTTGATGACTATACCATCCTATGCCTCTCCAACTAAACAGCAGAATCATCTGTTTTCATTGTGATCCTTATGGAACAATTTGTTTTTCTGTTTTTTACATTCTTTCGAGCTTCACTGTTAAGATGGCATTGTACCCTGTGTTAGTTGTTGTCTCAAGTTGCTGCTATGCTTATATTGTTACCCAGAGTTCTAAAAGTGTAATTTCTGATATAAGGGATAACAGGCTGTTCATGCTACACAGAACTTGCAGTTAGTGAGGGTATTGAGGCTTGTCTATAAGATGGTGATGATTTCCATTTTATTTAAGATTGCCAAAAATTGGGCAGATGTTTAGTGGGCAGGTTTAAGAATCCTGTTGGATCAAGGACCAAACTGTTTTGTTGATGTTGTCCTCAATTTGACTGCCTGCATTGCGATATGATTTTTGGACTCTAGAACAAAGATCAAAGAACAAAGATATCGGGGCAAGATCTTATATTTTGCCATGCACTTTGAATAAAACTGATTTAGAAAACTGAATACTTTGCTCTCCAGTGAACCTTCATTTTCTACATGTTACCTTCATTCTGGAAAAGGCAAAACCAGATCACTGTTGGATGGAGCAGCTCATGACTAATGTTATTGTTTGTAGCATCAAATATCTTGCTGTTTGGGACTTTATTGCCAAATAGCTATATCTTATTTTAATACTGCATATACTGTAGGAATCACTACAGTCACATGATTTTTTGGATTCGGATTCGGTTCAGCCAGGCACAAGGATTCGCCCGAATCTGAATCCTGCTGAAAATGGCCGAATCCTGGCCGAATACTGTACCGAATCCTGGATTCTGTGCATCCCTAATTTGTTTTCCTACCATTAGTTTATCACAGGTATAATCCCTCATTGCCTTATGTATACATCATGGGATTTTACCCATTGGCTTCAGCGTTGTTACACTGCAGACATTTGCATACAGAGTAACACATTGCTGCAGAATGAGTATCCTTCAGAAGTAATCTAATTTTAAAAGTAACATCTCCATAGATAATGAATAGGAGCAAGGCTGTATTGGATTAAATTTGTATATGCTATAGCACGCCGTAAATTACAACTGCAATATTCGCTAAATACAAAGTATAAATCAATTCAGCCTGGCATAATAGGTATTAGAATCATGTACTTAAATTGTGATTGCACTTCCTATTCAAACATGTAGCATATATCATTACACACTTTTCCAGCCAGTAATTACATTACCAGTTGCTTTATGGGAATGAGGGTACAGACAGCATAATTATGAAAATGTGATTTTCTAGGCTTTTTGCAAAGTGAGATTAACTGGACTAGTTATGTAGGAATTATACAGAGTGTTGTTATACAGATTGAGTTATATCTCTTATAGTTAAACTTGGCCTTTAACAGAGAGCACCATGATCTGGGTCATGGTTTGAATATGGTTTCCTATAAACGACAGCAGCAAACTATATAATGCAGTCTTTAGAGAAGCAGGACATTAATATTGATATAGTCTTTGCACACTTTATTCTGATTTGCTGGAGACTCTTCACTCTCACAACCAGTGACCACAAATCCTGTTCAAGTAAAGGTGGCCATACATGTAGAGATCCACTCATTTGGCAATGTCACCAATGAGCATATCTCTCCTCGATATGCCCACATTGAGGTCCTAGGGCCCAAAGATTGCATCCTAATTCAGTCAATACAGGTGGTCGGATCACAGAACCGCATCAACCAACAGATGCAGCCCCGATCTGATGGGATTTTTAATCCTTCCTAATCAACATCTGACCAACTGACCATCTGACCATCAGAGAGTCCCACATGTGCCAATGAGCTTTTATCAGCCCGTCTATGGGGGCCTTAATGAATTGCAAGGTCTGTGTGGGCTTTGGGCTCTCGTCCTTAAGACAGAAAGTATTTTGCACTAACTTATAAAATGTATATACATTATATGGAGCTGCGTGTGTAGCCTGTTTTATTTAGCCAGATTTTACTATTCTATGGCAGCTGAGTCAGAAGAGCAGAAAGTAAAGCTCTTGAATATCACAAAGGTGGACAGCGATTTAAGTGAGTGCTGATTTATCTCATAATGATGTTGGACATTTAATCAGTATACTCAGTAATACAGAGAGACTGCACATTGTCTTCTTGAGCAGTTCCACCTTGCATGCCCAATGGCCTTATTCTTTTCTATCAATCAATGTTGCATTAGAGATGTAAGTAAAACGAATTGAACAACATTTCAGGAAACTGCCTTTATAGTATTTAGTGAACAAAAAAATGTACTTTTAACTTATGCTACTATTCTGTAATATGAAGCTGATGAAATCCTGATGATTAAGGCTACTGTAAGATAACCTTGGAAGACATGCTCCTAATACAGGCAACTGAATCACAGAAATCAAAGGAAAGATGCAGGTGGATAGACTATATTGAGCTGTACCCTTGATGGCCTTATATATGCATGCAAAATATCATAGAAGCCAAGGGGTCAGACACAAATAAGAGGTTCTTCACAGTTCTTAGGTATGGCACTTATATAATGTCAGTTGGAATCTATATGGGGTACTGCATGAAGTGTAAATAATGTTGTATACTATTTAGGAACTGATAGAAATTAAAACAACATGGGCATATAATGCTGTAGTATCAATAAATTGTTTGTTTTACAAATAAATATTTTGGCATAGGAACAATATTTATTTTCCGATAGGTTTCTTTACCAGTGATGACCCATGATTTCAGTTATATGGCTGATGGCAAAAACATTTACATTCTTTGATGTTTTTGGCTCATTGCTAAAATAAAATGAAGCATGAAATTGTCACTTCCTATCATGGCGAGTTGGCATCATGGAATACCTGTTCAACCACTGGTAAAAACATGACCTGCATTATCTTAGAGACAGTTGTGCTATACTTGAGATGATTCCAATTCACCACAATGGGAGGTGATTGGAGACAATATCATGCATTTTGCCACCACCGTTTTTCCTAGAAAAAAATTAAGCTTCTAAAACCTGAAACTGGCAGAACATTATTGGCTCAGACCATATTGATTGATGAAAACCATGTTTTTGGTTTTTTGTTGTTTCTATTTTTTCTTGTTTAGAGAAAATTTGTTTCACTGTTTATTATAACAATAAATAGAGCTTGCCACCATTTTTAGACACGGTTCTGGTTTCTCAAGGAGCCTTCAAAGGCAATAATTGTTTTGGGAGATATTTGTTTCCAGTCATATTTCCTCTTTAGTGTTGAAATAGCAAAGCATATTACACGCTGTTCTTCATACAAAACAAATTTACAGATTTACTCACAAACCAAATAGACATCATTTTACTGTGATAAGTGGTCATTTACACGGTAGGGCTTGGCAAGAACTCAGTAGCTGTTAGTCAGTAAAGCCGCAGTATATCTGGGTTTCCAGATGTATTCACTGATATATTACTTTTCATCACAAAAGTTGATTTGAAGATATAAATATTATATTGCTTGACTACCCTGGAAGTGGGGCTAGCACAAATTGGATTATAGAAAAAAGATAAATGCTACATGTAAATATATACATTTTTTTAGATTTTATTTCGCTATGGATTCAGATTTGAAAGCAGGGATTATGAGCTTCTTATGGCTGGTTGAAAAAATATGAGCAGCTGACAGGTGAGGATAATGCTGTTAGCTCTGCCCCAACACAGAAAGCAATCTGTCTTTCAGCAACAGAGAAATAAACAGTATGAAATACAACTTTTATTTGCTAGCTGAGCCCTTGACGACTTTAAAGTGCATTGTATAACAAATATAGCAGCTTTACTGAACAAGTACAGGAATACAACTATTCCCCACATTGCAGATTTCAATTAGAAGGCGATGTAACACAGTAGGGGACGTTATTATTCCAAAGCCTTTTCTAAAGGGTTCAGAATTGACCCTTATGACTGCATTAAGTAGTGCTGATCTGCACTTTATTCTCAGTTTGGGAGCAATATCATACACAGACATTGTTTTAAAAAAAAAATCGAAGCCCATTTATTGGGTTCCCAAGTATCATTCGTTTATCAAGCTGTTGTTGAAGTAGCAACATACACTTCTGAGAATATGTTATTGTTCTAAAGGTGCTGAGCTTTCTAAACAACAAACAAGTAAAGCCCCCCCCCACACAATAATTAGAAGTATGGTATAATTCTATTTACTTCACGCCCATGGCCCGATAATACTAAACAACAGTACTATATTATCAAATGGAATTGGAAATATAAACAAGGTATATGAACCTGTGTTCAACATGAGTCTGAGAAATAGGTGTGCGGTTAAAATGCTCTCTATGCTCTATAGGTGGGTACTGGGTGAAGACAAGGGCACTCACACTGAACACAAATATATATCAGTCAGGACGGTGAGGTTGTGGAATGCACTGCCGGGTGATGTTGTGATGGCTCATTCTGTTGATGCTTTTAAGAGGGGTTTGGATGATTTTTTGGACAGACATAATATCAAAGGCTATTTTGATACTAAACTCTGCAGTTAGTATAGCTATGGGCATATATGGTTTGTGTTTGAGTGGAGATGTGTGTGTGTGTGTAAATACTGGGTTTTTAATTTGGAGGGGTTGAACTTGATGGACTCTGTCTTTTTCAACCCAATTTA
>CM044446.1:42229301-42258807 GCA_024363595.1 Xenopus borealis | reverse complement strand
ATTGAATGACACCCAACTGGTAGTAAATGCTTTCTAATAAGTCATTAGACTTATGTGAAGTAATCAGTGTTATAAGCTTTTGACATTTCCTGGGACTAAAACCTGTGGGAGAATATTGACTGTCCCTCAAAATTAGGAACTGTTGATAAATAAGGGTATAAGTGGTCATTGTTTTGTAGAAGGAAAAAAAACATAATGCTTTCTTTTGCTGCCCACCAAAAGTAATTGCTTTAAATACTGTAGTTGCTCTCTGTGTAGTTAATGAGTTGTCTGCAGCTGGGTGCACTGAAGCGCAGGCAAATCAATTGACAGGCCTGTGGTCATTCAGGAAATTACTGTTATAACCAGCATCATGTAGCTCTACATTAAAATAGAGCTGAAAGTTGGCAAACAGAACAGATCACTTATTACCTATTAAGAGATGGATTCTGAATTGCTGTAGCTACTCCCTGTTTTATGCAGTGTAAGGAAGATATCATGGGGATAGTCCAATAATATGTTGTGAAGATAGGTTGATATATTTAACACAAGACTAAACACAAAAGTATCAACTAGTAAAGGGAAAAGTTTCACCAATGATAAACTAAGGGGACGATTTACGAAATTCACATGAAATGATCGAAGTTCGATCGAATTCGATCAAATAACGATCGTACGAATTTTTCGTGAAATCGTATATGCAAATTTGGCCTCTTCGGTCATTGAATATCGAATAGATTGAATAGATCAAATGATCGGATATTCGATAATTCAAACATTCGATGATCGAAGGATTCAAAATTTTTGATTTATTCGACTGCCTACTTCGCCAGATTGAACCTACCGAATTGTAATAGAAGCCTATGGGAAGCTCCCTATAGGCTTCTGAGGCTAAGTTCTGCTCAAATACCATTCATACGATCGGATCGTTTTTTCTGAAATCGAACAATCGCTATCCAATCGTATGAATTCATCGAGAAATCGGATATGGAGCAAAATAATAGCCTATAACAATTCGATAAGCATTCAATGGTCGAATGCTTATTGAATTTCGAATTTGGTCGAATTTATTTTGGGGAATAATAGTAAATTTGCCCCTAAATGTATTAAAGACAGGCTAACATAGTGCAGAAAAAGCAATGCTTGTAAAATGTACTGTTGTGTCTAAAGCTACTTGGTCTGGAAGGTGTCTCAAAAATAATCATGACGCACAGGTCTGAATGAAATCTTCAAGGTTTATTGAGCGGAGTGCAGATGCAACGTTTCGGAGAACAAACTCCTTTGTCAAGCATCCTTTGCCATTGATCCAGGGTGTACGAGATCCTTCACCTATCTCTACATCAAAAATAATCATGGTCATTAACTGTATGTTGTTGCTACTTCACAATCTCATTGTTACCCTATAAATAGAACTGTTTTTTGAGTCACATCTACATAGCTAAATCAGCTGTTAATGTTAAAAAAGGTCAGCTGATAACCTATCTATACATATATATATATATCTAATATACATTTTTAGGGCTCATTACAAAAATCACTGGAAGAAAATTGCAAATCGTTTTTACCCACAGTACTGCTTATTAGAGGGTCTGATTATGGATCATCATAAATAGCATTCTTTTATGTGACTTACCAAAATACGTGCAACTAAGACATATTTTAACACAGCACAGTGTGCAAAGTGCAATTTAGCGCACCATTTACCCTGTTTTTAGACTGCCTTGCGTCTCTGGGCCCTGTACTTTACACTTGCAAATGAGCCAAGGCTAAACTGGAGCATGTAAAGGAGAAAGTACCACTGACATTTAAGTGCAGTGCTGAACTGGATCTCCGGGATACCAGGAAAACTCCTGGTGGGCCCGAGTGTCAGAGGGATCCTTTGCTTCTAACTATTTGGTATGTTTTAGTGTCATTTAGCAGTTCTGCATGGGAACAAAGTGTCTAAATATATAGAATTATAGATTATTGAATAATAAGAAAAGAGACTTGGAGAGTAGAGGTTGTGTGAGGAGTGGAAGAGACATATTTTAGAAAGTTGGCCCATGGTCTAAGGTTTTCTGGTGGGCACATGGCATCCCAGTCCGACAGTGTGTGTTTGCATTCTTTATAGAAATGATTGTAGCAGCAGAACCAACAAGAAAAAGGTATAGATGAATTCAAACACAGTGGCAAAAGTATTATTAGCTTTTATAGACTATACCTGTACATCCAGCCGCCTAATAAAGTCCATGTCAACACACTCTCTTTTATAGCAGAGAAGGAAAAATGTAATGGTTTCTGTGTCATTAAATAATTTCTTTATGTTTCCCAATAGGTACACGGCTAAACACTTGTTAATCTCACAGCTCTGACAAGCAAGGCCTGCAGAATTAGGCCAACCACTGCTACAAATAGCTAGTGCACATGAACCAGTAATCATTGCTTTCCAGTCTATTATTAGATTAACTTCAAAGGAATTGCTTTTTTTCCCCTCCTGTGAGTCGATGTATAAATGACATGTTTTACCTTCTAATAAATCTACCAGCAGAGTGGCTGCAACATGATGTTTGTACTCCCAATCCCATGACAGGTTATGTTAGATTGCCGCGGAAGTGTACAGCTGCAGCATGCCATTACTATTTAAAGGCACCATTGAACTTTAAAAGAAAATATTACTGGAGCACTGTAGTGATAAGTTTGAACTTTCCTTCTGTAGGCTTCTAATATATTAAAGGAGAAAAAAAGGCTAAAATTAAAGGGGATCTCCACACAAGCATAACTTAAGCTTTATTTTCCTGTTTTCAGCATAAACCTCCAGGGCTAAGTCTTGAACATGTTCAGTTTGCTCCTTGTTCCCTCTCCCCCTCCCTTTCCACCCCCTGCCTCCTCCCCTCCCTGCTATAATCTGAGCCCAGTGATGTCATAGCAAGCTAACATAGTAGCTGCTATCCTAAACAAACAGAGATAGTTTCTAGAGCTGTTTACTCAACTATGGTAAAGCATTTTATGGAATAAATATAGTGTTATAGCTTGCACTATTGTGGCTAATCTATTGCCAATAAACTGCTTTGGTAGCTTTCCTTCTCCTTTAAGAGTCTTTCCGAACAAAGAGGGGTTTGGCTATCTTAAGGGCTTAACATATACATGTTTGGTTGATTGCTGACCATACTGTATAATCACCTGTGTACATGTGGGTGACCACAGCCAAAAGTCTGAACTTGTCAATTAAAGGGCAGAAAGGAAAATCAGAGCAATTTACTGAATAAATATAAGGAATGGATAATTTAAAACAACAAGGATTACGGTGTTGATGTAACTCCGTAATGTAGAGGTAAATTAATAAAAATAGCAATATAGAGAGAACTTACAGTATGAGTAAGTGACCCATAAAGCAAAACATATCTTAGCCAATTTGTTATGTCCTAATAGAATAGTTTTCAAAAATTAAATGCAAGGATTTATTTATTGAAGGGGCTTACATAATTTCAAATTGTCATAATGACCAATTTTATTGCTGGGCTTACATCACATTCTGTTACATATTTATGAATGTTATTTATATGTGGCCATCATTAGGATATATTGGGGGAATATATTAAATAGTGTTATTATAAAAACAGGGGCAATGCAGCAAATACAGGTTTTATGTTATTTTCAGAGAACATATGGTTCTTGTCTAAATATTGCAGTGATAACATTAAAGGGATGCTGTCACAGGAAAACATGTTTTTTCCCCAAAATGCATCAGCTATTATTGCCACTCCAGCAGAAATCTGCACTGAAAAGAATAAATAGTTGTTCTAATATTTAATGTTGAAATCTGACATGGGGATAGACATATTGACAGTGTCCCAGGTGCCCTCAGTTATGTGAATTGTGCTCTAATAAACTTCAGTCATTCTGAATCATTCTGATATCGCTCCCATTCTCCACCCTCCCAGCAGCCCATCATCAGAGCAAAGAGACAATAACCAGATAACAGCTCCCTTACACAAGATAACAGCTCCCTGATAACAGCATTCAATAGTAAAAATCCAAGTCCCTCCGTGACGCCTTCAGTTATGTTGATTTGGAGAAACAGTACCTTAACTGAAAGCAGTTCCATTATGAAGTTCTGGCCCTTTTTGAAAGCACTTTCTGGAAGAAGTGATGTTATAATACACCAGGTATGGCATCATCATAGAAAGGAAGTGAATTTATGCCTGCTGATGTTATGTTGTTATGCCTGCTGACTCCCCCTCATGCATACATACAGTACTGCAGCCACAAATCCTACTCACAAAATATTAGCATTATTGTGTGTAACCCATGTACTCCTGACTTGGAGCAGGACTCTAGGTGACCGTGCAGAGGTTCCTAGGGGCTCTAGATAACCGCTGATAGTTTGCTGGTTAAGAAAATCTTTAAAAGGAATATCAAAGTTATCTTATAACTTTCACATCATATACAATGTATTGTATATGTTACTAAGGACATTTTTTGTGCAAACTCCCAGGTTAGGAGTTAGGAATGTACAGCCTCAGCAGCTGAATGTTCCATTCATTCAGGTTTCCTGAATTAGATTCTATCTTTTAGCCTCCTTAATAATATGTCATTCCTTTAATTGAAAAGAAATGTTACAACTATTGGACAAGAACACTGATCTTAGTGAAAGAGAACCTGCTCATCCTTCCCGCAGTGAATATATTTGCTTTCAACAACATTTCTGTTTAGCTTCTCAGATATTTTCTCTGCCCCAAAGGAACTGAAGATTTATTTTCATTTTCCCCCTGTAACACAGATGTAGCCTCACAGCATGTGGAATAAATCTAATCTACACCTGTACTTTAACATATTCCATATGCTTTTAATGCATTAACTAGTACCAAAGCAGCTTTCTAATGACTTCAAAGCATATCCAAATTACATTCAGGTTGGAACTATTTTATTATTTGCAGTGTTTAAATGTTGTCTGATTTGAATGCAATAACAAATGAGTTCATTGCAATACCATATGTTACAGACATGCAGGAGAACCCACATTTGTTTTGGTGATTAGGTAACAATTCTACAATTTTGCAATGCAAATTATCTTTGTTTTTGATGCTGAGAAACTGTAGTGTTAGACCTATGAGTGCCACTAGACTTGTTTGCATTATTCTTCTATTTAATATTCCTTTATGCTCAATGGTGAGGACAGAAACGGTCTTCTTCTATGTCCTGACTCTACTCTGTAATCTGACAAACTAGTTTGAATATCTGCAAATGGTGTCATGCTAAGAAATTGCAAAAGGTGCTTCTATTACAGTGTAACTATGAAAGTGGGAATACAAACAAACTGCATGACAGGGGAAAGTCAAGTCTTGGACGCTTTTCCCCCTAAACCATCACCCCCCATTTTACTAAATGCACAGCCAAACATTTTTTAGAGGGTTGAAAAGGCGGCAGTCAAGTTTTATTAAACGTAAATTAAAAATCATATAGCTTTCCATATTCAAAAATATATCATTACAAACTTTGTTTAAAAATCCTAAGGCTAGTCCCTTTGATTTTGTTCCTCCCCTTTTAACACTGGCTAGTCTCCACAACCCCTATCCTCAGACCTAGCCAACCGCCATCATGACTCCAATCTGTTGACTCCATGCCACTACCTTCTTAACCACAGTAGCTGCGATTATCGGCTGCTCACCTAACAAAAGGGAAAGGGGGCAGGGCTGAAAAGGTAACAGGGTGCCAATCCCCTTTTGCTTTTAATCCCCTCCTGTGCCTTCTAGCCAATCCTCTGCCAGAGTGCAATGCACACAACCTCCAACCTCTCGGCCCACTTCCCTAGCCCTGTCATGTCCCTGTCCCTCCATTTCAATGTGGTCCTTAAGGGCATTCTTTAAGGAGCACTTGCTTGATTTCTGAAATTATTTACATAAAGATTCTTGAGTCTCAGGGTGAAAATGTAGTAGGGTTCCAGTGGATCAGTCTCAGTTGGTCTTTATTTCTGGTATGTTGTAAAAAATTCAGAAGACTCTGAATAATCATATACTGTTTCCAAGTATGCCATTTTGCATTCTGGAATAACATGAAATTCATTCAGCATCACAACATCTCTTGGGTGACATATCATTATTCATTCAGAATCATAACATCGCATGGGTGTAATTTCATTGTTAATTATAATTGCCCTTCAAAACTTCAGTCTAACTAAACTGTATCATTAATGTTAATAAATATTGGTAAAATGACAGCCAGCTGAACATCACTTTTTAAAATGGGAATTATTTACCAGACAAAATCAGAGATGAGAGAACTGAGATTATAAAGACATACACATATACTGGGAAATTGTATAATACTATATAACACTTTATAAGTTACAAAGTTTGTCAACACCCATGAATTACTTTCAGAGCCAAAATTGTGCCATTCAGTATATTAAATAGACTTTTGCTAGAGATTGTGTATTACAGCAACCCAAACTTTGAAAGTCTAGACCAATAAAAAATAAAGCAGACAGAACAACAGAGGAAGATGTATTCCTGAGTAAATGTGATAGCAGCAGAGATAGTCATAGGCTCCATAGTGGAACAGATAATGAGACTACAAGTGCTGCAAATTATTTTGAGACTGGAAAAGATCTTGCTTTGGTTGAAATTCAACCAAACCTTTCATCATGTTGTTTAGGTACTAAATCTTACAGTTCTACGACCAAACTTTAAATTTTAGCACTTGCACCATGCTCCTTTGAATATAAAACAAAGCTCATAAAACATACAAAACTTGTATTTAAATCCTGATATTTAATGCTTCCCTAATAGTAGGTGTAATTTGTGCAAAATGTTGGATCTTTTTGAGTTTATATTGGTAAATGAGGCCTATTGTTGCTTACATAAACATTTATAATCTACAAAATAGAATTTTACATCTATTATTTTTAAAATGGCTTTATATGAAACTGGCTAAAAAATCTGAGCTTATTTTTGAAAGAATGGCTTTATATTACTTCTGTTTTGGTGTTCTTCTTTTTGCTTGAATAATAAAACCATAAATTTGAAAGTAGAAATAATTGAAAGAGCTTTAATTGAATGTTTTTATGTTTTGTTTGTTATTTAAAATTGCCAATGTCCCCCCAAAGTGTCTAAACACTGTTCTTAGCAGTGACTCTGACATTAATTAACATCATTTTATATATACATATTAAATATTCTATCATATCTTCATTTCCTTGGCTTCCTGATATCTTAAAGGTATTAATTCTGGTGTTCATGAAGATATAACTCGGTTTTTTAGTTCCAGAATGCATTGTGTAATTTTTGTGTAAAGAAGCAGGGCTGCCATTTTGCATATTATATACCCTGTTCCACCAATGCAAACACATCCAGAATAGTGATTCTAGTGATGGGAATGCTTCACATTTGCATGGCATGCAACTTCTGCTTTGTAGGCAGTGGAAATCAGAGGTTATCCCTTACCAAAAATGTTACAGGAAGTAGAAAAACAACATCTCCACTATTTCTTAAAAACATAGTAAATCATGCAATATATGTATTTCATTCAACAACTTATCTGTTCACACTGACAACATTTGTTGATCCGCGTTCATAAAATAGGTTTTAGCAGTGAGACTTTATTGGACTTACAGATATCATTAGATAGATGCCAAATCAGATATAAAGCTTGAAGGAATATTCTTCCTTTTGAGGTGTGTATACATTTTGCAGTCCAAGTTTTTAAACATGGAAGTTATGGATCGTAGCATATTTTTATGCTTCCAAAAAAAGCAACTTTGTCCAGTATTGGGGTTATGTTTCTTATGTGACTTCAGCATTTACTTTTGCTTCAACCCCACCATAAACAAAAAAGCAGAAAGTGGAGCCCAGGGTTTCCCTGCTATTATTAATTTTTGGTTCATTTATACAGTATATCACAGGTAAGTTAAGAGGAATCCTATTTGTTGATTCCAAATTTAATTGGTATGATTTTAAGCTGTCAGTTCCTGAATAAGAAAGATCATAGAGTAGATCAATAGACTGGGATATATTGTGTAATACAACTGTATAATCATTATTCTACAGCCAGATGTTCACCATACATTTATGGTAGGGAAAGAACCACAGCAATCTTTAATGGAACACAAATGATTTCCCTCTTACGTGTTTTCTTTTCATAACCTAAAATGGTGCCTTAGGCTTAGTATTATACACTGCCTGCTTAAGAACTGGAAAATTTAATATATTTAAATCAAGTTGGCTGGGCTACTTTGGGTCTTTGAGCCATTAGCTTTTACAAGCAAAAGAATAAAAAAAATTGCAAGCCTTGCTTCATGCATATTACACAGGACAAATGGGTTTTGGTTTTATTTCTTTGATATTTCTTGCCACCCTTTATTCCATTTTTGCTGGCAATAACAGGCTTGTCATATTAAATGGAAAGAATTGTTAAAAATGATGCTTCCTTCCTCTCAATTATTCTGCATTCTTCCAGAAACTGGCACTGGTAAATGAAAGGATCCTGTCAAGAGTATATTGACACAGATTTTGTGTTTGCTATCAGTTCTAAATGCTGGGATTACCTGACTGATTGTTTTTTCTAAAAAGCCATAATGTAATCTCCAACCTAATACTTCAACAGCCATTCACTAATTAAAACCGCAATTATATTTTTGCTCAAACAAAACGACTTAATAAACATTATCGCAAACTGTTTACCCTTCCCAAAAACAATTTATGCACACTAATACCATTTCCCATTAAAACTGCAGCCAGGTAAATTAAAAACTCTTGAAATAGTAAGTAAGTGGGAAATTAATTCAACAGTTTAATCTAGAGCTAATAACAGTTGCAAGCTCAAAAAAAGATTGCTACAGTGGGGAGTTAATTAACAGCTTATTCCCTATTTGATAAAAGTAATCCACTCTAATTCCAGTTTAATTTTACCTCAGTGTAATATAAAACCACAAGCTGCTTCTGGTGCTGGTAATTTTAGGCTTGTCCTGTGGCCCCACCAACCATAAATGTCAGCAGTGCCATAATAATACAGCTTGTATGGTATGTTACAGGTTTATACTTTAATATGAAGTATTTAATCACATTGCTTCAATTCAAAGGTGTAAAATTCCCAAACTTCCAGGTGTTGAAAGTTATAATTGTATGGGGCTGATTTAGTTAACAATAGCTAGAGTTACTCAGATTTGACTTACCTGCCTTTCAACGGATATGTAAACTTTTTTATGATTGTCTAATGCGAAGAAAAGAGATGCTCTTTTTTTTTATTTGCTTTCTTTAGCAGTAGGCTTACTAAATTATTGCAGATTCACTTCTCAATCTTTTTTCCAACCATAAAGCCCTTTGTATATCCCCCATTTCAGTACAGGTAAGGGACATTAAGTCTACTAGAAAATCATGTTATGTAAACATTAAATAAACCCAATAGACTGGTCTAACTTACAATACGCATTAATTATATCTTAGTCTGGATCAAGTATAAGTTAATGTTTTATTACAGAGAAAAGGGAAATTATTTTTTAAAATGTGGATTATTTGGATAAAATGGAATCTATGGGAGACAGACTTTCAGTAACTTCGAGCTTTCTTGATAACAGGTTTCCAGATAACGGACAATTGTACAAAGTTGAGCAACGCCTTTAAAAGCTATGTTCGCTTTTCCAACTTGAATTGAGTTGGATTTGAAAATATCTTTAGTATGGAAAATATATTCAGGCTTTTAGGAGACCCAGAAACCTTTTTTATGTCCCATTTAAGGTTAGT
Source organism: Xenopus borealis (assembly GCA_024363595.1). Classification (NCBI taxonomy): domain Eukaryota; kingdom Metazoa; phylum Chordata; class Amphibia; order Anura; family Pipidae; genus Xenopus; species Xenopus borealis. Next base: position 42,249,112 of record CM044446.1, on the reverse strand, counting down.
TATTTAAAAATGAAGAATGAAAATATCCTGTACTTCCCAAAATCTGCTTGACTAATGAGGTTGAACTATGAAAATACAGTAGATATCTTTCAAAAGTGTATTTTTATTCTTTATTGCCTGTATAAACATCAGAAGACATTTGACAATGATGGTTTGCCATTGCCTTCACAGCCATTGCAACCTTATTTTTAGATATTTTTATCTAGGTCCCTGAAGGTTCAGCTGTAAACCTTAGTTCAGAACTGGATCAGTTTATAGTGTAAGGCTTGAGCAGAAAGTTGCTTAATACATTTATTTACTCTACAGCGGCATTCATCTGCTTTTATCTGAAAACTGTTAGAAGTCGATGCAATATGATTTTCAGACAGAAAGTCAGAGATCACTTAGTTGAAATACCACTTTATGTAATCAGGAGGTGTGATAATGAATTTCTATACTTGAATAGATGTTTCCTTTACCACAGAAGAAGAAAGAAAACCATTAATGGCCTTAAACTCCCTGCTAACTAATGAATGTTTGGGACTGAATGCTTCTATTTAATACCTTTCAAGCTACACAGAAAGGCATCTGCAATTTTCTCATGAAACTTTTTTTTGTGTCAATAACATGAAAAAAGAAGACACAAAGTCAATTGAGGGGTATTTATAGTCTAATGAAGCTAGCATTTTAAAAACCAAATCACTTTAATTGCTCTGTGCTAGCCAATGGTTCATTTGCATAACTGTTTAAAGTCTTAGCTCAATTTCTTATCGCTGCCTTGCAAACATTAGGATTCATTTATTGGAAATCCAGACCCGGATCTCACAATGTCTGAACAAACAGAAAAAGTGTTTGTATGGTGTCAGGAATTCTAGCAAATATTTAAGGGGCAGAAAAATATACAAATAGGATGGTTGTGGGTGTGCAAAATGCACCATAGTTTGAAAAGCACCTTTATATGAAGGTACGGCCATACATTCAATGTCTTTTGAAAGATTAAGCAGGCGATTTTTAAAGGGACAGCAAAAAAGGTCACACTGCTCTTTAATATTTGTGCAGAATGTCTGTACTCCATCAAATGCTCACTTGTCCATTTTAGAGAAAAAAAGCATTATATTTCCCCAAGAACAAAACAACCATTGATTTTTATAAAACTTCAAATGGGTCCATCCAAATGTTTGTTTTAATGCTCATTTTTATTAAACTAGAAATCATTATTAAGGCAAGACATTTAAGATGTGTAATGCAACTTTAATATTGTTATTAGATAGTAATGCCACAGGATCATGCTCTGAAGTTGAAATAGTTCTCATTTACTTTTCCCTGTAATGAATACTTATGTGTCATTGGGCCAGCAGACATATTTTGCTTTCTGTTCTGTATCTCAGCATTGGGTTATTTGGAGCAAGATATAAGCATTTTTAAGTGAATCTAGTTGATATTTTACGCCAGATAAACATGGTCCCAGGAAGCATTGCTTGTTCCTCTGAATTGGGAAGGATACTGTCAAACTGGGAGATTAGTATCTGCTATGTGTAGCTGTATAGAAATAGATTGAATTGTTTCTAATTGGGCTGCTTGGATAGACTTACTGCATATTATGTAACTATATATATATATAGCTATCAAACCTTAGCAATTACTTATCTCTAAGGGGAATATTAATTAAGGGAAAATTCGAATTCGAATTTTCAAATTTGTTTTTTGGTCAAAACTCTCAAATTGGAATTGTGAATTATCCAAACTAAATTTGAGTTTTGATTCGAACTCAAATTTGAGAAATATTTTGAGATTTATTATACTTTGGCCATTTACGACCTTGAATTTGACTATTCACCACTAAACCTGCCAAAGTGCTGTATAAGTCAATGAGAGAGGTCAAGGGATCTATTTTGTGATGTTTGCAGCCTTCCTGACATTCAATTTTTTTCGGATATAAAACCTGCATTGAGTTTTTGTAATCTGAATCAAATTCGATTCAATTTGTTCAAGCTGAGAAAATTTGATTTGATTAATACATTTTGATTGGTCAAATTTCAAATATATGGGCATTTATGGGAGTTTTAAAAAAACTCATTCAAATTCAACCCTTGATAAATGTGCCTCCGCGTGTTTTTTAGCCATAAAGCTAGAGCCATATATTTGGGTATTCCAACTTATTGTCCCTAGTTATCAGTTATTTGTTTCATGTGGCACTCAGAATTTTACTTAATTTGGACACCACGGTGCAGATTTACTAAATTCACATGAATAATTCGAAGGTAGATCGAATTTCAAAAAGATTTGAATTCGAATCTTCAAATATGCAAATTCGACCATCGAATATTCGAATTCGAATAATTCGAATATTCGACTATTCGATGGTCGAAGTACTCCCCCTTTAAATTTTTATTCGACCACCTAGTTCGCCAGATCAAAGCTACCGAATTGGGAATCATTATTTTTGATCGAATAAAAAAATTTGATTGATCAAACAAAACGTTCTAATCGATCGATTCGAACGATTAATCTATCGACCAAATTTTTCCTATTCAATCGATAAAATCCTTCGAATTCAATATTCAGATTCGAAAGATTTTACTTCACCTACTAATTTTTTTCAATTCAAAATTCGACCAATGATAAATCTGCCCCCACATGTCTATATGATACTGTACTAGAAATTCTAGGCCTCTAATAAACCATTCCAGTGCCAATGGCTTTATAGAGTCCAATGTATTAGTATTGTTGTGAAAAGAAGATGAATAACAGGATCACTTTTATTCCATTTTGACAGTTTGTTATCTCAGCCTAAAAAAGATTTGCCTTGTTCCGGAGCACTTAATATGATGAATCAAATTAAACAAAGTACCAATGTCAAAACGAATGCAAGATGAGGAAAAAAATGCATGTCTGACCATTCGTTATTTAGCCAAGTATTACAAGCGTTTTATACCATTACTTAAATATAACTTGTGTGCTTGCCAAATGCATTTTGAAAGTATTGTGACTGCATTTAGGTCATGCTGCAGTCTAATGCTGGGAATAGGCTTCTTAATTTATTATGTGTCTAACAGAAAGTATATGAATGTATATATGCGTATATCTATTTATAAAGGTATGGCACCTGTTATCCACAATGCTGGGGACCTAGGATAAGGAATCTTTCAATCAATGAATCACCATACACTGTCTAATAAAAAAGTTAAACATTATGGGGCAGATTTACTATCGATTTTTTAAAGTGTTTTTTTGTTCGAAAATGGACCTATTACGATCGAATCATTCAATCGACCTATTACGATCGATCATTCGTAACATTCAAATGCATTGTTTGATTCAAACGATTTTGGCCAAAAAAATTTCAAAAATTTCCAAAAACACTCCTTAAAGGTTCCAGGAGGTCCCCCATAGGCTAAAATAGTAATTTGTCAGGTTTAAGGTGGAAAAGGGTAATTTTGGCCTATTCCATAATTCTTTTTTTTCAATTTGGATCGAATTTTGGCCTATTTGATAGTCGAAGTACCCAAAAATTATTTGGAAATTCAATTTTTTTCAATTTGAATTTTCATTTCGACCGTTAGTAAATCTGTCCCTCAATAAACCCAATAAGATTGTTTTGCCACCAATGTTGGGATCAAGTACACTGTAGTGTTTTATTGCAGTGAAAAGAGAAATTGCACATTTGTGTATCACAACCTGCCAATGGTCCAGTGTCATGGTAGTAATGATCACTTTAAAATCAGTGAAACCAAAACAGTTACAAGCTCCACTCTACTGCTTTGGTCATCCCTAAGTGGACCAGCCATGCAAACCTACACTTTAAAATTGTATACTGCTTGTATTATTTAAGTTTTCCTTCCATATTATGTACCTTGTACTAAAAGTATGGGGGCTACTTTGGGATGAAGAAATGCCTATATTACTTTTATAATATGAACCATATTGAATAAATGTTCCATGGACACCATGGTGCACCAGTCCATGGACCAGGAAGTAAATGCTGTTACTGTTGGGACCTTAGCTGTTAATACCATAGTTGAGGCAAGCGATTTGGCAGTTTTACAGTAAGTATCAAGTAGGATTTAATTGAATATATTTATTACACAATATTTGCCACATAGGGATAAAAATGGCATACATATATATGCCACACTTTGATCTTTGCTTTATGCTTTGATTTCAGGTAGAACAGTGGTAGTCAAAACACAACCTTCCCCTCTACCCACTAAAACTGAAAAGAACTGGAAACACTCACATGGATGGTGATAGACACGGCTAGGGAACATTTGCTTTAAGCTGCCCTGCCTTGAAAGGAAAATATTGTTTGCTACATTTTTTATGTTTTGCCCTAAAAAAACAAACAAACAAATAAAGTAGAACATTAAATATACACAGAATAAACAATTAATACAATTATAATTATTATTATAATTGATTATTGATTATTAAAGCACTATATTTCTTACATCAGAATAAGTATCTGTCTGTATTAGTATACCTAGCTGTAGTCAGGATAAAGTTTTATGCTAAAGTAAAATCTAATCAAAGTGTGTTTACGCAGAAAAGTGTTGCTGCCAGATGGCATGATCCCTTGATGCCCCCAACAGCATATAATATAAGAGCACATGTATTAATAATTTAATGATGATGCTATAAATCTATCTGTAGACCAATCTAGCAGATGATGCAGAACCTTATATTTCCATAATGGAGATTAAACTTCTAAAATGCTAGTGATTGTTATACTTTATGGTCCTCAAGTGTTTTGATCAAAAACACAGATTGCAAGAAGTATTCTGGCTTGATGTGAGCTGAAAAGTCTGACATGCAGGCTCTTTGACTTGTTAATGCATTTATATAGGGCTTTGTGCCTAAACTTATATACTTTAGTTAAATACTGTTCTTCTATATGGGCCCTTGGGGATGACATATCACATGAGTGTGGTCCTGCTTGTCAGGCTTTACTGTGCTGCTTCAAGTGAGTAACAACTGCTACTACAAAAATAAATGTCATTTATAAACAAAGCCATTAAAAAATCTGAAAAAGTTAGGAAACACTGTACTTGGTAGTGCACAGAGCATTTGAGTCCAGCCCCAAAATGGGAAATTTCTCCAACAAATTGCTGACTTGAAAGCACCCCTTGTGCCATAGACTTAATATTAAGTTATACAGGTATGGGTATTTCCAGAAAGCTCTGAATTACAAAATCTCCCAAAGAATCCATTGTAATGAATTATTCCAAATTTTTGAAAATGATTTTCTTTTTCTCTGTAATAATATAGTACTTGATGCCAACTAAGATATAATTAATCTCTATTGGAAACAAACCAGCTTATTAGGTTTATTTAATATTTACATGATTTTATAGTAGACTTAAGGTATGAAGATCCACATTACAGAAATACTCCATATCCGGAAAACCCCAGGTCCCAAGCATTCTGTATAACAAGTTCCATACCTGTACAACTAAAACCATTAATTAGAGCAGAATGCATTGTTGTGTTTTTGTCTCTTCAATTAGTGTGGGGCTTGGCTTCTCTGAAAAGGAGGATATCTATGTTGTCTACAGCTTTATAAATCATTTTAAAGATGATACAGTATATAATAGCAATGGATATGTTAGGACCCCATTTTAAATGAAGGTGCATGAAGATTTCCTGTATTCACTGTACCTGAGCTATAAATGTATCACATTAAAATATTTTTATGTGGACAATTCATTTGTTCATGATTGTATGGTCTTTGAATAGTGATGGGCGAAATGGCCGCGTTTCGCGAATCTGCGAGAAATTCGCGAATTTTTCGCCGATTCGCGAAACGCGTCGCGTGGTTTTTGACGCGCGTCGCGTCATTTCCGACGCGTCGCGTAATTTTCGGCGCGCCGCGTCAAAAACGACGCGCGACTCGTTTTTGCGCTGCAAATTTTTTTTGGCGAATTTTATTGCCAGTTTCGCGAATTTATTCGCCAGCGGTGAGCCCCTGGCGAATAAATTCGCCCATCACTATTTTTGAATCCCACTTATTAAAAATTACTACACAAGGGAACCCAAGGTTTTTTTTTCTACAAGTGGTATTCATAGGTTACAATAAAGTACTCAAACACAACCAGATACTGTATGAAGACCAGAACATGTCCCATTCTGCATTTTATGTAATATAGAACTAAACTCCTGGGTCCTTGGAACATCATTTTACATAATCAAGTATTACATCTGCAGTTACAATCCATCCTAATTTCTATAAATATTTGTCTTGTATCTCTCTTATATTTCTTGAATTATGGAAACAATACAATTTCACTACATACGTCTCCATCCCATGTTCATTACATAGCAAGGGGTTTAACTGGGAAAACTGTTAGTAGAGGAGTTTAGGAGTTAGTTATTTTTTTAATATATTTCTTTTGTTCAGAAACTAGACTGACAATCCCAGTTTAGAGTGTCCTGTATCCAAAGTAGGACCAGATTCAGTGCAGTGGGAGCAATTTAAATGAATACATGAGACATTAAAGGCCTATTTATTAAAGGTCAAAATTTTAGGGCTTTTAGAAGTTTTTGAAACTGCAAATAAACTTTATTTGTCTAAAACCATAATGTCATCAAAAGATCAGAATATAAAAAGGATGAATGAAAAAATTCTGAACAAAAATTTGTTTTTTCGGATAATTACTAGTGAAAAAAATCTGAAAACCTCTAAAAGTCCAAATTGATTAAAAATAGTCCAGTAGGGTCAGCGCAGCTTCCATTGACGTCTGTGGGACATTGACAGCTTTTATTGTTTTTATTAGAGTTTTTTGTGGTTTTTACACTTAAAAAATTAAGCTTTTTTAGCATTCTAAAGAAATATAGAAAAAAACATGAAAAAAAAATGAAATGTTAGTAAACGGTCCCCTAAAACTCCATAGAGGGAAAATCTAGAATTGAATTAGGAATGGAATATTTTGTGATTCTCCATCTCTGTTATTGTGTGAGGATACTACTGTGGGTTGAGCATACTGCACTTACTTGATTCCCAATAGATATCATGGCTTGTTTGTTTACAGTCAAAAACTGAGGGATTTCAACTTCTATGTAACAAATCAAGCAACCATACAAATAAAAGATTGATTATTGTAACAGCCCTGTATTTCAGAAACAATTCAAAATAACTGCCTGTGGTTTTCATTTCGTTAACATTCTTTTATTTTTTACATTCTATTTAACTTTAGTGCCACTTTCTCCATTAATTTCTGCAGACTTGCAGCATTATAAATTATGACACAGAAATATATGTGCAGACATAAGACGGAAACAAAGCTTGTTCATTTTCAGCCAACGATAGGGTATATTTCCTTTTGATCTATGGCAGAGTTCCATTTATTAATAGGCAAACACCCATAAATAAAGACACATTTGTCTGCCAGTTTAGATGTAAAAAGATTATTAAAGTACTAGAGAGTTTGTATTTATTATATGCTATGAAAGAAAATGCTTTAAGGTGCAATTTTACCACTTTGGGACTGATTTGCATTTTAAATATAAATTACGTGCATTCAAATATAGAATGGATAAAAAGAAGATTAAGATGTGAGGGTTTCAAATTTCAACATCTCTTTTTTTGCATGTTACTGTCCAATATTTTCTGTGGCTACTTTTTTTTAATTTACATCTCAGAGTACAGTGATCCATGGACTTTCCCAAGATCAAGGCCCACAATGCATCACAAATTAAAAAAACAGGAATTCCAGTTCAGAAGCATGGCAGAAAAGAGACATAATTCTTCTGTCAGTGACTTAGCCTTTAATTAATCATTGTCTTGTGCTTTACTGTATATTTTATTGAATGCAAACAATAATTATAGTCACTGCCAGCCATTAATATATATGTTTCTAGGCTCAATTGTAGGTTAGTAAATTATACCCTAAATGTAAAAACTCAAAATAAATATTATAAGGATTATGTAGTAACATTGGCAAATGTTCAGCAACCCATTACAAAAAATTAATAATTAATATTTAGGGGCAGATTTACTAATGGTCGAGGGGTTTTAACGCAATTCGATTTTTCGAAAGATCGAATATGAAAAATTCAATTGATCGATAAAATCGTTCGAATCGATCGATTGGAACTACAGATGCAGTCACTTGGATTTGTGTGTTAAATGCGTTGTGACTTAACTCATCTATCCCATTTATCCCACTTAGCACAGAATATTGTGTCACAGCATCCCATCCAATTAAAGAGTTCACCATTGAAAACAATGGTGCTTTGGTATGCTAATGAAAAGGTTAAATGCATTAAATGAGTTCAGATAACTTTGGATAACACAGTTTCTTCAATTAGCCCTGAGTCACGACGCATTTAACTTACAAATCCAAGTGACTGCATCTGTATTTTAAGCATTCAAACTAATTTTTTTTATTCGATCAAAAAAACTTGTAAAAATCCTATGGGAGCTTCCTATAGGGATATTTAGAAATTCGGCAGGTTTAGTCTGCCTAATTGTTATATCAAATTTTTTTTTTAAATTTGGCAATTCAAATGGAATTTTGATTTTAATTTTCACTTCAAATCACTTCGAACCTTAGTAAATCTGCCCCTTACTGTTGGTTCATTTACAGATGGATTGTACATTTGACACAGAATAACTTCTCATCTCTCCCATTTATCCCACTTAGCACATAATATTGTGTCACAGCATCCCATCCAATTAAAGAGTTCACCATTGAAAATAATGGTGCTTTGGTATGCTAATGAAAAGGTTAAATGCATTAAATGAGTTAAGATGACTTTGGATAACACAGTTTCTTCAATTAGCCCTGAGTCACGACGCATTTAACTCACAAATCCCAGTGGCTGCATCTGTACTTGTGCAAACAAGCCAATCAACAGGCAGCATTTACCAGTCACTAGTGATGGGCAAATTTATTCTCCAGGAGCAAATTAACAGTGAATTCCTGCGTTTCACCACTGGCGAATAAATTTGTGAAACTATTGTGAAAATTTGGAATGTGCGCCAGCGTCTAAAACCAGACGCCAATGTCATTTTGTGAATTTGTCACCGTTTCGGCGAAACAGGACAAATTTGCCTATCACTACTGGTCACTTGTTTACTAGTAGACCTGGACAAATTTTTCACTTTTTTAAAAAGTTGTTTTGTACTGATATAGACAAATTTGTAACCAATCCAATAACCCAAAGTTTACAATGATAATTTGAAACTGAAATTACATGTCAATTCTACATGCCTTCAAGCTTTGTGATCCTCTTGTTTGGTCCAAAGGCAAAACAGTGATCCCTAGTGATTAGTGCAGTATACACTGTATGTGGCAATTTTTTTTACATATTTGCTTGTTCCCTCTCTCACCAAAAGATCTATTTGCAGAGATACTGTTATATCTGAAAGTAGGTAAACATTTACAACATGGATTTACCCTTATAAATTCCATCTTAATTCAACACAACCTTTAAAGACTATCTGAAACATTTTGCTTTTCAAATGAAATTATTTACAAATTAGAGCTGCATAAACCGTCATACGAATGCATGCTAAATCCATCACAATTTAGACCATTTGCCCACTATTTGTATAGATTACTTAATTTGCATGTGCAAGCAACTGAATCCATTTAATTTCCTGTAATCCTGCTAAATCAGAAGTACGCACAAACATGCCATATTTAATAATTACATCTAGAGCTTTAGTCAACCAGTTTTCACATATTGACTAACAAGCTGCCAAATGTAGCAGCCACCCTCTTAAACAAAACGTTTGTGTTAATCCCTTAAACTCCAGGTGTATTTTAGGTGATAATTCTACAGAAAAAAGGCTGTCATCCAGAAAAGAAGGAATCTGTTAATTTGTAGTATGTTTTAAAGTATAACAAAGCTATTAAATCTGCAATACTGGAGCCAATTCTTTTTGGCCATGACATCACGTAGAACCTGAAGTATTAAATAAAAGCTAAACAATGCCAAATGGATTTGGCGGAGATCAAAAGCCAAATCTATTTCTTCTCTTTCATCTTCATTGTTCCATTTCCTAGGAGTATGACCTTAGTCAAACATATATTAAAATTTGCTTTTGATCTTAACCTCCTATTTTTGAAAAGAAAAGGACAATCTTTACATGTTTTCAATAGACAAGCACACTATTGTGTTTCAGATGTCCGACCATTTGTGAGTAAATAGAATACCATGATAAAGTTGTTGAAGTCAGCTCTAATAGGACAATTATTTTTATGCTAGATATATGAATCACAAGCAAACATTCTTTCAAGGGTCACTGCAAATTGTTCTAAGTTACCCAATGGAAAATGATCTCTATCTATAGTTAAAGGGGTGGTTCACCTTCAAGTTAACTTTTAGTATATTGTAGAAGGGCCAATTCTAAGAAACTTTTCAAATGGTCTTCATTATTTATTTTTCATAGTTTTTTAATGATTTGCAATTTTCTTCTGTTTCTTTGCAGCTTTCAAATGGGGGTCACTGACCCCATCTAAAAACAAATGTTCTGTAAGGCTACAAATGTATTGTTACTTTCTATTACTTATCTTTCTATTCAGTCCCTCTCCTATTCATATTCCAGTCTCTTATTCGAATCAATGCAGGGTTGCTAGGGTAATTTGTACCCTAGAAACCAAATTGCTGACACTGCAAACTAGAGAGCTGCTGAATAAAAAGCTAAATAACTATAAAACCACAAACAATAAAAAATGAAAACCAATTGCAAATTGCCTCAGCATATCACTCTCTACATTATACTAAAAGTTAACTCAAAGGTGAACAACCCCTTTAAAATGCCTGGTACTCTGTAGTCAATCTAGTGATGAAATGTATCAATAAGGACTTTAGAACTAGGTATTCCTATTCATGTTTATTGTCTGAAAAATGCTATATGTCTGTTGAATGAAACAAGCATCATGGGCAGCATACGTATAGTCCTGAATAAACATACTGTAGTTAAGTTTTTATTAGTCCTCGTAGGCAAGTGATGCCTCCCTCTAACTGACCTGTTCATTAGTTGTTCCTCAGTAGCATATCTTATTCTGTGATTAACAATGTTTCGTTAATGTATAGTACATATGAATGGACAACTTGGTTAAGATATTAGTCAGTAGTTTTTCATAGGCTAAAAAGTGTGAATTCTTGCAAAGCCAGATGCAAAAGGGAACCTTCACGCACCTTGACACAGTGTGGAAAGTGCAATTCTGAATGCAATTGCCATGTTTTTTCCCAACAATGTAAAATGCAGGTATTACATCGGATTCAGTTGTGTTGTGTCTTACTCGACTACTCTGTGTCCAGTACAACTGCAGCTGATTCATCAAAATGGGTGCGATTACATGTATGGTTTAATTAGATGCAGCAATTGTGCAGAAAAAGTTTGCAGTATGCCAGTTTGTGGATTCTGACCATGCCTGATTCTTTAGGTGCAAGTGTGCTGCACCTATTGGCACAGGGCACTGAGAGAACCCTGGAGCTCCAGTAGCCACAACAACGCTCACTTTGAAAATGAAAGCAGAAAGAAATGATCAGTGCTGAGTATAATTATACATAAGTGTGTAGAGTGCATTTGGACATAAGTACCCTTAATGAAAGTGGTTTTAGACACAACATAGTACTGGGAAAATTTTTAGTTGTCCACTGCATCTGCAAATGTAAATGTTCTTTATTCTCTATATTATTTGTTGTTTAATTCAAATGTTGCAATTTTGACACATATGTACACATAGGAACATACAGTATAGTGTGCTGCATGTTGCTTTTTCCAGGGCACACACTGGCAGTCACTAGCATGCCTAGTTACACATAATATCTTTGAGGGCATTTGTGAGTTTATCGGAGCCTCCAGTGCATTATTTTCTGTGATACCCAATATGGGTCTTTCATCTCTCCAGATGTTTTATCGACTTTGTTTAGTGTCTCATATTTGACCCTGAGCTAATAACAGCAAGCTAGTTTCTCTGTTTCATTGATTCAATGTTTCCAGCCAGGCAACATTTCCATTATTTTAATTCAGGTTATTATTTGTTGCAATGTGTTGACTGTTAATGTAATTAAGTGTTTTGTTTTTATATTGAAACATGCATCAGTTCACTGACTCATCATTTCATTTAACTAATTGCAAACCCAAGAATTTGATCATGATGTGCTTTCCTTTTGTTAATTTAGTTGTTCACAGTTTTGACAGGAAAGCTTTTAAAGTAAAATGAAGAGAGGGGAACAGTACACTCAATTAGATACAGTACCATTTGTATTAGTTTTTTAGTTGCACTGATTAATCTGTACAGCCTTTACAATAAGTAAAACATGCTTTGTGTTTCCTGGGCAAAAAGAAATACCTTCCAATGCACAACCATTTTTAAGCATTTATTATTTCCTTATACAGCATCCTTCACAAAGTAAAACAAGACCCAGTAGTACATGTCAGTCCAATGGCAAACCTTCTACAGCATGTAACATGTCATCCCAAAAAGACTGATTAGGCCATAGTAGCATCATCTTCATTAATGTGGCCTGCAGAGCCAAGCCATGTTTCTGGCAGTATAAGAGCATTCATAACTAAAAGGGTTAAAAAGGTCATTCACCTTTAAGTTAACTTTTAGTATGCTACAGAATGGCTAATTCTAAGCAATGATTCAACTGGCCTTTATTTATTTAATTTTTAATAGTTTTTACATTTTAATGATCCCATCTTAAAAACAAATGCTCTGAAAAGACTACCCATTTATTGTTGTTGTTACATTTTACCTCACAGAGGCAGCTCAAGTGCGTGCACATTTGCCTAGGTGGGTTAACAGTCTAGTACCCTCAAACCCCTTTTACCAGGTGTGGAAAAATTGATGTCCGATCATGTTTATGCAGCTAGCTGAAAGTGACAATACACATGAAGTACAGATGAAGCCACTTTGCTTTGTGTGTTTGACACATAATAACTAAACCAAGATATCCCATTTAACACAGAAAGTGTTTGAAAAGTTTAAATGCATTAAAGAGTTAAGATGATTTTAGATAACACAGTTTCTTCAGTTAATCCCATGTCATGATGCATTTAACACTTAAATCCAAGTGGCTGCATCTGTAGTTGAAATGAAACTTTTCATTAAATCATAATTGGATAATGCCATTTTTTTTCCAGGCCTGACAGCTGCTGCTATGGCAGAGGCCATGAAACTACAGAAGATGAAGATGATGGCAATAAACAGCCTTCATGGTAGTGGCAGCCAGAATGGAACAGAGTCTGACAATGAAGAACTCAACTCTAATGCAGGTATTGGAGATTTTCTTATTGGCTATTCAATTAATACATCCTTGACAATTGTTATAATACAATATCATTTTAAGTAGTGAGCTTGGGGTTCTGTTGCTGTCTAATGTAGGGATATAGAATTTGCGATCCAATCAAGCCAACTGCCTCAAGAAGTAGTTCACACCAACTGAAAAACGAATCTTTATATGCCTTTGCATTAAAGTTTTCTATGATTGATCTATAATAAACACTAATGGGCAGATTTACAAAGAGGCAGATTTACTAAATTCACATGAAGTATTCGAAATTTGATTGAATTTTCATGAAGATTCGAATTCGAATTTTAGAATAGATTTTGAAGCTGCTTCGACCACTGAATTTCAAAAATTTGATCAATTCGAATGATTCGAATAAAAATCTATTCGCTCATTCAACCATTCGATGGGCGAAGTACTTAGCATTAAAAAAAAATTTGAATCCCTAGTTCACCAGATTAAACCTACCAAATTGCTGTATAACCCTATGGGCATTTTAAGATCAAATAAAAACAAATTCGATCAAATGGTTAAAATTGTTCGAATCGTTCTAATTCGACCCCTAGTAAATCTGCCCCAAGTTTCGAAGTGAAAATTCAAATAAAAAAAAATCAAATTTCACAGTAATTTTTGGCTACTTTGACTATTAAATAGACCAAAATTTGATTTAAAATCGAAGTACTGTCTCTTTAAAAAATTTGAGATCAACACTTCAATTTATTTGGCAGCCGCGAATTCCCGTGATTCGCGAAACGCCCGCAAAAATTCGTCTGACAAAAAAAAACGAGACAAAAACAACACGATGCGCGTCATAAACGATACGAATTTTTCACTAATTTGCGAATTTCACTAGAAATTTGCAGATTTTTCGGTGAACCAAATCTGCATAGATACGCCCATCACTACATAGTAGCGCTTGTTCTTTTTTGGTATAGGGAGCAGTGTCTGGAAAGGGTAGAACATTATCTTTTCTGGAGATAATGTAGTATTCCAGGAAGCTGGTAACTGAGCCTTGTTTTGTATTGTGAAGTCATCGAGGAGTGGTGTAAGAATTACTGTATTTCCAACTCAGTACCATATCACATAAGCCAAAAAAGCAATACTTTTTAGTGTCTTACGTAAGGCTGCTTGTTTTATTCAGAATACTATACTTACATTGCTTTCTTTAACAATAAAATTCACAATTAAGCCAGACCTATTATTATTGTTCACTTTTCCAAACTTCAACTAATCAATTTATATTTATTTAATGGCTTTCAAACCTTCAGCTCAGATGATGTCCCCATGAATTGTAAACCAACCTAAGAACTAAATGAAGGCACATATTTCTGAGGTTAGGGGAACATATGCATTGCAATTAATTGAAAAATACTAATACAGAACACAGACGTTCCATTAAGTGTGTACTAAGTACACATTAGGAAAAAGCATCAGTACACCTTTATTTAGTCTACAATCTGACTGTAAGGCAGAGAACATGTCTTTACAATATTAGCTTGATTTTTGTATATGGGAAAATGTATCCCCAAAAGAAATGTATTTCTATAAGGAATTTTCCTACAGAGGTCTTTACTTTTATAAAGCATGCAGGGCTGCACAATGTTTCACTTCCAATAATGATTAATTATATCTTAGCTTGGATCAAGTACACACTACTGTTTTATCATTATAGCACAAAAGGAAATAATTAAAAAAAAATAATTTTGATTATAATAAGTCTATGAAATAAAAACCACCTTCACTTTCTGTATCAGTTAGTTGTTTTATTTTTTATATAATCTGAATGTTCTGTACAAATACAGCACTGCTAAATATGCTGGGAGTTTATAAATATGTGTTAATGAAATTAACAGTGATAATCATTAAAAAATCAATCCTTTTTTTAGGCTTCATTTCACTCTGCAGAAAATTTAATGAAATGATGCATTGGTGCCAATGGGTGCTTGTCTTTTATCAAATGCATTGGAGTCAATGGGCATTTTTCCTTATGTTTTGTTCTTGCATTTTTCCTGGCAAAAAAAAAATTCCTCAGAAAACAAGGCATGGCATTAAAAGACACAAGTTGACTTTCTCTAATTTTTCGGTGAAGCAAAATGGGACAGATTCACCTATTGCTACTTGGATATTACAGCACTTATATATGAATCTTATTTTGCCTTCAGGATAGATCTACCTTTGATTGACAAAGTCTGGCTTTCAAAAAGCAGGATACAATTTTACATTTTTGGCTAGGATAAAAGAGGTATAATGGTAATAAGTGTGTTATAATTGTCACTTTGTTTATTTAAGACAATTTATAAAAAATTTAAATTATAGTTTCCACAAACCATCTTGGTTATATTAAAAATGGGTGGCCAAGCCCTGATTCCACCCAAAGACACAGACAATTTAAAATGTGTTTAAATGATGATGGGTAAGTAAAATTTGAGAGAATATTCTGGTACTGGGTGACTGGCAGTAACTTCAGGTGATGGATGGGGGTAAATTAGGGCAACTAGCTAACAATTAGAGTAAGTTCTTTAGTTAAAATGTATCTTTAACCCATTTCCAGCTAGCAATCTGGCATGCTTAACTGTGCTTTGGTACAGACACATTGCTAGTCAACATACTATTCCAATATATTGTGTTTTGTGTGTTTTGTTCTGAAAAACTTCTAAGCAATATGCATTGTGCTGTAGCAGTATCCTAAATAAAGGCCTGTGCAATGTATTCTAGATTTAAGCATGTCTATAATAAGGCATTTATTTATAAGCAAGAATAAGAAAACAAGCTTATAATTCAGTGCATAACAACAGTGACATTTGCTGCAGGCCACTGCCTCATTTGACCTATTCTGTTAACATATAAATGGCTTGGTAGGCTGTGTGCAGGAAACAATACAAATGGTTAGCATTATTTATTTCTTACTGCATCATTGACAAACAAAAGAAATGAAAGAATCAAGGTAAAAAACGCATTGAATGCAAACCTATAGTATCTTTGATTCAGGGCTGTGTTTAATAGCCGAGATAATGGCTGAAACATGATTCTGCATCTAGATGTCCGTATGAATAACAACCGTTTCGTGTTTCATTTAGCTCTGAATGAGAAATTTTGTGTTTTATTGTTCTAGGAAATTAGTCTATGTACTATTGCTCTTGGAGCTTTGCAATACATCACCAAAGGTTATGGCTGCTTAGAGTTTGTGGGGCATAAATACTTGAATGATTATAATTGTACAGTAGTTGTCAAATCATAAACAGTGGCGTGCATTTCATAACTTAATACTATAACACGGCATACAGATGCCTGTTTACTTGAAGAAGATGCAGACCCTTTTGAAACGTCTTTGCTAACAAAGAACCTGACACAATAGCTGCTTTAAATGAGTGTCCCTGCTTCAAGAATCAGTCAAGAAGACTGAGGTAATAAGAATGAGAAAAATAGTTGGTCTAAAAAGCAAACTTTATTTAAAATGCTATTTTACATAAGTTGTCAGATAAAACCTTTACTTCAATTTACCAATTTATTATTTTTACTGTATAGGGCTGCCCTATGGATTCCAGTAGAGCGCAGACCTATGTTTTATAAGTTATTCAACAGTCCCGACATATCCAAATAAAAGGTTCCAAGTCAGAACCAGGTACATCTATAGGTACTTTTTTTCTTATTGTGGATGAACCTTTATCTGCAATACATCAGGCTGCAAATATGTGGAACCCTTAAATATGTGGGAAATCATTTTTGTAGCAGCCATAGTTGTGTCTCTGTTGTGATAATTACTTTTATTCTTCTTTACAAACAAGTATTTTAAATTCCACAAGTTTTTGACGTTTACACAGTTTACTACTTGTTAGGTTTGGCCACAGGGGAATGACTGGCAGGTAGGAGCTGGATTGCTCAGTAACCAAGGATACACCCATTAATGGCTGGATAAGGAGCAGAACCCATGGTATGGTGAAAAGTAAGATTTAGAATGATAATAACAAAAAGAGAATGAAGTGCAGTCTGGAAAACAAAAGTCATGCAATGGCAAGTCCAGAACAGGCTGAAAGTTCAGGTCTGGCGGAAGACAGGGGATGTCCAAAAAGCAGTCTGATGTCAATATCAGCAGACAAGGAAGGTCTAGTTTACATGCCAGATATGTAGTGTTGGATGATGTAATCCTTTCGTTGTTTAGTTTGGTTCAACTTCAGAGGTAGGCACCGCCAGACGTAGTGACTTTCACAATAAAAAGGATGGACTCTGGAGAACCAATTGCTGATTCAGTGATTCATTTATTCAAAACCAGTGCACGACATGTTTCGGGCCCAGTGGCCCTTCCTCAGGTGCTAGTACAAATGCTGTGGGTAACCCAAACCCTTTTAAAACCATCAAAACAAGCAAGAGTGTCCATTCACATATGGCTAGACACATACATATACATTGTAACAGAAGGTCTCCTAGTTTACTTCCAGAGGTCAGAGCATATTGTAAACAAGGTAGGCAGAGGAAAGAGAGAAGCAGAAGTGGAGAAAGAGGGAGCTAAAAAAAAAAAAAGTGCTAAAAAAATACAGGCATAACCATATAATATGTATTTGCTAATGTATATGTATTTGCTAAGCTAACCTCTATGACAGTTATTCACCTGCTGAAGCACATGGATAAATATGTAAAAGCAGTGGCCATTCAAACCCATTTTATTAGATACTTACCAAAAAATGTTACCATCCATTCTACATTGTAGGAATTTTTCCGTCACCAGCTGTGAGTTGTAATGTTGTTGTGTGAACATCTTTTGCATATGGTAGTTTGTTCCTAATGAAAATAATTGGATAAAGTTTTTGTTATGCTACGTCAACCAACTTTCCAGAGTTACTGGTCCTTGTTACTTAGTATTGTTATTGATGCTTTCAAAATCATTAACTAATACTGCATCTTCTAGTCTCCATCCATTGTAGCATTACTGGTTACTAGATGTAGTCCAGACTTTGTTCATCACCTGAGCTACCGACTACCACAATGTTCCTTTTTTATATTCCTTAGAAAGCTGCAGGATTCCATTAACTTATATAAATATTGGAAAGTCCTACACTTTAAAGTAACTTGCAAAAAAAGTTTTCCTGCATTTCTGTTAACTTTTTAAATATTTTGATAAAAAATAAATAAATAAATAAATATATATATATTGTGCAGCAGCAAGAAACAAGTGCAGTACATAGGATTGATAGATAAAAAGATGAATGATAGCTACTGACTGTTTTGCAAACTTTATAGACAAATAATTCATGATGTGTGGTACAGTAGAAATTATACAGATTGATAGATACATAGGTGAAAATAGGTGAGTGATATATGTTGATAGATACATAGATAGGTGTTTATAAATACATTTGGAATATGTGCTGTAGTTTAGAGCTATCATTTGAATAGCAAAAGAGCAAGATTTTATATAAATGATAATTTCATGGATATATTAGGAATGCACCAAATCCACTATTTGGGATTAAACTTAATCACTGTATCCTTTGTGAAAGATTCAGCCTAATACCGAACTGAATCTGAATCCCCCTAATGCAAATTGGGGTGGGGGGTGAACATTTTTTTCACTTCCTTGTTTTGATTTCCCTCTCTGCCCCTAATTTACATATGTAAATTAGGAATGGGCAGAATCCGAATCCTGCTGAAAAAGGCTGAATCCTGAACTGAATCCTGCATTCGGTGCATCCCTAGTATATATAGCATTGTGTCAAGTCGCTGCCATTGTACATTGAACTTAAAATAAGTAATGTGATCTTGCCAGGGTGGGGACAGATAAATTACTGAAGTTGTTAGCTCTGGAAATAAATGCTTTTGTAATTGATTGCTTTTTAGAGAAAACTGTTTTAGTTCAGACTGTAAATTATTTGTCTTTTCTGTATAGATCATTACAATTAAGTTTTCTGAAATGGGTTAATTTGCATTTTTATGTCTAAACTCAATCAAGTGACGGTATCTGAACCAGCTTTTCAAATCTCCCCATTAGTAAAATGTCTCTTGTACAATTGGACAGATAACTATAAATGACAGGGAAAGGAATTATTTGTGCAGTTTGTGAATGCAGATTATGGGAGATGCTGCAGTCAATCAGTGTTGGAGCATTCTGTAAATTTACAGAAGGACGAGATAAGAGATGAGACTGTTGAAATCATCTTTATGTGATTGTTTCCCTTGAAGAAGAAATTTTGGTGAGGGCAGGGAAAATTCTGCAAAATGCAAATAGCCAATGAAGTTTTTAATGTGTTGCATCTGTTTTGCATTATTTTACCCCATACATAAAGTATAACATTAATTGTAATGATTTGTGCTGAAAGTTTAAACAAACTTTATTTGTTAATAGTTATGCAGTTAGGCACTAAGTTTGCCCAGGAGTAATAACCCATAGTAAACAATCAGCAGGAAGCCTTTATTGCTATGTTGCTATGGGTTACTGCTCCCGGGCAAACTTAGTGCCTTTTATTACATGTAGGGCAAAACTCCATAAACAGAGTAGTCTGCTCTTCTATAGAGTGCCTGGTTAGATGGATGAGGCAATAGAAAAAATGGTTTTTATTCAGCAGTAGTGAAGTAGTGAATCTACCCCGTTT
>CM044446.1:42162967-42192257 GCA_024363595.1 Xenopus borealis | reverse complement strand
AAATTGTGTATTGTCTTTCTGTTATTGAGACTGACAGTGCAAAGAGAGACTATCAATTAAGTGTGTCATATCTAGACAGATAAATGAATTAAATAGCTAGACTCTCTATAAACATTTGGAAGCAACATCTATTGTGAAATGCCACTTACTCCTCTAGGAGCTAATTAAAAGATTAACGTTTAGAAGAGTAATTGCAGTAGCACGATATCCTCCTATCCCACCTTTTTGAACTATTATTACAAGATTGCTTACGTCTAAATCACAGATAAGTTTTCAGATATAACCCGGCTTATATTTGAATAGAAACATTTTCCAGATGCAACACCAAATATTCTAAAATCAAGCAGCAGAAAAAGGAATTGAATGCCTTGACACTAATTTAGTCATGGTGGCATTTCATCTGCAGGCCTAAATGGGCAAGGTACAGTATCTGTTCAGTTTGTTTTGAAATATTTTTTCTTGGCATTTACAGTACAAAAGTTATTAGGGAACCTTGGGCATAGCAATGCTAAAAACGGAGTGCTAAAGGACCCAAGTGCCAATTAGCTATATCAACCAATCACCCATTAGGTTTATTGCCAAAATGTTTTACTTATCACAGAGACCTGTGTGACTAATGTGACCCTGTACAGCAACCAAGGATTGAAGTATAGTGATCCCAGTGATTTATAGCAATTTGTCTGAATCAGGGTGGCACAAGGCATAGAATAAGATACATGTGCTGTAGCACATGCTTTTGCATTATTTAGCGAAGGGGAAGGCCAATCTGGGGTCTCAGGTTACTGATTAAAATGATTGGGTAGTTGCAAATTTGCTAGCTTTCATTGTCCATTAACTTGCTTTGTCTGTCTGTCTCTGCTTTGAGGTTTACAAATACTCAAAATGCCAAACAGTGACGTGTTTCTGGCGATAATACTGTGGGGCACATTTTCTAATGCTCTAGCCTCAAGTGGAGCTTAACATTCTTTAGTCACTATTACATTTATGTACACTAGGGCCTGTTTAATTGAAAGCCTGAATTGGTTATGGAATGTGGGAAACGGTGACTGTTTTACATACACCTGGCTACATGTGATGCTGATGATTATTAGAGAAAACCGGACTAAAGTGTAATATTTTTTTTTTCAGGTACAGTGTAAAAAATAGCAGTATGATGTGTAAAGAGTTCTGTAAATGAATTGATGGGTAAACCATGACAGTAGTTAAGTGCCGGTATTGAAACATACACTACGAATATCATGTGCAGGTGTAATGCTATAATCACTTGTACAGTAAGTGGCTGGTGCTATATACAGCGCTGTGAAATATGTTGGCACTATTTAAATAAATGTTAATACACTAACTACTGTATATGATGTGAACAGGTGCTGTGAAGTTTAAAATTGAGTGTACAAAAGATATCCTAAAAGCTGTGCCCCAAAAGGCTTTTATTGGAAACTTTGTTTATTTTAACAGTAGAGGTGTAGGATCCGTTATCTGGAAACCCATTACTACGAGGAGGCCATCTCCCATAGACTCCAAAACATGATTTACTTTTTTCTTTGTAATAACAAAACAGTACCTTGCATGTGACCTCAACTAAGATATTATAATCCTTATTTAAGGCAAAATAATTTAATGTTTAAACATGGTTTTAGTAGAGTGAAACTATGGTGATCCAAACTGGGAAAACCCCAGGTACTGATCATTCTGGATAAAATACCTATATTACTTTACAAACATCAGTCAAATGCCCATTAAAGTACAACATATCCTTTAATCATTATGAATGCTGCAGTAACATAGAGTGTTCCATTTGCCTAATAGGAGCTTTAAAATCCTGGCTGCAATATAGTGTCCATTGAGACATTGGAAATAGGATAAAATATAAAGTATATGGAGTGAGACAAAGCTGTAAACTGTAGAAATGGCAAATAGAACTGTAGCAGCCGTGAAAGAAAAAAAAAAAAAGGTTGAGATTTTGAGATTTGTAATTTTCTGATAGAAGTGCCCTCATTGATTAGTTGCAAATACTGTTAACCCTGTGTTTGGCAAATGAAGAGGACATTATCACTTGTGTTCTCATTTGTAATAAAATAGATTAACTCGCTGTGAAATTTTAAGTAGGATGAGACACAACAGTAGCTACCTAATGAACCAAGGCATATTGCTGCTAAGTAGCTAAATAGATGCATACTGATTACAGGACTGAAAAATGGCTTTGTTTTCTTGCAAATAAGAAACTGCTCTTAAAGCCATTTATTAAGTTTGAAAAAAAGCACACTTATGGTTCCACATAAACAGTCTAAAGTGAGACTGCTCTGAATCAATAGCTATTTTCAGGCCGATTATTCTCCGTCTACATACCTAGCAGAAATGTCTGAGCTATTTGCCTGAAGGGAAAATGGTGCTCTTATGTGAATATTAAGCAAGCCTTTGGCATGGGTACATGCAACTAGGCCAGATTGTGCCTTGTGTGCTCTGATATGAAAAAATATTCATATACTAAGGACAGGGTGATGATTAAATGTCATTTTATTTAAAACTATGAACTGCAAGCTCTGCAGGCAGTGTCGTCTTATATTGTTTGAAGTTATTCTTTTATACAGTATATATATTTCCCTTCAATACTGGGTGCCAGTTTATCATACACAGATCTGCTTGCTGAGTCAATCTTTAAAAATAACCATATACATAAATATATACTGTACATACATTCAGATGTTTATTCCTTCAGGCGCTTGGGTCAACTTTCTCCAATTTTAGCAAAAGAAGCTGCTGGGCAGATGTACATATTCCTAAGGAGGCAAGGTTTTAGTAAGGACTAGCAGAATTCAATGCAGTATGTTCCCCATTTTATAAATATGTATTAGCAAACAGCATACAAGCTGTAAGCCTTGATGAAAGGGTGTGTGGTCTGTAATATGATTCTGAATGTAAAAGAGCAAGGTATTGTGGTATTGTTTGGATTTAGCGCACTAATAATATTTTGCATGCATAACTGACTTTATAATTTATACACCTACATTCACATTTCTTTACTTTAGAGTCCATTTAAAAAACCTTGGGAAGAAACACACAACTGTTCAAATTCAGGGGGTGGTACAAATGTAGCTAAAATTAGATTGTTTGGACCCAAAGTCAACAATAAGGGTCAGATTTACTGCTTTCGAATTTGAAAAAAATTCGATGTTCGAATTTCTAATTTTTTCAAGTGTTTTTATGATAAAATTTACCTTTTTTGATGGAATGGATATGTTTTTGATAGAATAAAAATCATTCGAATCATTCGAATGCAACATTCGATTCCAACGATTTTTCCCAAAATCCTTCGATTTTCAAAAACACTTCTTAAAGGTTTAAGGAGGTCCCCCATAGGCTAAAATAGCAATTTTGCAGGTTTAAGGTCGTGAAGTGTCAAATTCAAATTTTTTATAAAGAGACCGTACTTCTATTTTCGAATGGTTGAATTTTTTAATTTGATTCAAAATCAAATTTTGGCCTATTCGAATAGTCAAAGTACCCAAAAATTACTTCGAAATTAAAAATTTTTAATTAGAATTTTCACTTTGACCCTTAGTAAATCTGCCCCTAAGATTGTATTAGGTGCCTATGCAAACCCATCAGGAACAGATCTCGTTTACTGCCCCACACATTGGCCAGTAGGCTGCAGACTTGTCCAAGAGTCAGAATATTGGTTCATGTACAGTATGTCCATTTCATGGATTCTGAATCTATTTTCTAATAATCCAATTGCATGTACTAATATCCCATATATAATCTTTATGATTAATCATTCTTTCAACTTTTTATATGAAAGTCTTTCCAACTTTTTTTTACTTGCATAACCTTTTGGGAGCCAAATTATATGATAATATCATACATTCATACAAGACACATATGGAACTATTGGGATGCATATATTACTATTCCTTAATGAGCAGTGTTTGATGTCTGTTCATCTTTTTGCCAATGGCTGACGTGTATGGTGTAATTTCCCAATATTTGTAGATTACCATTTCTCAAAAAAAAAACCAGTAGGCTGGGGACCTAGTGAAATAATTCATCCAGCCTATCAAGTCTGTCCCAGGCAGGCCAGAACTGGGATTCAAAATAGGTCCTGGGATTTCAAGTGCACAGAGGCCCAAACAGCCCCCCACAAAAATCTCTCTATGGCATTTTACAGCAGCCCCTCTGGCATTTGCCAGAATCCACATATTTCTAGTCCGGTTCTGGGCCCAGATATGGAAAGTGTATAATTCCATGGACATAAGAACATTTCTAAACATAATTTACTAAAACTCTGTATTGTTCCTGGAATTAACAAGTTGATCCTCCTTAGCGCTCTCACGTCAAACTGACTCCAATGCAAAACCTGCATATAGAAAGAGACTGCTTAAAGTGCCTTAGGAAAGAGGAGCTTAATTAATTGAGGATTGGTAGAGAATTTTTAACTGAACACATTTAGAAAGTTTCCTATTTCTATGAGATAAAGCACATATTCATTGTTTGTTTTCATGATAGTCACCCTTTACATGCTAGCAAAAAGGCACAAGGTCAGGGTTAATGATCTCTAGAGAAGTAAATGTGTTAATGTCTGTTACACTTTATGCTGGCTTGGGGTATTTCCACAAAATTTGAGATTAGGTCCCAGCAATGCTATGCTACTTAATGAATGTAAGTAGGGAAAAATTTCAGTAATAAATAGACATAATATCGCCAAACCAAAAGTGACAAGCATGGTCCCTTTCTCAGTACAATACAACAATGTAGTTATAAGACACAAGAAAATGTTTCACTAAATTCATTTAGTAACTGGTATAGTATATGGCACCATTTAATGTTTTATTTACTTCTTTTGGTGAAAGTCATTAGGAGAAATTATAATATCTAAGCCTCTTGAGCAAACAAATATTCTGAAATAGAAGCAGCAGCAATATGTCCAAACAGAGCAAAGACCGAATGATGGATACCCTTGCAGTTTTTAAATCAATAATATTTTATTTGCTTGAATAACTTCCATTAAAGATTGCATATATTGTAGTTTGTGTTTTCTGACCGTTAATATCCCGTAATGTCATTGTTTAGCCCTGCTACTGAAGAACAGTTTGAAAACTCTCCCTGGTCATTTATTCAAATGGAAATGTGAAATGTGAGCAAGAAAGGAGCATTTGTTGTGGCAAATAGCCAGTTTGTAACTTCAGTCCAATGGAGCTGTTTATTATTAAACATAACAGGATTGTTTCATCTAATATTATGAAGCTTTCTACTCAAAGGCAATTTCTCTATCATCATAGTTACATCCCATATATTTTTCTGTTCAGACACCTATTTACTAGTGTTTGAGATCAAGAAAAAAAAAATACTCACAAAAAAGTCATTCAACTTTTTTCTTGAACACAACATAATATTCCTGCATGTGTGAAAGTGACAGCCAGAATTATATTCTTCCATTCATTTTCAAAAGGAATAAAAAACTTGAATGTTTTAATGAACTGGGTAAAAGTTAAAAAATAAATACTGTAGTTGTGAGGCGATTCCCGCTTACTTCTGTTGAACCTTTTCAGCTATTACTTGTTGAGTTGTTTTGGTGAT
The DNA here is from genome assembly GCA_024363595.1 of Xenopus borealis. Taxonomy (NCBI): domain Eukaryota; kingdom Metazoa; phylum Chordata; class Amphibia; order Anura; family Pipidae; genus Xenopus; species Xenopus borealis. The sequence goes on along the minus strand of CM044446.1, from coordinate 42,186,683 downwards.
GTTTTGCAGTTTTTTTTCTTCAATAAAAAAACCAACAAATTGAGGTTCTGAAAAATACCCTTGAGCAGATTCACATTTTTTTTCATGAAAGAATGCAAAGTCAAATTATGAAAAATCACACTTAAAACTAAACTTCTGTTTACTGTATATAATGTCTATAATCTCTGGCAAAATGAGACATATCAAAATTTTAAATATGTTGGGAAAAGTTTTCAATTGGATTGATGTATAGCAACCAAAATAATATTTTAAAAGCTTCTATAAATACCCCATGCATTGGAGGGGCCAGCCAATGAAAAATATGACGAGATAAATCTAAATGACCACTGTGTGAGATTTATCGTTAAGTGGTATAGAAGTTTAGCAATCATATGAGAATTGGAGATCTCCAATAAATCACCAAAGTTTTTTGCACTAAAAGCTGAAGTGTGTGCCTTCTGATTTTCCATTTATTTTTCTATCATATGAGAATAACCTGATGGATTAAAATATTTTTTTAGAAATGTATCACAATATGGTGCAGTATACTCAGTGTAATTAAAATAGGTGTGTAAAAACCTACTCACATATTCACTGCTTGTATGTTGGCATATCAATGTTCTTGGGCATAAACGACCATAGTAGGACCTAAAGTATAATACAAAGGCTCCGATAGTGACGTACAACCAGAACTACAGTGAGGGCCCTGCGGGCCGTTTGCACTTACCAAATAGTTGGGAGAGTGGAGCTTTGATTCTCAGTGTTGCTTCGATCTTCCGATCGTGAAATTGGTACTTCCGATAATTTGTCCGATGTTCCGCCTCCGATTCTTTCCAAAAAAATTGTGAAATGTTCAATGTAGGTCCGATAATCCGGCAAGAAGTACATATTCCTCTTACTGGCGGGATTCACGAAATGGCGTTGTCGTCACGATAATTATCTAGTACTGGAATTTCCACAATCTTGATAAACTGGTGGTCCAGTCATTGGATTCAAGAAAGCATTCGTGCAGCAATTATCATTGTAGCTTAATAGTGAAAAACTTTATTTAAAACTAATAATGAACTGGCCCAATGCGTTTCATATCAAAAGATACTTCCTCAGGGGCATCACATGTGTACTGACATGTCACAGTTTAAATAGGTATATGAGGTCACTTCCTGTCTTGATTGAATAGAAAATTACATATATATTTATCTATCTATATATATATATATATATATATATAAAATATGTCTACTAAAATTGGTTACTATGGATATTTCTTAGCAACCGGGGGGCGGAGTGGAGTGTCTGCTTACGCGCTGGTCCACTTCTCATTTGAAGCGCATCATCGCGTTGATCCGACACGTCACTTCCGCCATCACAGAGAGGCGAACAGACTCGCCCATCACTAGCGGTGAATATGTGAGTAGGTTTTTACACACCTATTTTAATGACACTGAGCATACTGCACCATATTGTGATCTATTTTTACTTAGACATTCGGGAAACAAAAGTCCAGCGACTAGCAGCGCACTGAACCCAGTCACTAATTATTTCCAAAGTGGACCTGTGGATCCACAGTTTCTTCGGTGCTGATATATTGTTTGATTATATATAAACTGCGCAGAGCTCAAACCACCTCTCTGCCAATTTTTTAGAAATGTTCTGTATGCACTTGCAAAGATAATGAATTGCTAATAAAACGAGGATCAGGGAATGTGAATTGATCAATCCACACTGACTATTTGTGGTTTTCAATTAAACCATATGGCTTATCTTCAAATGAAATATAAAGGGGGTTATTTACTAAACCCAGAGTACAAAAATTCTGAAAAATGTGTGATTTTTTTAAATATAAAATCGGAATTTTAAAAAATCATGAATTTTTTGGAATGTATCATACCCAGAGAATGGAAAATGTCTGAATCAGAAAATCCGGCATCTCAGACCTGTCCAGGTTGCATATAAGTCAATGGGAGACGTCCAAATGATTTTTTGATGTGCGCTGTGTTTTGAGCAATTCCCTGAAGATGAGTTTTTGGAAAAAAAGCATAGAAAAATCAGAATTTTCGGGTGGAAAATGCATTAAAAAAAAGCGTGAAATTCTGTTTTTTTTTTAACGCAAACCACATTTTTCGTGAAAATGTTATAATAAATAAGCGGAAAATACTCTTCGGATACAATCTGAGTTTTTGGCAGAACATGTTGTGATATATTCTGATGGATAAATAGTCCTCCCTGTGTGTAGTGATAAAATAGACATAACATCAAGTGCACACTGATGGTATACAAAGTCACTTGATTCTATATACATTTCTTTGCAACTTGCATGGAGCACAGGTGTTTCTGATCAGCATCTCTGATGAATTGAGTGCAAACTACACTCATGGATGCAGGAATCCCTGTAGTAGCTGGCATTATGGACCTGTTGTTAATACCAGGGTTTCCTTATTGGCTGCATGATGTACATAAATACACCACATGAATTCAGTTTAAATGTGAAGTATTTTTACTTACCTATGTCCGCTTCCTCAGGGTATATGAAAGGTAAGCAAAAGGTTGATCTTTAAATACTACAATTTAAATGTATTTGCAAATCTTCTCTAGAATGATTGCATTTTGTCTTTTGTGGAAATAGTAGAAATATATTTCTTGTACAGTAATTTAACTTTAAAATTTGATTGTGTTGAGTTCTTTGACAAATAAATGTGTCTTTATTTTATTAGGAGAGGATACAGGATACTCCATCCCCTACTCCATCCATAGAAGACACCCAGCGACCTGGGAGCCACACATCGTCACATCAAAGCAGTAGTGTATCAAGCTCGCCCTCACAACTTGACAATATACCTGATCGAGTTGGTTAGTATTTAACATAGCATAGCAAACTATGGTACACTTTAATCCAATTCCAGTCCAATTTAGCAGTGTTTTATTAGGTTGCTGAGTAAATAAATAACAATAATTTTTACACAAATGTGCTACGTCATTCTTGGATATTTAAAAAAATAAACACACATCCTGATAAAGCCTTAATGGGCACTCATTTTTGTTAACCTTTTTATATATTATTTAATATAAAAAGTGTATACATATAATAAAACTGCTCTTATAATAAAACAATCTAGCAGTAAATAGAGCAGTTAAGGGGAACTCTAACTAACTTCTACCTACTGATAAATATGCCTCTAAAAATTCCATAAGAATAAACAGAAAGCGGTGGATTTTTACTGTAGCGAGCTCTAATTTTACATTTTGACAAATCTTACCCTAAGCCAGCATCAGCCTTGTAGCGCAGACAGATTCAATATATACCAAGAACATTGCTGTCTTTTTACTTTTCCTTTACAGGTACAGTATAGGATCTGTTATTGAGAAACCCTTATACAGAAAGCTCTGAATCATGGGAAGGCCATCTTTTTAAAATCTTAATTTTTGAGTTTTTTTGTGAAATTTGATAGGGAATAGTTAAAATTCAATTAGAGTTTAAAAAAAAATGTATTTGATTTTTGAAATTTATCATGTTCTGGCCCTTTAAGAATTCAAATTGGACTATTTGCCACTTTAAACCTGGCGATTTGCTGTTTTAGCCTATGGGGGATGTTCTGGGATGTATTTGTTTGCTGGCATCCTACTGTACATTAAAGTTTTTCTCTGAGAAAAAAAGTCTAATTGAATTTGATTTGAGTTTGTGGGTCAATCCCATTCACCATTTTTTTATTTATTTTAAATTTTTTTGATAAATTATGAGTTTTTACAAAAAATCTGCTCCTTTGGGGCATTTTTACTAACAGTCAAATTTAAAAATTCGAATTCTGAAGTAATTTTTGGGTATCAAATAGGCCAAAATCCGACCATTTGAATTTCGATGTACTGTCTCTTTGAAAACTTAGACTATTTGCTACCTTAAAGTGCTAATGACACGTTCCTATAAAAATGGGAATGTGTCGGTATCTGTGAAAATAAGCAGCTGAAAGCCTCCCAAAGCTGGCCCAGCCCAGTGAACCTTAGTCATGGCGACCCTCTGACACCTTTAAATCATCTTGCAGATTTGTTTCAGTTAAACTGGGCTGGAGGCTGAGCGATCACTCCATAGGCTATGGAGGGATTGCACCGCTCCCAGCCCAGCGTAACTGAAACAACTTGGCAAGATATTTTTATAGGAACGTGTCAGTATCACGTTAAAACTGCCAAATTGTTGTTTTTGCCTATGGGGAGCTCCTATAACCTTTATGGAGTCTTTTGGCTAAGTTTGAGAACTCTTAAGTTTTTCTGAGGCAATAGTTCGAATCAACTAAATTGATTAAATTGTATGATTTGAACAATTGGAATGAAAACGGACCTGTTCAATCAATCAATTTTCACTTTGAAATTAGAGCCTTGATAAATCTGCCCCTAAATATTTTCTAGAAGACTTAGGGGCAGATTTACTAAGGGTCAAAGTGAAAATTCGAATTCCGAAGTAATTTTTGGATATCGGATAGGCCAAAATTCTATTCAAATTGAAAAAATTTGATTTGAATTTAAAAATTCGACCATTCCAAAATCGAAGTACTGTCTCTTTAAAACATTCGAATTGGACCCTTCACCACCTTAAACCTACTGAATTGCTGTTTTAGCCTATGGGAGACCTCCTAGAACCTTTAAGGAGTGTTTTTGGAAATTTTTGAAAATCAAAAATGGACCTAGTTTTCAATAAAAAAAACCACTTTAAAATTCGACCCTTAGTAAATCTGCCCCTGAAGATCCAAATTACAGAAATAATTACAGAAATGCCCAGATCCAGAGCTTTCTGGATAACAGGTCCCATACCTGTACTAATATATAATATCCAACCTATTAAAAATTACTGCACTGTAATTTTGCCATAGTGCTTTGGTTTTTCCCTGTTTACATTTATATATATATTAATGCTTTCATGAACTGACTGTTCACTTCTGTTTTTGGAAGCTTTGCTACTGAACTCCAGAGAAGCTGAGATAACTGAACAAGATACTGGATCCAGTATGAAAAAGATATTAAAAGAGAAAGGTAAGAATGCCATTTTATGAACTGTAGTGTACAAAGTATTGTCTTAACAAAAACTACAAAGGAGTAACTGCAGCACAGAGTATTCATGAAATATATTTCATAAAATGCAGAAATTATGCTATGGTAATCACAACTTGAGTACTGTATTTTAGACATTTTTAAAAGTCTAGTATAAATTTGTTATAGGGCCCTAAAACACTCAGAAAGATATGTTTTGCAGCATGTACAGGTGTGAGACCTGTAATCCAGAAAGCTCCAAATTATGAGAATGCCATCTCCCATTGATTTCATTCTAATTAAATAATTTTTAAAAATGATTTCCTATTTTTCTGTAATAACATAACAGTACCTTGTACTTAATTACAACCTACTGTAGATATACTGTAATTAATCTGCATTGTAGGCAAAACAATCTTATTGGGTTTAATTAACGTTTACATGATTTTTATCAGATTTATGGAGATCCAAATCACAGGAAGATCCCTAATCTGGAAAACCCCAGGTCCTAAACATTCTTGATGACAGGATCTATACCTGTACTGAATTTATGCATCAATCAGCAGTCAATCACTCTTACATTTCAGAATCCTTGCTTCCCAATTAAGAGAAAATAAAACATTTTCAATTAAAAAAACAATAAAACATACAGTATTTATTAAATAGTGAACTCCATTGATAAATATAATTCTTAAAATCCCATTGGAAGGAATAAAACATGGATGAGTTTTCCTGTGGTCAGTTTTCATAAATCTGTCCCTCAGAGAATAACTTTTTAAATGAGTTTGTTTACCAAGGGTTTGAAAATGATTACACTCATTTTAAATTGAATAAACAACTACATTGTGCTTTTGTAAGGCCCGAAGGCTCCGATGTAGTGAGGACCAAGGAGGGATCTCCAATCCAGGAAAAGTTTGTGGTACAGGTAGGGAGCAAGAGTAAGAGTAAACAAAGTCCAAGCAAGTAATCAGTCCAGGCAGCAAAGGTTCAGCAATCTGTAGTTCAGGCAAGGGCCATACACAGGAAACAGAAGTAGTAATGGAAACAGCACACCCAGGAACAAGATAACTTGACCTATAATCGGGCAGTTAACCAGAGTCCAGTGCTGCTTTAAATAAACCTCAATTGGTGCCAAACGGACGCCACGCTGGCACAATCGCGCCTGCGACGCGCGCCAGCGAATATACGTCTGCGATGTGCGCCAACGCGAACACTCCAGCGTGAACACGCCCGCGCCCAGCCTGGCGCAGATGGAAATTAGCAGGAACCCTTACAGCTTGACTGGTTGCCAAAATGGAACAGAAAAAGAGAATATAATTTAATGTAAGAAAACAAGTAATTAAAACATATTTAAGGGGCAGATTTATCAAGGGTTGAATTTGAAGTTAAAAAAAACTTTGAAATTTGACCATCAAATTTTTGTAAAAGTGTTTTTTCATCGAATAGGTCTGTTTCTATTGAATTAAAATTGTTTGAATCGTTGAATTGAATTGTTCGATTCGAGTGATTTCCCCCCAAATAAATTGAATTTCAAAAACACTCCTTAAAGGTTATTGGAGGTCCCTCATAGGCTAAAACAGTAATTCAGCAGGTGGCAAAGGGTCGAATTACAATTTTTTAAAGAGGTCGAAATTTTTACATTTGAATCGAATTTTGGCCTATTCGATAGTCGAAGTACCGAAAAAATTACTGCAAAAGTTGAATTCGAATTGTCACTTCAACCCTTAATAAATCAATGAAATTACAAACTTTCTTGTTTCTTTAATCTGTTAAACTCCCAAACAGAAAAGAGGCAGTGTAGACTGGCCATTCATTTCCAAAATATATCATGATTACATAAATACAAATAATGATCAAAAAATATTTGCATATCTTCAACACCCAGCATTCCTTCAGCAAACTGGTGAGCAGTGGTGAAACAGAGTGTTACAAAATGTTATTACCATGCTTTGTGCAATATTTCTAATGCACTTTTTAATTTGTCTAGCTTTGAATTGATTTGCGCTTTTTGTTGTGATTTTTATGGTTATCAACAAGTAGCAGAAGATTCAGTCTGTTGGACCTATAACCACTGCTTCCATCCGATGAAGCAAAGTATCCCATACAGAGTAGGTTTGTGGTTAATAATGGGTCAGGACGCAGGACTTTGCTGCAAAAATGCTTGAAAGAGCTTGGCTCGAATAATGCTGTGACAAAATAAAGCAATCAGATTTTTTGCAGCAAAGTCCTGCGTCCTGACCGATTTTTATGGTTAGTTCTGAGCAAACTGCTAATTGTTTTGTATACTGTACATGTATGCCCTCCATAGTAATCCATAGCAAAGAGGTACATGTTTGGCGCCCCACTTTGTTGCACACTAGAAACGTGCCTCTTCTGCCTACCCCTAGTTTCAGCCATGGCAATCAGTCAATTTCTCACTAAAAAGTCACACTAATTTGAATTCTTTATTACACATGTGACGTTAGAGTGAATAAATAAAATGTTCAAATACATTGTAAACATTATTTTGGATTGATTAGTCAAGGATGTAGTTGGGAGCTAAAAATAGGAATTAGGAAAGGCTTACGTTGGAGCCACTTTTATAGAATTGTTGAATTCATAACTAGTGATGGGCGAAGCCACCCCGTAAAACTTGCGAAACGAGTCGCGGCACGTTTTCGTCGCGTCGTTTCGTTTTCGTCGCGTCGTCTTCGATGTGCGTCACGTTGTTTTCATTGCGTCGCGTCAAAAACGACGATAATTTTCGCCAGGCGAATTTTCGCTGGCGTTTCGCGAATCACGGGAATTCACCCCTGGCGAATAAATTCGCCCATCACTATTCATAACTTAAACTGTTTCTGTCAAAATACTTCTGTTACACAGAATTTTTTTAACACTAAAAAAATGAGCTTGAAGTAAAAACATCACCATTTATTAGGCGTGACAAGTAAGCAGTTTATATAACTGTGACAAACATATGTTTTCACATCTGTTTTTAGTAATATCATCATGATTTTAAAAATGATTTATAGCCCTTCACATCATAAATCTCCTTGCTTTTACTTACAAATTTCCACTCATAGCTGTGAAAGCATGTTTAGAATATCTGACAGACAGGATGGAGGGGGATGAAGGGTTAACAAATGAATATCTGATACTGCATGATGCTACCAATAATCTTGCTGCTTTGTGATATACAAAGAATGCAAATGAGCCATATATATAGTTTATAAACTTTTGGCATCAATATGAAGATTCATCTTTCTCATTTTCAAGTTATTTCTGATTGGCCACTGGGGAATATTTATCAAGAATCACATTTCTGAGGTGTGAGGGTTTTTCTACCTTGAATACATTTGAAATATTTATGAAAAAATCCAAATGTAATAAACTCGAGTGAAAAATTACAGAAACAAAACCCTCTAATGATTGAGTTCATGTCCTGAAATTGGTTGTTTTTGGAGAAAATTAACCAAAAAACTCGAGCTTTGCCTAGTATAGCTCCCATTGATTTCTACATGACCTTGTAGTCTTTAAATGTCAAATGTTTACATTTGAATTTTCAAGTTGTTTATGCTTAAAAATACCAGCCATTTGAGTTTTAAAAAATATAACTGGATTGTGAGTTTGGGTGCAAAAAAAAAAATTGAATCGTGGAAAAAAATCTAATTAGATTTTTTGATAAATCTGCCCAAAGTATTCTTTAGCAGATGCATATAAATATGCATTTTGTGAGTTATGTTTTAGTAATAAAAAGTTATTATTCTTGCTTAAAATCACAAGTTTAATTTATTCCACTGCAGTAATATATCACTTGCTATATTCCTTCTAAATTCCAGACCATACAGAGGTGGTGTTTCTATTATACAAGTCATCATTTTTATGCCATTTATTTTGAAGCTCTATACATACAGTAAGGGTAGATTTATCAAGGGTCGAATTTTAAGTTTATGGGAGTTTCTAAAAACTCCCATCAACTCCCATAAACTAAAAAATGGAATCAAATTTTATTCGTTTTTTAACAAAAAAAAACTGGATTTTGAAAAATCCACCAAAGGACTCCAGATTGATTGTAGGAGATCGCCCATAGGCCAAAACACCAATTTGGCAGGTTTTAGATGGTGAATAGTAGAAATCCTCTTTTTTAATACACGGTATTTATATTTTATGATGGGTGTACAGTTCTAATAAATTTCATAAACACTATGCAAAAAACAAATACCCCTAGCTAAAAAGAAGTTACCAAAGAATGTACTGTACTAATAACACAGTCTTATAGTTTCTAAAGGTCCCCAAGGCAATTTCTTTGGGTAGATTCAAAATGATGCACAATGTGAGGTGCCCCAATGGTCCAGGTTCAGAGAAATTTGTCAACATCATGTGTCCAACTCTTACCAGTGACAAATTAACACATTATCTGTTTCTCAAATCCCACACTTTTCTCTACAGCAGTGTTGACGTTCCTATACCTTTGAATTAATCATTGCCAAAACGAATTAGGTTGTTTAAGGGAAATAAGATGAAAACAGGTGTAAAACACCTGAGACAGCAACAAGGAAATATGTGATTTGAGGAATCCACTCCCCAGGGACTTTTTTGCATTTTTTACAATTACTGTAAACTGAAAGTGAGCAGATGGAGTTTAGAAGCGAAAACTAATAAGCTAAGGGCAGTGAATCATAATCTTTACAGTACAAAATGCAAAACGAATTAAAACAAATTAAAAAGTAATTTTAAGGCAACTTTAATCCATTATCTTATTCTATTTGCAATCTGTAATATGTATGTTGCCTTAAAAAAATTACTAATGCAAATTTATGCCCTTAGAGCCATAAGTGGGTATCAAGAAACATTTTTATGCTAAGTGACTCAGTATAAACTGTTCAGATTAGGTTTACTAAAATGCTTTATTGATGCATTGAATGTCAAAAAAAAGGTATCTGTAGTGTATTTTCATTTAACTGGTGGTATTTACTTAAAAAATGTTAATATTTGGCACATGAAGAAAGTTGCTTATGATCTTGATTTCTTATCAAAGTATTCCAGTACAAAATAGATATTTATTTCTTTTTATTTTTTATTCTATTTTTTTATTCTATGGATAATAACATGTGTGCTGTAACCTCTGGGCTCTGAATGGCTACAAATTGGGTCTAACTGTGACCCATCCAAAATCTGGGTTACACACCCATAAGCAAAGCTACCAAAAAGCTAATACAATAGGGGGCAGATTTACTAAATTCACATGAATAGTTCAAAGTTCGATCGAATTCCGATCGTACGATTTTATCGGATATTCGAATGTTCAAATTTGGCCACTTCGCTCATCGAATACGCAAAATTCGAGCATATTGAATTGATTGAATAGATCGAATAATCGAATATTCGATAATTTGATGATTGTACTTTAACTTTAAAATTTTATTTGACTGCCTACTTCACCAGATTGAACCTACCGAATTGCAATAGAAGCCTATGGGAATCCCCCCATAGGCTTTTTTCCTATAACCTGCTCGAACACCATTCGTACGATCGAACGCCTCGATCGTACGAAATTTTATGACCGAACGATCGGTATTCAATTAAACGATTTTATCGAGAAATCAAATAGCAAAGAAAAAATTGCCTAAAACTATTTGATAAGCATTCAATAGTCAAATGCTTATCGAATTTTGGCCGAATTCGAGGGCTAAAAACCCTTGAATTAGGGAATAATAATAAATTTGCCCCTAGGTGTTCAAAATGTGACAAATTGAACACAAAGGGGCAAAAATTAACAAACACTGAAAATAGTGGTCCTGATCCTGATACTAAATCCTAAGGGTAAATTTATCAACATATTTATCAACATTCTCATTTTAGTAGTTTGAGGTTTTTGAAACCACACATAGGGATTTTTCATCTAACTCCGAATACAAAAATCATGAACAGTTCGTATATTTTTTTCAGAATCCAAAATTCTGCTATCTCCAAGTGGTCGGTCCTGTAGAAGTCAGTGACAAAGGTCCCATATCAATATCATGGTCCATGCTGAGTTTCGGGCAAAAATCTGATTTTTTTTTTTGGATTTTCTCAGGAAAATCTGACTTTTTTGGCGGAAAAATGTTTTTTTTTCCGGATTTTAACCAGCATTTTCTATAATAAATAAGGCCCAATTGGCCTAATGAGATAAATTCGGACTTTGTTAAATAACCCCAACTAACGCTATAACTAAACACAAATATCTCTAAAACCTCAAAAAATATTGGTTTCTCAGACAATTACTAGTGAAAAAAATTAAAAGCCTCTAAAAATGTAAAATGATTAAAAGTGGTCCAATAGGATCAATGCAGCTCCTATTAACTTTTATAGGACCTTGACAGCTTTGTGTTTTTTTTTATACTGAGGCCTATTTATCAAAGGTCAACTTTTGAATTCATGTAATTTTTTTTTATTTCAAACATACAATTCGACTGGGAGGTTATTTAAGAAAAAAATGTCTAATAATATCCTGAGCCAAGATTTTTTGATGGAATAGGTCCGTTTCAAATTCAAATTATTCGAATCCTTCGATTGAATTGTTCGATTCGAAGGATTCAAACAATGTCCTAAAAAAAACAAAGACAAAAAGGAACACCAAGAGCCCCAATAGTGTAATATGTTTTTACAAGGAGTAATGGTAGAGTAAACAAATTAATACTCACAAACCAGGGTTACCAATAGGCAACCACTGTATAGGCAGGTGGGGAGATTATCCTGACCCCACTCAGGAATAAGAAGTCGCTCTCTGTAGAAGGAAGAAAAAGGGGATGACACCCCTCCACCCGGGGTGGACAAAACAGAGGCGCCAAAAGGATAAAATTTGCTAAAAACACTTAAAAACCCAATGGGTAATTCAGAGGAGGTAGTAGTGGACTTACCTCCTCCAAGCAGACACCAACGAAAGTGGTAATTTTCAGTAATAGTTTATTCAAAAAACAGTATTGCAACGCGTTTCGCAGGCATTTCCTGCTTCATCAGGCAATGTGGAACGGGAGCAAAAACAACAGTATCTTTGTATAAACACACCAGGAGCCTCTGGACAAGTGTTAAGTGTTTTTAGCTAATTTTATCCTTTTGGCGTCTCTGTTTTGTCTTATTCCTAAAAAAAACAGAATTTTCAAAATTCACCAAAATTTGCTAAAAGTTATAGGAGGTCCCCCATATAATAGCAATTTGGCAGGTTTATGGTGGTGAAGGGTTGAATTCTAATTTTTTAAAGAGACAGTACTTCAATATTTGAATTGTCAAATTTTCAATTCCAATCAAATTTTTTTTTTCTATTCAAATTGAATTTTGGTCTATTTGATAGTTGAAGTACCCAAAATTATGTTGAAATTCTAATTTTTTTAATTTTGAATTTTCACTTCGACCCTTTATAAATCTGCCCCTATATGCCAGGAAGGCTATTAACATCTCCAAATGGCTCAACAGACCTCTGCCATTGACTTAACTGGGTTTAGGTGGCAAATATTCAAATTAGGACTGTTCCATTAGGTGATTAAAATTTGAGTGTGTGTGTGAATTTTGACCCTTGAAAATTGAATTTGAATTCAAATTCATAGGAATTAAGAGAAAATAAAATTTTAGAGACTTGTAAAAAAATAGAAATTTAAATGTTAGTAAATAGGCCTCTTATCAAATAGTTTGTATAATTGTGGATATTCAACCATTCAGGACATAGGGTTATAGAGTGAAGTTAGAGATCACCACAGTCCACTAGTGTGAAATTCCGACCACTCTCCATTCAGTTCTATGGGATTTTTAAAAGGTTATATATCCATGGGTGAAAGTGAAAGTTCCCTCTTTGATAAATATGGCTTTTAAAATCCCATATAAATAAATGGAGGGTGGCGTAATTTCACCCTAGTGAACTGTGGTGATCTCTTACTTGACCCTCTGATAGATCTACTCCATAAAGTTAAAGTCAGATTTGCTCTAGACACTAGTGTTGTATCAACAGCTAGCATGAGTAATAATACTAAATAAATACACAACCTAATAATGTACCTCTTATAGTAAAGTATAATGATATCAGATGCCACTGATAATCTAATTATCCCAATAATAATATAGTGATACTATGAAATGCCATGTTTTTTGCTCACAAGACAACTGTCCTGGACTGGAGTGCAAGGAGTTGTTCCTGTGGATATGCCTGATGCTTTGGCCTGTGAGTATACAGGAGGCACATCACATGTGTGGGCCCTGGACACCCCCTCAAAGAAACCACCAGGGGTGGTCACATTGCAAGATCTCAATAAGTCTTAGTTCATTCTTTGTATTTTGTCCAGAAAATAACTTTAAAAATGAATATTAATATACAATACAATGGTCATTTTCTTTTCATTTAAAAAATATAAATCTTAAACTTCTGGGTAATTTTTTTTATGTATCTGAGAACAAAGGCATACCCCCTTCTGCCAAACATTGTTTAATTTGATACTGAAGGACAGAGACTGCCTAAAAAAAAAATCAATAACTTAAGCATAAGACTTTGATCTTGAGCCAGAGCCAAAGACCTTAATAAGGTCTCAAGACAACTTAATGCATGACCTGAGAGAAGATTATTTTACTGTTATAGCCCATTGATACCAGATCAGTATTCCTGTGTCTTTGTAGTAGCCATTATTTAGGTGGGCTGGCAGTGAAAAGTTCAATTACAGGGCAATCTTAAAAATGCTTAGGACATAAACCAAATGATATGGCAATTCAGAGCTTACTTGTCCTGTTATTATCACATTATTTCCATCAATGTCTAATGTGGAGGGAAATATACTTGTTGATAGGAAATGGAATGGTGGTATGCTATCATTTTTATTTCAGTATCCTATTACCACAAGTATTTATTGGTTACAAATATACTTAATTTTATATGGAACTAAATTCAACTTGTATAACACGATTTCTTGAAATTCATTGCTAACATTCAGATTGAAACACCTATACGTGAAACTCAACACCATTAAAATTTTGCCCATAAACAAACAAAAATATATGGGCTTTGTAGCCTCCTCTTATGTGATCACAGGGAACTGATGTTTGTACACATCCAACATACCTGTATAGTTTGTTTTTTAAGACTCAAAACTAACCCTGGCAACTGTTAGTAGAGACTGTTAATTAACTGTTAGAAACAGAGCAATGATTTCATTTAGAGGATTTATGCAAGTTGACGAGACAACCCTCCATAGGAGGGTAAACCTTTTCTGTCTGTCTGGTAAGGGTGTGTGGAGTTAAAAATGGACAGAGGTGCTCTACAGGTGTCACATACTGCCACAATATGAAATGAATAGTGTCTGAATTACACATAATCATCATATTTAAAAGCTTTGGCTCTTTCTGAATCTGCTTTTTGAGTAAATTAGTGCCCTCCCGTTTGTAAGGGCACATGTAGTAATAAACCAGTAATAAAATTTTGAAGGAATGTATATAGGTTATAAATATCAATAAGATAATTTACCATTTGGCTACATTTATTAACATCAACAGACTGAGCATACAAATTGACTGTGCAAAACGTTAAGGGCAAAATTGTAACAGGACATTCTGCAAGTATTTGTGGGCAGATAAAATCTACTGATGGAAAAAAAAAATGACTAACATCTCATGTATAGTTTAGTCCTAACCTTTAAATATTTGTATTAATAAAAATAATTTAATAAATATTTTTTTTTTATTAATACAAATATTTAAAGGTTAGGACTAAACTATACATAAGATGTTAGTGATATTTTAAATTTTTTATATATATTTTGTGGCGTGCCCTGGTAGACTTGTGTACTTGGAATTAAATCATTTTAATGCACGTAGTTATTGATTACATTTTTTATATATTTTGTATGTAATGTATATGTATAATAATCATTGTAATTTAAAGGGTGCCTAAGCGACTAGGTTCTAATATGGCCAAATTTTTATGTATGCACCTTATTAGAGCTCTTCTCTATGAGTTGCCATTGTTTTAATGAAAGGCACATAAAATTTACTTTGTTGTGCCAAATGGTTACATTTCCTACTGAAAACAATTTGGTGCTCCTAGGAACCGATCCACCGAGGATGTTAAATGGGTTTGTTCTTGCCAAAACTGAATGGGAAGTCTAATATATTGCAGCAAAACCCTTGGAACAAAACATAAAATAATTTAACAAATCTAGTAGTACTTTAAGGGGCAGATTTACTAAGGGTCGAAATGAAAATGGACCTTTTCGAACTAATAAAGGGCCATTTTCGATAAAAAAAAACATGGTCGAATTTTGAAGTTTTTTAACTGCCCCTAACTGGCCATTTGCTTTCATCCTTTATAATGACAGAAATAATGATTTATTAAAATCCCCTAATTAACAAATATAGGTGTTTTATTTTTAATGTATTTTACAAGGCCCACATTTCCGTTATATCAATTCTATAATATAAGCATCAAATAATTTTGCTCACCTCCCAAACATAGACTGCATTACCCTTGCAATACTGGTTATCAACATTTGAATACCGAATTGTAGTGTGTGTTTTTTGCAATGAAACTCATGAATTTGAATTAGAGTGTACAGAATTAAAATTTTGTGGAAAAAATGCTAAATAAAAAGAAAAGATCAGCATCCAAACTAATTGCCAGTTGTCCTATGCAAAATTGTGAAATAGCTGAATTCAAGGTTTTTCCCCTCACTTTTATTTGATCAAAGTATTAATGTTTTTATATTTTTCATTCTATTTCTTATATATAGCCATCCCCCTTGACTACATTATGTTTTCAAGCAAGTTTTGCAATGTTGCCTTTCGGTATTAACACACACAATATGTTATAAAAGCAAAAAAAATAAAATAAACCCTCCAAAACCCCCACAAATTATTTCAATATCTGCAATTTATAAAACTTGCTCTAGATGCTTTGTTTGTACCATTGTATAAGCAATTGCATTATATTTATTTTTGATAAATAGTGCTCACTAACTGCTCCTATAAAATTGATCATTTAACATTCAGACCTTGATATTCTCCTCAGCATGATTAAAGTAATTCATGTTAAAAGTTTAGCAGCATGCCAGGTTTTGTACAGGAGCCATAGTCTTGCATCTCTCTTTGAATTATACTCAAGGAAAAATCATAAGATTTTCCGAAAGTATTAGAAACTCTCTGCCTGACACATGCTAATACAAGGTAACCTTGTCATTTCCACAGTTCAGACCCAGTTTTCAGTCCCTGGAGTCCCCTCACAGTAAGGTATAAACATGGAAAAAATGTAGCAGCATCTGGTTATAATCTAGGTTTGCTGTTAAAAGTTACTAAATGAGCTGTAGAAAACTGATTAAAAAGGAGTGTATAGTGATTTTTGATAGCAATGGGCAAGATAATATGGCTTTGAGATAAGAACTTGAGAAACGTGTACATTAGATGCACAACATTTTATTTTTGGGGAAAAAAGGGAGTGGAGATTAACATTTTCTGTGTTGTGTGCCAAGATTGGAGTATTTCAACTGTTAGCAGTTGGCTTGTAAGTAATGATGTTTGCAGTGGAAACAATTATCCTAAAAATAAATTAAAAGGATTGGATTTGTTTATAAAGCCCAAATTCAATGTTGTGAAAGAGCATTACATATGGGCAAAGAGGCTCTCTTGCATCTCCTCGCCAGCTATTAAACATTCAAACCTATTGATGTACACAAAGAGCTTTTGAATGAAATGTAATTTCGGTGACACACAACTTTCTAGTCGTTCCCTTTTTATGCTTTGACATCTGCTATTGCTGACTCCAAAACTTTGGAATACTTTGGCATTCATGATGGTTCATTCATTTTTAAAGGTAGATATGTCTGTGCCACTGATTCATTGGTCCTGACAATTCCTAATCTATCAAATTATCCTGTAACTGTGATGTGCTAGCCATTAGTGATGGGCGAATGCAGTAAAATCCTTCGAATTTGAAGGATTTTACTTCACATACTATTCACATGGTTGAATTTCAAATTTTTTTCAATTCGAAATTCGACCATTGATAAATCTGACCCCTGATGTCTTTCTGCCCATTTGGACCCAACTTAATTGTGCAGACACATCTGGATCTAAGTGGCTTGCTGCATGCTTATAAGCTTGGTCATTTATAGGGGCAGATAAGTGGCTTTTATCGACTTTTGACTCACTAAAAGCCGTAGGTGACAACTTGCCAGCAACTTGTCACTAGTGTTCGTTCGCAGTCTATTACCAGGCAACTTTTTGCTCTGGCGAACGGTCGTTACTCCGCAAATTCGGTAAAGTGCAAATTTTACTGAACGTTGCCTCTTTTGACAGAGTTGACTTTGCCACCTCAGACCAGGCAAACTAAAATCAAGCTAGGTCTTCCTCAATCTTATGATCATATCCTGTCTGCATTAAAGTTGTAAAAACGCTGGTGACTTCCTATGTTTAAGTGAGATTGCCTGCAAAAGTCTTAAAGGGGTTGTTCACCTTTGAGATAGCTTTTAGTATGATGTAGAGAGTGATATTCTGAGACAATTTGCAATTGGCAATTGGTTTTAATTTTTTATTGTTTGTAGTTTTTGAGTTATTTAGCTTATTATTCAGCAACTCTATAATTTGCAGTGTCAGCAATTTGGTTTCTAGGGTACAAATTACCCTAGCAACCCTGCATTGATTTGAATAAGACCCTGGCATATGAATAGGAGAGGGACTGAATAGAATGATAAGTAATAAAAAGTAACAATAACAATATATTTGTAACCTTACAGAGCATTTGTTTTTAGAAGGTGTCAGTGACCCCCATTTGAAAGCTGCAAAGAAACAGAAGAAAATTGCAAATCATTAAAAAACTATGAAAAATAAAAAATGAAGACCAATTGAAAACTTTCTTAGAATTGGCCCTTCTACAACATACTAAAAGTTAATTTGAAGGTGAACCACCCCTTTAACTATAAAACTTTTTTGGGTTAACATTTTTCCCCAGACATTTGAGGGCCATGAAACATTCATTTTAGGGTGGGCTCATGAGTAGGGCATTAGATAATCATTTTTAATTTTTTTCAGGTTCCTTGGATATTTGTATTAAAAAGTGTCCACTTTAAGCATTTGCACCAACAGCTCTAATAAAGATGTCCATACAACTTTAATATACCTGCCCTATTCAAATAGACGAATAACGAAGTTTCACTAGGCAGAAGCAACCGCTAGCGTAATTTCGCTTTGAAACATTCGCACTCCTTAAGTAAAGCTAACGAAAAGTCACCAGCATTCGGCACCCAGGACACTACTTCCTATTTTAGTGAATTAGCATAGTGGTAATGAATTATTGCCTGGTGAAGTTGTTGTGAAGTGTGCGAAGAGGTCGCTGATGTCAATTTTCCCTTTAGTGAATTTGCCCCATAGTGCAGACATATTAAGATTTTACTCAGGCTTCTTACATTTGTAACATAGCATCTGAAATGAAAGTGTTGGAATATTTGTGTGCTGATTTGCATTATCTTGCCATATTATGATTTACAAACCAATGCAGAAAAAAGCCACAACTCATATCTTGATAGTTTTAGAACAACAAATATACAAAGCTTTTAGCAACTGTTTTTGTTTACTTGTGAAAGAAAGCATTATGACATTGAACAAAATGGCAGTTTTTGTTTATTTAACTGGCTATAAAAAATCAGTAGGGAACAGAAAACAACAACCAAGGATTGTTTTAAAGGAACAGTAACACCAAAAAATGTGTGTTTTAAAGTAATGAAAATATCATGTAGTGTTGCCCTGCACTGGTAAAACTTATGTGTTTTCTTCAGAAACACTACTATAGTTCATATAAACAACCTGCTGAGTAGCAATCGCGGAAATTGAAAAATGGCTATATGGCACAGGATAAGTAATGGATAACAGATAACATTATGTTCTACAGAGCTTATCTGCTGTGTAACTTGAGCCTTTTCTCCTTTGACTAGTTGTCCCCATGGCTACACAACAGCTTGTTTATATAAACAATAGTAGTGTTTCTGAAGCAAACACTGCAGCTTTACCAGTGCAGGGCAACACTGCATTATATTTTTAAAACAATTTCATGTTTTGATGTTACTGGTCCTTTAAATATATTTGGTTGGCTGATGCAATTATCTATTTTCTAAGGAGCAAAATTTCATTGCAAAATGCTGATTTTCTTTTAATGTTGCACATTTTTCTGAGCTCGGGAATTATGTTCCCCAAAGGGTTCTCTGAAAATACAATAATAATATAAATATAAATATAGATATAGATAGATAGTGATGAACATTTTCACATTAAATACCTTTTTAGTTGCTTCAAGGAATAAATCTAATACAATTATGAAAGAAACCCCATTAAATTTTGTTGCCGGACATTAAACATAAAAAGGCACTAAATTTGCCCAGGAGCAATAACCCATAGCAACCAATCAGCAGGTAGATTATAGCAGTCACATGTTTAAAAGCAAGCATCTTATTGGTTGCTATGGGTTACTACCCTTGGGCAAACTTAGTGCTTTTTATTACATATGGGGGGAAATATTGTATGGATTGCAGAAAAACAGAATATCACCCAAAATATAATATGAATTTTATATAATTTATTTTATTAATTCATTCCCAGTTTCTTACAAAGACTATTGAAAAGGAATCTAACAAATGACTGAAGGTATTTTATGTCTCCTTCCAAATACTTCATTCTTTTAACTAGTGTAAACAGAAAGTGAATGCCTTTCATTTGCCATTGGTTCTGCCTCACAAGCTAAACAGCAGCCGACCATATTTTGTACACTCATCTTTTTATGTCTCTTCTGTTGTTCTTAATTGAATGACATTCACAATACTTCATAGGGGGATATGTAGCACAGGCTCTCTACTGCATAATAAAAAGGATCACAGAAAAGAATGATAATGATACAAATAGTATTTTAGCTTAATCTCATTTGTTCTAGTGGTCTTGTCATAGTAGTTTTGGGTGTGTCCGTATTAAGGCTCATAATTCCCTGTAGTTCCTTGTAGGATCTGGGCAGTGTTCTGATAAGATATGACTCTTATGGCAAAGGGCTTCTCTGTTACTTCTCACAACCAGCAGTCTTATGTACTTTTTACTTTACCTACATGGCACAGGCGTAAGATGAAAGCAAGCAAACCATCTATTATACCCACACAAAAGAAAATATTTATCAACTATTCATCATTCAGCTATATCATATATGGTTTATTTGCAAAATTTTGGAATAATGGAAAAAGAGGTGACATAAGGCATAACCAATAGGCATCATTCAATTCAGTGGGAAAAACGTATCTTGTGGTTTAAGATATGGGTGTCTGAAGGGCACTATATTGTGTGTATTTCACCAGCATTAAGCTGGTGAAATCAGAACTTCAGGGAAAACTGTGTTGCTGCAGCAAGTAATACTGCTTAATTGTGAACCAGCTCAGTAAAAGCTGGGTTATGTGTCCCTGGAGTGGATGGAAGAGAGCAGGGTGGGCTTCCATTCCTTGCTCTGTGTAAGGTTTTCCGAAACTAGGTAGCTAGCTAAATAACTAGTTAATTAAGGGTAGTTAAAAGGAGGTGTACAGTTGGAGGAGAGTGAGGGGCCACAGAAGTAGTGCAGGAGAGCACGAGGGAACAGGAGAGGACTGCAAAGGTCTGGGAGAAGACCAGAGAAACTAGTGTCTCAAGTGTGCCCAGAAAGGATTCAGGGAATTGTGGTCTGCTGAAAGCCAGTGAGGGCCAAACTCAAACGTGAGTAAAGAGAATACCAGTGAGGGTGGGAATTGGGACTGTGTTTAAATTATGTGATTCCCTATGTGAAAGCCATTGGGCTGAAGATTTTGTGTTTGTTGATAATAAAAGCTAGCAAAGCAGCAATTGAACCTTTTCAAGGTGGTCAGTCTCTGTACTGAAATCTTTGCCAGGGCCTTGGGTTTCGCTACCAGAAGCTCACAGTGGTTTATGGAACAAGATTCAGTTCAATGAGAAAAAACTTCTTCAATTCAGTTTTTCCCCATACACTTCATTGGAGTTCTCATGTTATAAACTGTGAGCTAAATTTTTCTGAACTGAATTGCATCTCAAATTAAATCAAGTTTTCAGTTGATAAACCCTTTTCTCACTGAATTGAATCTGCCCCAATGCTTTGTTTCTGAGGGTGTTCATTATGAAAAGAAGGGTTATAGTTCAGTTAAAACTTAATATGTGTTTATTACTTGCATCACCTATCTTAACTTACCTTAACTGTCACTTGTACTATAATTGGTAGGCTTAATGTATTACTGCACCTTTAAAACTTTGCCATTTTTCAGTGTTTAGCTTTGAGAGAACACATTTTGGGATGCGGTAACGTTTGTTATTTATCAAAAGATTATGCACAGCCAGCAATATTATTGTTGTGATCTGTGGTTCGCTCGCCACAAAACTGCATTTCTGTTTGACTGACAAGTTTGTCAGGTAGTGAATGAAGACTGACAGTGTAATATTAAAATTGCAGCGTTTACAAAACTCAGAGCTAAAGTTTTTTCATGACACAGCATTTGTACTAAAAGACTGCTATATTTCTACCCTCAAATAAATGTGTGTCAGTTTTGTTGGAGAGAAACACATTTGTTTAGTTTAGTAGAGAATAAAACTGGTTTCCTTAGGTTCATCTGAACCTTTGGAGCACCAGATATAGAAATAGTAGAAATAACTGATAATATGGTCAGGTTCGGAAGCAATTATGTGATTTATTAAAGTCTGAATGCCAAAAACTACAAAAATGTGTGTTATTTTTAGTATAGAATCCAAATTTTTTAGTTGAACAAAAATCACATTTTTTTTTATTTATTATACCCTGAGGATGGAAAAAGTCTGAATCTGAAAATCCGGCATATCAGACCTGCCGAGGTTGTATATAAGTCAACAGGAGAGGTTCCTAAACTATTTGAAAGTTTCTGGGGTCTTCGCCTTAGTTAGCTCAAAAATCCAACTACAGGTATTGGAACTGTTGTCCATAATCCTGGGACCTGGGGTTTTCTGGATTATTTTTACAAAAATTTACAAAATTCATGTGAATGGATCGAATATGATCGAAATACGATCGTACGTTTTTTTTTGGATATTCAAATATACAAATTTGGCCTCTTCGATCATCGAATAACGAATTATCGAATTATCGGATAGATCGAATTATCGGATATTCGATAAATCGATCATTCGATGATCGAAGGAATTAAAATTTAAAAATCCTTCCAATGCCTACTTCGCCAGATTGAACCTACCAAATACCAATAGAAGCCTATGGGAACCCCCCACCATAGGCTTCTTTGGCTAAGTCCTGTTCGAATACCATTCATACGATCGAACGCTTCGATCATATGGGGAAATCCCCAGGCATACAGGAATAACCTGTAACATATACTTTTAGAAAGTGGTATTTCCAGGGTTTGCCTATATGCACAAATTACATGCACCAAATTAATAAATAATATCAGATGGTACATGTACATTGACAAGTGCATCTGCAATTTTTTCCACAATGCAGCTGTTTTCCCCCGAGCATTCTGGGGTCATTGCAGCTGTAAAGGGTTGATTCTCCTGATGTATTTTCGATGCCCCTAACACAATTGCATGGGATTTGCCAAAATGAATGAAGGTGCAAATTGGGGCAGCAGAGATAAATATTTTCATTGTCTGTCAGGTGTCATTTCCATTGTTTGGCATTCCAATGACATGCTCCCTATACTTTTGGTGCAACTGAACTGCAGTGATTGACAAGGGGCTAAGGGAACCCAGGAGCTACCACCTGGTCTGGATGCGGTGGTAACTTCATGGTTCCCTTAGCACCCTGCATCAATAGGTGCCGTTATGTATAGTTTGCTGGATTTACCAAGCGGGCACACCTAGGCCTGCTGTTTTCAAATTTTCATCTTCGGAATGGAGCAATGGGAATTGGTACACCGGAAATTTAAATTTCTGAACCAAAGTGGGTGTAGTTGGGCAGCATGCCGCCCCCTAAAATCCTGCTGCCCCAGGCCAGGGCCTAGATGGCCTCTCCACAAATCAGGGATTGAGAACACAGGAATAGCAAGCAGTACCATATTCAACTATATGGAAGTGCAAGGAGCATATTGTAAAGCAAGTAATGATAAATAACCTTGCATTCAACTGAGTTGACTGTGGGGAAAGTGTGGGGAATGCAATTGAACTTGTAGAAATACATGTGCCCTCAGTATTGATAATATATGCACCAGATGTGATGGCATTTACTTCTGAAGAACGTGTGCTGCAACTTGCACAAAACTTACTGGGGTAGACAGTAATAAATGTCTGCTTTCTTAAATTGCAAGCAAGTTCTGGTGCACCCTAATATTATTATTATTAATAATAATAACATGTATTTATAAAACATATTTGGCAGCACTTTACTTAGCAAGTGCCTGTAATGATGCTGAATCCTAGGAAAAACTCTGCATCATGATCATATAAATATGGTTATTTGTATTCACTTTGGCATTTAGCACATTGTCCACTTGCAATCATGAATAAGTCTATTACATAAACATCAGCTCTAAATAGAATAATAAAGTATTGCGCCTGATTTTGTTTCAATGCAATATAACACTACGTCTTCAAATACACATCTAAAGAAGCCTTGTTCTTCTTACGCTCACGTTTCTCCGGACTTAATGAAAATCCACAGAGACACCCATTGGTAGCAGGGAGCATCACCAGAGAATCTCTTTTATAATATTGCTTTGTGGATGTTTTCTCCAGATCAAAGCACATAAAA